>JAXQQM020059568.1:0-461451 GCA_034641835.2 Pinus albicaulis
GCGGCGTTCTGATTAGGTTTGCAGACGCCATCAAGCTTTGCCGTCGCCATGAGCGGCCCTGGGGGTGGGGAGTCCGCTCCCACCCCACCATCATCTTCTGAAGTCACATTCCGTTTCCTATTAACTCAGAAAGGGAAGAAACGCCAGATCTCTGAAGTGCTGAAATTCATAAAAAAGCTCGAAGAAATACCAGAGATTGCTCTTCCAGAGGAACAATCGATCAAAATCGCTCTTGCTCTGGCTGAGAGAGGCTTGGTAGGGCAGTTTATGGGCCGCTGGCCTTCCACAAAAACCACGGACGATTGGATTCAGCGAAACTGGAGACCTCAGCTGAAAAACAACGTGATTTGTTATGCTGTGGGAAGAGGCTATTTCATCTTTGAATTTACCTCCAAAGAAGATCGTGATCTGGTGTTAAAAAATGGGCCATATTTTATGGGAAATCAGGGACTGTATCTTAACAAATGGAGCCCCGATTTCGATCCCTCTGTCGATGTTCCTAAGGAGGTGCCGGTCTGGGTTCGTCTCCCTAACCTCCCGATTCACTGCTGGAGCTATCAATCCTTGCAGAAGATTGGTAATGGGCTGGGTCGTTTCATTGACAAAGCTGACCACAAGGGCCAATATACCTGTGCTAGAATCTGCGTGGAAGTCGATCTGGAAGCTGGTCTGCCAGAAGCGGTCAAACTTACAATTAGAGAATGGCAGCATTACCAGAAGCTGGACTACGAGCAGCTGCCTTTCAAATGCCGAACCTGTCATGAGCATGGACACTTCCAGCGAAACTGCCCTAAAGCTCCAACAGGGAACACGGTTGAAGAAGAAGGATGGAAAGAAATTAAAAAGGGAAAGGTTGTTCCAAAGCCCACGGGGCAGGATCACTCCGTGCCTCTGGGGAAGCCTCAAACTAATACAAAGGCCACTGCTGCTCCTAAAGATGGCTCCTCCTCAGGTGAAAAGGTGGATGCCATGGAGACCCAAGAGGATATAAAAAATAAGTTGAAGCAAGTGAAAGAAACTGAAGTCGAATCAACTATTCCACCAGTTGATGATGGTCAGAGGGGAAACGAAGGCAACGAAGAGCACATCAGTCTCGCCTCCGATTCTGAGGGAGAAACAAAAGAGAGAGATTCCGAAACTGACAATTCGCAAGTCACTCCTATCAAGTCGACTAGGGGTCGGAAATCCAAGAAGAAACAAAGAGAGGAAAAAACTTATCTAGATGTCCTTCAAGGTTCCCAAAAAACCCTCAAGGGAATGATGAATACCAGATCTGGGCGCAAGAGTAACAGGGCTCCAAAAGGAGCCTCAATCCCCCAAGTCAATAAATAATGAAATACGTCTCCTGGAATTGCAGAGGTTTAGGCAACAGGTTGAAAGAGGAAGCCTTGAAAGACATAGTGAGAATATATTCGCCTGAAATCCTCCTCATCCAGGAGACAAAGCTGGAGGATCTTCTTCTCCTCCAATCTAGTAAATTTTTTTGGCAAAAAGGTCATGGAAGAGCGGTTAGTGCTAGAGGCGCTTCTGGTGGAATAGCCACCTTTTGGAACAGCACCATATATGACCTTATTCAAGAAAATAGTAGCCCCCATTGGCTTTTCACTCAGCTCCTCCACAAATATTCTGGTCAACAAGTAAGTATGTTTAATCTTTATGCTCCGGTATTTCCAGGCGAAAAAAAAATTTGTTGGAACTCGCTTCAATCCTTTCTTTTAGAGCAAAATCCAAGAAATATCATTATTGCAGGTGACCTGAATGTCACCCTTGCTGTTGATGAGAAAAAGGGAGGCTCCATTGTCAGGGACCCTGCCAGAGAATGGGTTGAAGATATTATGCTGGGCTGGGATCTGGAGGATATTAAACCTTCTTCAGGGAAATTCACCTGGTCCAATAAAATACTTGCCCCCAATCACATTGCTGCCCGTTTGGACAGATTCCTTGTCCAATCTTCTTTCCTAACATGCGGTCTTATGGCCACTTCTAAAATTCTTCCAAATCTCATTTATGATCATAAGCCCATCCTCCTCGAGCTCTCCCTGGATGGTAATTTGGGCCCCATCCCTTTTCGCTTCAGTCCTCTGTGGATTCAGCAAGAAGGATTCCAAGAGGTGGTTTCTGAAGCCTGGAATAGGCTTGTCCAGGGATCTCCATTCTACGTGTGGGAAGAGAAAATCAGGGGCCTGAAAAGAAGTCTTAAGGAGTGGGCTAAAAGATTGAAAACCCCTTCTGCCAAAAGGAAAGAATCTCTTAATAGTCTTGCTGCTCATCAATTAGCTATGGAGCACAGTCCTGTAACACAAAGTCTACTCCAAAAAGAAGTCGATCTGCAAAAAGAGGTTCATAGATCTAGCAGGGAGGAGGAAGAATTCTGGAGACAGAAGTCTAGGAATCTTTGGTTATAGCCCGGAGATAAAAACACCAGCTTCTTTCATAAGCAAGTCGAAGCTCGAAAGCATTTCAAATCAGTTTCTGAGATAAATTACCAAAACACTGTAGTTAAGGATTTCGATGGCATTAAGAGAGCTGCTTACTCCTTCTTCAAAGATCTTTATTCGGCTCCTGAAGAACCCCCTATAGATCCTCATGCCTACCCGATCGACTTAATTCCCAAGTGCGTTCAGGATTCGAATAACGCGATGTTGACTGCTCCGATCAGTATGGACGAGCTTAAGAAAGTTCTGGACTGCATGGAGCCTGATAAAGCCCCAGGCCCTGATGGGTTCTCTGTCAGGTTTCTCTTGACTTGCTGGTCAACAATTAAAAAAGATCTGTTGAGAATGGTCAGAAAATCCCAGAATTGTGCAAAGCTGGGCGGTTGCATCAATTCGGCCTTTCTCGCCTTAATCCCAAAAGAGAAAGGTGCCTCCGACTTCAGCAGATTTAGGCCCATTTCTTTGTGCAATTCCAGTTACAAGCTTGTCTCCAAAATAATTGCCAACAGGCTTAAGAATATATTGCCAGCCATCATCCCTGAAAATCAAGGCGGCTTCATAAAAGGAAGAAAGATATTGGACAACATTGTGCTGGTACAAGAAGCAGTTCACTCTAGCTGCCAAAGAAATGAGAAAGGAATGGTGATTAAGCTCGATCTGGCTAACGCATTTGATAGGGTGAGACATGAATTTTTGTTCATTGTGATGAAGAAGTTAGGCTTCTCAACAGCCTTCATAAATTGGGTGAACGCCTGTATTGCCTCGCCATGGATCGCGCCATTGGTCAATGGTCGTTCTACTGACTTCTTCCAAGCCTCTAGGGGCCTTAGACAAGGCTGTCCTTTGTCTCCGCTCCTCTACGCTGTTCAGGCCTCGGTGCTCAGCTTCCAACTCGATCATAACCAGCAGCTTCAAACCCTGCCTGGCCTCAGAACGACTCACAAGGTGAAAGACATTAATCATGCCCAGTTCGCCGATGACACCTTGCTGCTTGGAGGAGCCAGCATAAACTCTGCCAGATCCTTCAAGAAGGAGCTGGACATTTACAGGTTGTTCTCGGGCAGCAAGATTAACTATCGAAAATACTCTATCTATGGCTGGAACTGCTCGATCAAGGAGCTGTCAGACATTGCAAGGCTCTTAGAAATGGATGGAATTCGAAATTGGGAGTCATTTAAATATCTCGGGATCCCAATCTTCAAATCCAAGCCTAAAGTTGCTCATTGGCTACCACTGCTCGACAAGCTAAAGATCAGAATCCAAGCTTGGGGTGCCTCTTGGCTGAACAATGCAGGGAAAGTCATCCTTATGAAATCGGTCCTTATAAGTATGCCTCTATATCAACACTCCATTCTTCTTGCCCCCAAAACCTTTCTCAGTAAAATGGACAGTCTGTTGAGAAGATTTCTGTGGGAAGGTGGGAACAACAACGATAGAAGGCTCCACTTAGTGAATTGGGAGACTCTCAAGAGACCTCTTCTGGAAGGAGGCCTTCACCTGCGTAACTTGGCTGCTCAAAACCTTGCTTTGGGATCCAAGATCCTGTGGAATTTAGTCTCTGGAAACTCTAGCTGGAGTAAAAGAGTCATTTGGAAGAAATATTTCCATGGGCAACGCTTGAGATGCTTGGATAAGCCCCCAAGTTCTTTAAAAGGATCTTCGATCTTCAATCTGTGCAGTTCTGCTATAGAGAAATTCAGCCAGTATCTCTACTGGATCCCTGGTAATGGGAGGAAAATCAAAATCTGGGAAGACTCGATTATGGGGGATCAGCCTTTGATTCAAGTGGAAGGACTAGCAAATATCAAAGCCTGGCTTCAATCCTGCAATTTGAACACTCTATGGGATATATCTAACTGGAAGGACGATCCAGGTAGACTCTGGGATTGTTGGAATCTGGGGGAGGTTCCCCTTAGGTTGCAGGGGGAAGCTTCATTCCTGTTAGATCTGCTTCAAGGAAAATCTCCCTCTAAGGCCTCTTCTAAGGACAAAAGAGGCTGGGGCTCCCTTTCAGGCTCCTACACTGCTGCCGAAGGATATAAAAGAATGATGGCTGTTCCATATGCTCCTCCTGACCCAGCTCGATGGAAATTTATATGGGATTTCCCCTCACTCCCCAAAATTGACTTCTTCTGTTGGACTGTAGCGCACCAAAGCATTCTAACCAGAGATAATTTGCGTAGACGAGGGATGGAAGGGCCTTCCAGGTGCCCCTTGTGCTTGTCTGATGAAGAAACTGTCAATCATCTGCTGTTGCTTTGCCCCTTTGCTCTGGTAGTCTGGAGGGGAGTTCTGATGTTAGGCCCAGCTAAATTTGACCTTCCAGGCAACATTCCTGCTCTGCTCCGAAATTGGGCCAGTTTATCTCCCTTTTGCCTCACAAAAAAAAGTCTTCTTAAAACAAGCTGGATGTGGATCCCTAAATTCATCTGCTGGAAGCTGTGGTTGGAGAGGAATAATAGAATTTTCAGAGGAGAAAGCTGTAATTCTACCAGAGTTATTTCTAAAATCAAAGCTTTGCTGGGCGAGGCTTTGGAAGCCAATACTTCCTCAAGGAATGAAATGAGTTTGGTCAAAGCGGAGGAGCTTTGGCTTAAAGAACTGGTTCCGAATCTGAAGAAGAGGTCCATTCCTCCTGCATTTGCCCATGCCAACTGGGAGATTAGGCTGGAGGAACTGGAGTTTATCGAGTGGAGATCGGCCTTGGATGATCATTGCTTATTCTTCGATGGGGCCTCTAAAGGTAACCCTGGGGTTGCTGGCAGTGGTGGGGTTATTCTGCGCCCTAGTGGTTCATCTGAACTGCGGTTCCATTGGGGTCTGGGTATCGAATCCAATAACAGAGCGGAGGCTCTCGCACTGTGGCAGGGACTGAATCTGGCGATTAATAGAAATATCCTCTCTCTCTCTGTCTTTGGAGATTCCAGAATTATCATCCAGGCGTTGGCCTCCCATAAGACCCCCCATCAGGTTCACTTAGCCTCTATTATAAAAAAAATCCGGCTCTTACTGCCCAAGTTCAGTAATATCTCCTTCTACCACATCTTAAGGAATCTCAACTCTCAAGCTGATATGGAGGCCAATCTTGGCTCCCTCTGTAACCGGAGATCTCTGGTGGTCAATTCGATTGAGTCTTCCTGTTCCATACCTTAATGTCCCTGCTGATCGGACTTCCTAACCTAATCGATCCTTTGGATATCTCTCTGCTCTTCAGTACCCTACTCTTAGGGATCTCATCTCATTGTATTATCAATCTAATTAATACGGTGGTCTCAGGCCTGTTCTTATCTCCTGATAGTCTCCATTTCAATGTCCTCTGTTTCCAGTCGATGCCCTCTGTTTCAAGAGTCCACAAAGGACCCTCAAGATGCCATCTCAGTTCCAGTATGGAGGTTTACTATACTCTCAAATCTGAAGCCCAATTAAATCATTTTCAAAGTTTCTCATCTCCGAAATGCTGCAATCTTGACTTGTATATCTATGCGCTGCAAAATATGGGCCCTGCGCGGGAGCATTTCCTTTTCAACAGCTGCATCTACAAAGTAGAAGCGGATAATCTCTACTTACCTCCAATCATCTGCAGCGTTGTTTTATGTATTGCACGAAGGAGTTCGCCACAATCATGAAATGCTTAGGGAAGTCTCCTGGCCCTTGTGCGATGCTTCGCCCAATGCCCTATCGCACCTCTCTTTGCTTTGAGGGACATTCTCCTGTCAAAGTAGGCGAAGTGATCAATTCTACGAACCTGATCACCTGTCTGCCTGGTAATATCATTCTTATCCCTAAAGTAAGGCAAACCATTCTTGGTGATCTGTCTCCTGGTTTCTTTGACAGCGAATCCAAACAGCTAACCACGAAAATCTATCTCTGTCATTGCTGGAATGTAAGAGCATGCGGCAGCTAGTTTGCCGCCCTAAATAAAAATATCCGTTATTGTAAAAAAAAAACATATAGTGGATGTAAATTAGTTTAAGAAGTTAGCATTTAACATGAATTTTATCATGTATATGGTATTCGTTTGAACTGAAATCAGGATTGTATAACCTGATTTTATATTTTGGGTTCATAGGTGGAAGTAATGATTGGCATGTATGCATGACTTGTGTGTAATCATAAACGGTGAAGGAGACATTAAATAAAAAGGTTGTAGATTATAACTATGTTCTTACAGTTATGGTATGTTGTTCTGAGAAAATCATAGATAGAAGGTTCTCATAGATTTGAAATATATTTAGTAAATTTATGCTTGAACATGTTAATGTTTTTCAGTCAAAAAGGTAGCACTAACAGTACTAAATAAACTTAAATTTATGCTTGAACATGCTAAAGGTTTTCAGTCGAAAAGGCCACAATATCAGTACTAAATAAACTTGTCCTTTTGCATTTAATTGATATTTTTGTAACCAAGTGAAGCACTTAGGGAACCCTATCAAGTATTCAACAATAGCAGTCATGTAATTGAAAAACTTTTGAGGGCCCTGGGTAAGTATAGTAGAATTATAAATACATGATTTCCAAGGTTCAAAAAGAAAGGGTTGAAACACAATTAAATAATATGTCAATGATATGACTCAATTCACTTGAAGATTTAGGTGTTTGTCCAAATGGTAATTGTGAACATAGGATTTTGTGAGACTTATGTAGAAAAGGGGAGGTAGTGGAATTGAAGCAATCAAACTAGTCTAACCATACAGGTTGGGTAAAGGAAATACACCTATAATAAGTACACAATCAACTTTAGTTGAGTGTAAATCTCATAGCATGAACAAATCCTACACTTGTAGATTTAAAGAAAATTAGACAAAGGATATAAAATAGAATAGAAATGTAACGAATACTTTAAATTATTGAACTTGTGTCCTCACAACCTAGGAAGGAGGGGGAACTAACATGCTAACAAAACAAGGGAAACTAGTTAAGTTTATGGACAAATAGAGTGAGTCGACAAAAGACTCATATGAAAGAATATTGAGAATCTTGATACAAATAAAGGAATTAGCCATGTATGAAAATAGACACAAAATAACTAGTAATTTGTGTAACCCAATATAAAATAAGTATCCACCAAGAACAGTCGTAAGTAAATGCAAAATCACTGGAAATTAGAAACCTTTTTGCTTAAAAAAATTCAAATAATAAGGGACTCTAGAAATAATAATGTCCAATGTTGGAAAAACAAAATATATATATATATATATATATATATATATATATACAAACCTATTTTAAACATAAGAATACACACATATGCAATTGAACGGTGTCTCAAAAAAGAAATACACTTCCAACACTGTTGTATGCAACTGTAAGTTGAGTTTCAACAATTTATCTTACTCCCTAATACATAGTAAGAAAATGAAAAATGTGCCAATAAAGGATGGTCATGGTAGGAAAAACCAGTCCCATATCAAATAATCCTTGCAGCAATAAATAAGGCTTTCAATAGGTATCCTAGCACCTGGAAAAAAATTGGTGCAGAATGAATAAGCGAAGGAGTACTGACCTATCTTGGAAAATGGGACTTGAGGTCGAACCTGGAGTGAAAAAGGAATTGAATTCTTGGTCAGTATGTTAATCCCAAAGCCCATTTAAAAACCAAAACAAATAAAAGTAAGGAAAGGATTAACAATTTGCCTAAGGGAGGTCTTCCCTTATATGTCGTAGTCCAAAAGGCCTATTCATAAAAGTTAGTGTAGTTAATAAAGTAATGATAGGAAATAAACAAAGGAAAAACCTAAGACTATATTAACTAGGTAAACACATAGGATACAAATCTTATCCCATTATGGTAAAATTTACTTGATGGTATGCGTCCAGAATTTTGGGCCATGTTCTAGGCATACGATCATGTAGAAGCATTATAGGAAATAAATTTTAATATATCAATGCAACGGGATAATAGAGGGGATTTGTGACCCAAAACAAATACAGAATGAGAAGCTAGTGTAAAATCCCCTTTGAGAAATCAATAATAACTAAGATAGGAGGTACATGTAAACAAGTTAGTAAAGTACCCGAGGAGTAGTTTCCATGGTTCCTCTTTGATTTGAGGATACCCATTTCTCTTGCTTTGGAAAATAATATTGAGTCTATATATTAGAACTACATGGGTGAATACCCTTGTATATATCTAAAGGGAGAGTCCAAGCAAAGTCTAAAAATGATAAAAATGAAGAAGACAATTGATAATTGAGGGAGAACCTGTAGGATACTTTGAATCTTCTATGGTGTTTGCAAAAGACCCAACATTGAAAATATACTATCTGAGCTCTCAGAGTGAGAAATAGTAGGGGAATTCCACACTATGATAACTAATTCCTAGAGAAAGTGTCTGAGAAATACTTAACCCTTATATGGGAATCAGAACACCCAAGGTACCTACAAACACAAGACAATATGATTAAAACATGGAGGAAGTATGCTAACTGGCAGATAAAATTATTAGTAACTTTCCAAAGAAAAAAGAAATCCCTCTAATTTACATATATAGGAAACCCTTGCACGACCACTTATCTGGTCAGACTAGAACACCCAATGTTGTCTAGACGCTCTAAAGGAAGCTAAAAATAAAAATAAAATAATAAAAATAAAAACTACATTGAATAGGAAATATTATGCAAGGGTCGAATTAGCGTATCCTCGGGGATTTCAATGCAAACCTGAAACAAAACTAGTATAATAGTAGTCTGAACAATATACTCCATGCCTAGAAATATTGAAGAAAAAGGGAAAAATATAAAGGAGTGACGACTGCATACATGTGGATATCTCTCCAATCTTTGCAAGGCACCCACCTAACATAAACCTTGAAAACCACCAACAATTGATAACCTAACAATCATAAAATGGAACTAGGAGAGATTCTTGAAAGAGAATAATGAGAATGACTGAAGAAGTTAAGGTCAAAACCCTCAACCCTAGTTGCAGTGATAGTGGTGGCCAACAAGAAGAGCAAATGAGGTAGCAAGAAGGTGGGTTACCCTACCCAAAACAAAACAAATACACATTTTCACCGTTGGATCATTCCAAATTATCTCTACCATGACCTTCCTGCATTTAACATGGGATATCAAGCTTACACATCGCAAGTGGAGTCATGTAGCCACAATTACAAGTGTTGATTGGGTAAATCGCACTAAGGCTCAATGGTATGTCATACTATTGTGCTGAGATATAGTATGACCATTGTTCAACGTATGGTCCCAGGGGTCAAATATCCCCTTGGACCTTTTTCCCACCCAAGCGACTAATGGTAATTGTAAGCTACATAAAAATCTAGTAAATAATATAAACCCAACTAAACCTTAGAATGTCTTGGCATGGTAGCATGAAAAAAAGTTTTCTCTACTACCTTAAAGGACTTATTCCTTGTAAGTGCAATTGCTAACACTAGAAATTTAAGAAAATATTGAGAAGGGGTAGGTCCTTCTCACGCGAGATAGAAAGAAAATGGCCAAATGATAAAAAGATTAGATCAAAGTAGGCAAGCATGTACAACACATAAAATGAAGTGATAAGTTGTTAATACACCCAATCAAGATACTAAACCAACAAAAAAATTGTTGGGAAAGGAAAAAAATGTTTATTTTTTGTTGTGAATTTGGGGTATGTTACATGTATTTAGCTTTCTACACTCCCACTATTGGGATTTTTTAAGACACTTTAAGATCTGGCATTGAATTTTGAGATATAATATTTAGAAGCCCAAAGGGCATGATAAGGAATTTCTTATCATGTGTTATTAGTTGTTGCAAGACTTTTCTATATTGTTATTTTTTAATTTATGATTGTTGTATATTTGTCACAAGTTGAACTATTTTGTTATTTGCAAACTCTTATCAATTTAAGAATTTCTTGTTGATTTTTGCATATTTTCATGTTGGTTGTTGATTATAAATTGTTTCACGATTAACAACTAGTATACCTCTAGTTGTCATGCATCTTAATTAGATATTGTTATTACTCTTTCTCTGATATATACGTTTATTATAAATTTTTTATAGCATTCATTATATAGATTCATATAAAGTATTTTCATTGAAGTTTATTTTGCTTGAATTCCAACAAGGACTTAATTTGGGTTTCCCTTTCACATATCATCCACCCAAAAAATATAGCATTCATACAAGCATAAGATGGAAACTGGGAAAATAATTGGATGTGACTCTTGCCCTAAATTGTATGGATCCTATTTGGGGCCTCATATCAAAAATATCCCCTTGATACCATAACAGTGCATTCATCCTCATCAACAATCTTTTTGGTACTAGAAGGAGGCCCACTGTATGGCTGATGGGATTACTCATTCTTATCATTCTCAAGTTTCTATTCAAGATAATAATCAACCCATTGCCTCTCAAGATAGCCTTGATCCTATTGAAATATCCACACCCAAAGAGATTCCCCATCTAAATAAAATTAAACATTTATACATGGTCTTAGAAGAAGAGTAGATATCTTAGACCTTTTATCCATGCTTACACAAAGAAAATTAGGAAACTTCCTATTGCTAGTATACTACCACATAGACGTGATATGAAAATACCAATGACATTGAAAGGTGTATTAGTATAATTTTTTGTTGATTTGGTTGATTTGTCTCTAGTAAATCTAGTGGAATCTATTGAACAATCTCATTCATATTTTCCCAGTAACGACAAATACGAAAAGTCAGAAAGTAGTGAAAACTCTAATAGTGAAGGAGAGCATATTAGCTCAGAGGATGAAGAGAATCTACAAAATATGATGGTTGATAATCTACAAGCCACGTGCATGGCTTAAGGTTCCTTGAACCTTACATTTTCTCTGCATGACTTGCCCTAACAGCCTGAAAAACCTCTTCTGAATTTTGACCAAGATAAATCTGTGACTCCACTAATATCATATTCAAAGTTTTTATTTGCCTTGTGTTTAATGAATTTTTGACACAAATATGTGACATTTCGATAGTTTCCTTTTAATTTTGAGAATAAGGATACCACTGGGCATTATAATCTTCCCCCAATATATATTTCTAATTGGGATAAATTTCAAAAGGTGCTTATGTGAAAGTTCAGAAATGAGAAATATTGATCCAGATTTATGCAGGAACGCAAAAGAATATACATATAACCATAAATACAAAAATGCAGTGGAAATAACACGTCATTTCATTAATATCAAAGAACTGAAATTTGTTTACAGATAGAATGGAAATAAACTAGCTAGGTCGTTGGTAGCTTATCTCTGAGAAGAGATGTGGTGGCTACAGGCCTCTAAACTATGTTACAATGAGGCTCGAGGGCCTATTTATTATTGAGAAACAGTGGAAAACCCTGAACATCCAAAAATGTAACCCTAGGAGAGGAAGCGCCAAAGCTATGGGCCCCGTTTAGGTAAATTGGTACATCAACTTCCTGGGGACGTAACTTTGGCATACGATCTCCATTTGACGCGCACCATACCTTGTTAGAAAGACCTATCCAAGGACTACAACTTTTGATGTGAGAAACATCAAAGGAACTTCCATGTTGCTCCCCGTTTTCCCAAAAAACGTCATTTAGGGCCTCAAAATGGCTCCGAAAGTTTAGGACCCGAAAAACTGCTAAAAATAGTAAATTATGCTACAATTAAAGAAAATGGAAAACTGAAAGAAAAAATG
Source organism: Pinus albicaulis (assembly GCA_034641835.2). Classification (NCBI taxonomy): domain Eukaryota; kingdom Viridiplantae; phylum Streptophyta; class Pinopsida; order Pinales; family Pinaceae; genus Pinus; species Pinus albicaulis. The sequence continues at coordinate 12,076 of JAXQQM020059568.1, forward strand.
GTGGGGCCCCAAGTGGAATAGGCGGGTGGTCACCAATATCCACCTGGATCAGTCCTCCCCCCCAGGAAGCAATGGTCCCCATTCTGTTCAGTTCCTCCAGGTGATCACGAAACTTCTGTTGAACTTGGTCCCTAGTGAACCACTTGCCTTGGTGGAGGAGTTGGTCAGCTTTGACAACCCGATACAGTTGGATCTTCTGTTGGCGAGTGTTCTTGATTTGCATGTCCATGACACAATTCGTGGTGGCTTGTTCTGTGCAGTTTGGGTTTAAATCTATTGATGTGATTTGTTCTGCAATGTCGAAGGTTTCCAGTAGAGGTGGGAAGTAGGGCCGAAGGCGGTCCACATCGAATATTGGGTGTGATTCACCTATAGTTCAAGGATCTATTGAATAGTTGATGCACTCAAGGACTTCGAGGATCTCAGGGAGCTAGATCCACCTTTATAGGGATTTTGGAGGGAAATATCGCTCCTTCCATGGAGGTTGCCCCCTCAAGCATATTTTTATAAATAAATAAGCCCAAGGGCTCAATAGGATTGAAAATTTTAGACAAGGATAGAGACTTCTAGAGTAAGAATCTTGTACTTATCATTTTCCATTCTCTTATCATGTACTTTAGCATTGTTTGATATCAATGAAAAGCATTTTTTCATATTAAATTTGAGTGTGTTTTAGAGGGTTGAGTTCCTTGGGTTAGGGCCCAACCCAAGCCCTCTAGTCTCTCTCCTTTGTACATTTCTATTATTTTTTTTATTTTCTTTCCATATTCTATTAGTATATCCTTTATTTTTAGCAATATTTTTTTATGACAAAAGTTTCTTTTGCAGGTTTGTCAATCATCTCTCTTGTCGGAAGTGTGGTTGTAGACTTTCTGTTGGCAAGGAAAAACATAGTCGTTCTCCTTCTACAAAAGTTAGATCTTCAATTAGCTTTTCTTTTTTCATCCTTGTTTTATGCAATTGATAATTTGATTAGCAGTTAGACCTTGGTTAAAATTAAACTCATCCTTTCCCTCCTAGATTTATTTTATGCAATTATAATTGTTGGTTTTCTTTAGACATGGATGATATGCAAGTTGGTTAACCTTCCATGTATTTTCAAGCATAATATTTCTTATGTGTAGGTAACACTACATGTTTGCAGTGTTTAGAATTTTCATTTACACTTATCATCCTACCATGAGCACCCTCCTTCCCTTCTCAACAACCTCTTCAAGTATATTGTCTATAGGGAACCCATTTCATATTTTTTATAGGTCATTGTTCACATTTTTCCTTTTGCGATATGGGATCCTAAGGAGCACTAGGCTTGGAAAAGACCTCTTACATCCTTATTCTACATTTTCCCACCTTTCCTTTCCTTCAGAACACCTTCTAAGCCCATAGAGTGCTCTCGAACCTAATCCTGTATCAAAATAGGGCAATCCTTTAGCACCATATCCTGATCTTGTAGCATTGTGCAGATTCCCTCCAAACTCAAAAAAATTATCCTTTGACCTTGATATTCGCATTTCAACCCTATACAATTACCCCTAGGCTTTGAAACCAAGTTTGAGGAAGACTAGGGACCACTTAGGACTTGTCTTTTCACCACTACACTTCATGCCTGCAATTAGGGTTAGTAAACAAGTTCATGAATTGAATGGTATAGGGATAGTTTACATGGTTACTTTTGTAATAAATTAATGAACTTTGTTACTCGGATACGATCTCTTTTGAATTCAATGATTTAGATTTGGTTCATTCTCTTTACTTTATGCAACTAGAGTAGGTTTTCTTTCTTTGTCTTTTGTTTCCTACAATAGATTATGGCTTCCATTTTCTCAATCATGTCTATTTCTAAAATTAGATTAGGTTTCCATTCCTACAAGTAAATTATAATTTAATTTTATGCAACATTACCATTCTTGCAAGTATACTAGCATTTACATTTCTTGCAAGTATATTAGCATTTACTTTTATGCAACATTTCTATTTCCTACAAGTGGATTAGCATTTACTTTTTGCAAAATTTCCATTTCCTGCAAGTAGCCTAGAATTTACTTTCATGCAATATTGTGATTCGTGCAAGTAAATTAGGATTTCCTTTTATGTATCACTCTTTCATTCTTGCAAAGTCTATATTTAGTTTGTAGAATGATCTCTATACACCTTGGTTTGGTTCACTGCCTCAAAGAAGCTTGAGTAGAACTTAGCTATGTATACAACATTGTCACCTCTTAGGTTTTTACGACTCCTGGATTGATAAATTAAGATGGTAGCTTTGGGAGTTGCAACACCCTTGTTGCAATACCAGAGCTCATTAGTTGAATCCTCTAATTCTAGGCTTGCCACCTTTTATTTTGATAAATATAAGCTTATACTCCTAATTTTAATCTGGACAAACTAGTTTTGTAGTGCTAGATTCCTCATCAGTATAAAATAAAAGTGTGCTTAAGGATCATCTAAAATAGCCATTTTATGAGAGGGTTTATGTGTCAAATTTGTGTGTATTTTATGAGAAATTCATGAGATAAATTAGCTTTAAAAACACATAAAAACAAGTAGATTACAAAGAATTTAATACACAGCAAACACATTACACAGAGCTGATAAAGGAGTTCACCCCTCCTGGGCTACGTCTCCTTGGACCTGCTTCAATGGCTTGGCCCTCTTTGTAATGGTAAATTATTTGATTACATGCACCTACAGTGCTCCAATGGCTCTCCAACCTACTCCAATGGATTCAAAAGACCCAAAAACCCCTGTGTACCCTCTAACTAAGTTGAATTTTATTTTTTGAGTCAAAAGTTATGCCTCATTCAAAATCTCCTCCAAAACCTCCGCTAATTTAGCTAATTGCGCTCCTAACTTCCATTTCTACCTAAAATGGAGCGACGCAAAATTTGGTGGAAACATTAAATGTTGGAGTTAAATGCTAGTTGGTGGTCACATGCATGGCAGCTGACATTGAATTTTGGAGTTAAACAACTATTTTAGATGGCGCGTTGGTTTGGTGTTAACATTAGTGCGGTGGTTAAACCAACTCGTTTGCCTATTTAAAACAACAATAAACAGGTGGTGCATTGGTAAATGAAGAGCTCTTGCAATGAGGAGGTCTTGGGTTCAAACCAAGTTTCTCCCATTTGGCCAATTTGGGCCCTTTTGGCCTTTCCCTAGGCGCCACATGACAGCCTGGGATTGGTTGCTCACCACCACTATCAACCAACAGGAATGTGCCAAGTGGCACCGCTGCATCCCACCATGTGTCGAGCCCTCATTGGCTCTGACCTCAGCCAATAAAAACTTGTCACGTCACCTTCCTGCCACGTCAGCATGGCACGGATCCTGAGGCGTACAGACTGCTGACTATGCACGTGCTTGTCGCATTTTGCCTATTTGTACAAACAAACAACATGCTCTAACTTTCTCATACAGAGTCGGTTTGCGATGAAATGAAGTGTGCCAGAATTAGGAAGACAAGGCCTATATGGTCGTTTAGGTTCCACTCCATTCAGAGAACTTTGAATTCTTATCAAATTTTGCCCCCAATTTAGTTTCTGATCACTCCTTCCCACTGAAAGGAATTTTGACCCACAAAATATGGTTATCTGATGAGAGTTTAATCCTCTTCACCTTTGCAAGTTCTATCAATTTGCTTCTAATTGGAAAATTCTTGTAGTAATAGTAGGTCGAGGTTGTAGCCAACAGTTAAGGGATATCCCTAGTTCAAAATCCTGACTAAACTCTACACTGTTTGGGATAGGATTCCCATTTGGTATGTAGGCCTGACACCCACCATGTTTATTAGAGATTTGTTTTGGACAGATGAACAACAAGAGTTAGAAAACAATTAAATATATTAATAAACAAAAGTTAAGCATCCTTTTGGAAACTTAATATATGAGATGTTGTGAATATAACAACAACTAAATAACATGACATGAATCTTAAAGAGAGATATTTGTTTATCGACTATGAATTCGTTCTTAAGCGACAACAAACATTAAATAATTTGACAGCATACAATCCCATGCATGATATTTGCTTAAATCAACAAAGAAAATTGTTAATGCAAACACACTGAAACAAAACATATACCAGCAAATCATGGCAAGAAGCGTCTCACAATGCTCAACAACCATGTAAGGAATTATGTTTCCTGGCTCAAAGAGCTTCAAACATTAAGTTGAAATATTCATAACACCATCACATGAAATGCCCATGAGATCCATTAGTGGAGATGCAAAGCCACCACATGAATCCTAAAAAATATCTATAAGCTCTCAAACAATATGAAAAAATCAAGTCCAAAATTGAAGTTCCTTTACATCTATCCATGAGGGTTTATTTATAGAAGGTAGAATGAATTTTCACCTACCATGACCTTTCACCTACCGTTGTGACTCTTCAACATCCAAATGAATTTTCAAATTGCGTATGAATCTTTGCTTGAAATCCTAATTTGCTTTTAATAAAATAGAAATTACATCAAAATTGAAGAAACAAATTATTCTCAATCAGCTAGCCTGGTGATGGAAATCTTTGGATCCTCTATATATAGAACTCGAACCAAGTATGCTTACCAAATTTTGTATACGCCTACGATTGTCAGAATATTGTGTTGTAGCTCATCTCCATGCCTCGTGAGGTATTCTAATGCATCTGGTATAAAGGTTGGATTTTAGCTTGCACATGGTTCAACAACAATGTGAACCTTGTGTGCAAATTCATGGACTCAACCAAATTATGTACAATCGCTTCTTTTGTAGCCTCCAAATTGTCTCTTGCGACAACTTGTTTTATGGGATCCATAATTGCTTTAATCTCTTGCTTGAATTATTCTTTTAATATTATTTCATCTAATTCACCAATGGAAGGTTTCTTGTGTACCTTGACAAGAGACTCCAACCCATTGTGTAAGGCCTTATAAGAGGTTGTTACCTTATCCAAGTCTTTGCTCAACTTCTCATGTGATTTCCTTTTAATCCTGCCATCAACTTTATCTTATTTTTTTTTAATCCAATTTTCCTAGGGAGCTCTTTAGGCGCTTCAGGATACTTTATGGTCCATTCATATATGAGGTTGAATATTGAGGAGGCTAGCTTGATTAACATTCGTTTGTATTTTGACTCACTTTGCATATCGGGGAAAGGGGCCATAACTTGATGTAGGGTCAGCATCTCATTATAAATAAAATCCATATATTCTTCTAGTATATTAAAATTTTCAAGAATGGATGTCTAAAAGTCCTCACTTTGGGAGCGTGATATGAACAAAGCTTGGTTCTCATCTTGTAGTTGTAGAGTCTTCTACTTAGAAACAATAAAATTTTCCTTCAATTCTTCAACCTCTTTTGTTAATCAATTTATATTTCTTTTTGTGGTAGTTTCAAAAGTGGTCTCGACATAAGTTATCACTCCAAGGTTCATTGTATTATCCATTACTATCTCACTTTCTATAATGACCGAAATCAGTTTTCTTGGATACTTGGCCAAGCATTTGTGCCTTTCCCATATGATCTGTCACTTGACCTGCTCAAAAGTCTACATGGAGAGTGTAACCCACTCCTCCCACATTTACCCACTTTCACCGGATTTCCCGAGGTAAACATGAGCTTAGGGTCACTCTGACATGACTTAACCTCCTAGATAATATTAAGGAAATGGATTCGATAAACCAAGATAGTCTTCATGTGCTACAGGACCTCTAGGAGAAACCCAACGCCTTCAGGTGTCCAACCTCTTAGATGACTCTCTTTTTCAATGAACTAGAGTCTCAGTTGCTCCCTTTCCAAGGCATTCAAGTGACTATAAGTCCAGTCACTCCCATAGGCCTGCCTACGAACAACTGTGGACTTTTCCAATCAATTCTATGCCAGCGACCCTGAATTTTGAGCAAATTTTTCAGGGCTAGGACTCAGCCCTTTGCCCAGAACTCAGTGAAACTTTCATAAATGATGAATACATAGAAACAAAGCTTATTACTGAAACTTGAACCAAGACTTGACCTGGCCTCTCCCAACTAGGACTGACATTCCTTCAAACACTTGGTAAACATGGAACCTACAGGTCATGAATGCATATCTTGTAACACCCTCTTCCCACATCTACCAAAGTAATTTCCCAACCAGGATAAACATGTGACGAGAGACTACTAATATGAGATTCAACCTCCTAGTTGACCTTAAGGAAGTGGAAGCGATAGAAACACAAAAAACACACCTTAAACGGGCAACACCTCGAGGAGGTAAACCACCCTCCCAGGCCCCTGAAACTTGAATGGGGGTTGAATTTTGACCCTCTTGAGCCTTATATGCAGGCATGTAAGGGAAAGGGAGCATCTATACACCCTTAGCCATGATCTTTCCTTGTTAAGGTAGCGGTTATGGCCCCAAAAGTCAGTTTTGTGCCTGCAACTCCGGGATTTGTGCCACATTTTTAGCCCCTGAGCCCATGTCATTGCCCAGAACTTCAAGAGAGGGTAAATAACATTAAAAAAAATATATGGAAGCAATCCATGGTTATTTTTATGCCTTCTCTGGATGGTTCTATTTGAGTGGATGGTTCCATTCTCTACTCCTTAATTTTTGGTTGCTCCACAACTTCCTAAGGCTCCTCCTTTGGAGCTAAAAGCTCCTCTTTTGGTGGGATCTGAAGCTCCCTTTCGAGAGATCATTTAATTGATTTCTCCTCATCAAATTTTACATCCCTTAGCACAATTTTCATTATGAGGGATGGCAAGTACACACAGTAGTTGTGAGGAGTTTCTGTGTAACCCCCAAATACCCCCAATTTTGTTGTTGGCTCAAACTTCTTCCTTGATTCTTTGGAGACATGGAAATAAAAAAAGGCTCCAAAAATCTTGAAGTGTGACACATCTGGCTTTCTCCTCGATAAAGCCTCCTTTGATGTAATCATGCCCATAATTTGATGAGGAATCTTGTTCTACAAATATACTGTTGTGTTGCATGCCTCTACCCACAAGTGCACTGGTAGGCCTTGGTTATGCAACATCACCCTCGCTGCTCCCATGATGCTATGGTTACTTCTCTCAGCCACCCCATTCTGTTGTGGGTTGTGGGGTGTTGTCAACTCTCATCGAATGCCTTCTTCCGCAATTTTTTTAAAATTCATTCGACATGTATCACCTTCATTATCGCTCCTAAGAGCCTTCACCTTCTTATCAGTTTATTTCTCAACCAGTGCCTTGAATTCTATGAACTTGGAAAATGTCTCGTATTTCTTCTGCATGAAAAATATCTAACACTTCCGTGAGAAGTAACCAATAAAAATGACAAAATATTTGTGTCTGACAATGGAGGTTATTAGGTCAACAGACATTAGAGTGGATCCTTTCAAGGACTGCATGTGCTTTGTTGTCCCGATCATGGAATGTGGATTTTTTGTACTTCCCCAAGGTACATCTTGTTTCTCGAGTGCTCCTTTGGAGAGGCATGTGTGTTGAGGAGGTAAATCCCCTCTGCGGACAGAGGCGATCCCTACTAGCCCAGCAGGGGTCTAGCAACAATCACGAAATGTTACGACGCAAGTTCCTAGTTACGAATGAAAAGACCAAAGATGGAGGCCTACCTGGAATCCAATGCTACGATATGAAGAAGAGAGCGTTCCCGTTCCTCAGCCTCGGCAGATCACGATCCTCCACGATCTCCGCGGATGGACACCTGCACATGCAAGAAACAAACAGATACAAGCATAAAATCCGGCATACGCAACTAAATATCAGTCAGAAAGGATATTACTCATATTGACATAATCGAAAACAGAGTGGAACCATAATCGTAATCATTCATTAAATAACAATCGAAAGAGATTACAACCAAAGTTCTGACGTCGTGGTCTCCTTTGGATGGGTCTCCAGTCGTTCACGTCTCGCAAAGCTCGCCAGGGAAAGGGCAAACCTCTCCTGAGTCTCTCGACAATAGTCTCCTTACTTGAGTCGGCCTTAAGAGAAGAAAGAGGGCTCTTACAGCACAAAGGCTCTTGGGAATTTGGAGATTCAAAGCTTAGGCACTTCAAGACTAGCTTGCCATGGAATTGAGCAGGCTTTTATAGATGGGGAAGGAGGGAGTTGGGATCCCTATTATTGTAGGATTGGCCCTATCAACAAGGAAGGTTCCATGGGAGGTGGCAAACCACTTCCCTTCCATAGAACTCCCGCAGCCAAACCTCCCAACTCAAGATAGGCAATGGTTTCTGAGTTTGTTGAAACACAACTTCCGCCATCTTTATTTAAAAAACACTCCTTAAATTGGGTGGCGCGACCAATGCTCTGGGACAGAGCGCCAGGTGGCGCGACCTCTTTGCAGGATTTCCCCCATTGGCGCGAGTGCTGAACTGTCTGCCCGCGCCAATGCAAAAAGAGATGTTTTTCATGATTTTTGCAAGGAGATGTCTTTAGGGAAATTGAAGCTCATGCTTAGAGGAATGCATTGATGATGTTTTCAAGGCATGACAATGTTCACAGGTCACAAAATGGGTCCTCCATTGTGTGGGACGGGGAATGGTAGGGACGGTGACAAATTACTGTGTAACAGATGCCCCCTAAAGTATGAGGCCCGAGAGAGAGAGGGGTGAAATTATTTACGAGAACATGTTTAACTGAAACCCCGCCATCGGAAAACCTGCGTAGAAAAATACAACTGATATCTCAAGTACATGATGTATATGCGGTATGGGCGCAGCCATCCGAAACAGAGTACACTATAATCCGGATCCAGGGTATGGGCGCAGCCATCCAGCGAGGATCAAATAAATGGACTCAGGTATGGTCGCAGCCATCCAATCAGTGAGCCATATACATAATGATAATAATCCACAATCGCAGCCTGGATTACAACAGACACAATCCAGGGTCTTGCGCTCCATCTCGACCCAAAAAAAGTACAAGTTCAAGCATGCGAATATGTGAGCTGAAGTCGAACATGCAAGAACATCGTCTGATTACCAGCCAATGATGAAAGTTGTTAACAGACGCGAGAGGAACCACCAATAATGACAATGGCCCTCAAGGTACTACAGGTACAATCTACGGCGTGCGAATAAATGAGTTGGCGTCGAACACCCGCAGAATCACTCGATCGGAGGTCAATGATGTAAACCTCACGTCGAATGCGACGAACCTGCCATTGAGGCATGCAGGCTCCAAGGTACCATCAGGAGTCTCTAGACCAACTTCCTGGATAATGAGTTGAAGTCGACGGGAAGTGACCTTGATCGAAGGTGGGCCATAATGATTCCCACATCATCGACACGAGACAGAGGAACATAATGTTTTGTTGTGAATCGGGGCCATATGAGAAACAGAGGAAGGTTGATATTCGCAGAGGCCAACTTCTCTTGAACATATAAATGGCACGACAATGGACTTGGCAGTATTTGACATCAACAGATCAAAGGTCATGGCGACGAGGCAGTGAACAGATGAGAGGTCAAAAGAGATTACCCAAACCCATGGAAGCAAAGTGAAGCAGCGAGATGAGATGTCCCCAACCCGACACGAATGCAGACAATTGCCATGTTCAAGAGCGACATACTGCCGACGACAACGACGATGGTTCCATTTTTCCCCCACCATTTCTGGCGAGTACCCCAATTATTTTTTATAACAAGCTTGAAGGGGATAGCATATGCTCGTAATATAAATCCGCCCTTCGGGCGAATCCATCCTAGTGCATTTAACGAGTCCTAGGAAGTAGGAACTCGGAGAACGTCATTTCCACTGGATCCGATGTCATCAGGTTTTAACGAGTCTGACAAAGGGAGAACTCGGCGTCTTTTCATGTTTAGAGAGTTTGAAAAGACAGCAGAAAAGTAAACTCCATAGGTCCCTTTTCGTAAATAGTTCCTCAGATCCGGAAAGGTAGAAAACAATATCCGAGAAAACCTCCTAGTCGCGATAGGCTAGGGTATTCCTTTTTCGTAATCAATCCATCCCAGCCCGAAAAAGGGGTAAACGTATACTGGGTAGATGTCGATTCGTGTCCAATTTAACGAGATCGAAACGATAAGGGCCTCAGCAATATTTTCATGTTTAGAGAGTCAGAAAAGCGCTGAAAGATGACTCCAAAGTGACTTTTTCGTGGATTTACTGAGTCCGAAAAAAGTATAAAATACAACTCGTTTCCATCGTTAAAGTCGCAAAAACCTGCTGCTGCACATACTAAGCAAGCGTAAAACCCATTTTCGACATAACATATTAAAATATTTGATAAAAATAACTTTTTACAATTCATTTTATGTCAAAAAGTTATAAATATGCCAAATTGGTAAAAATAAGATTACATTTACTATTCACCTTGGTAAAAAGCAACAGTAGTACATTTGGAGTGGAAACTTTTGATGGCAATTGCGACAGATCCGGTTGACCATTCAGATTCTCGTCTGCTACAGGTAAGAGGCGCTTCCCTGCTCTACATTTTCATCCATTTTTTAATAGTTTTCCCTTGTATATCAGTCATCTGTGGCCACTTTTGAAATTTTAGGGCCGCGCTCATTGGCGCGGGTATCGGGAACGGACCCGCGCCAATGGGCTCGTTTATACAAAGGGCTCGCGCCACGTGGCACGACTGTTCACAAAACAGCCGCGCCAGCGGCCGAACCTAAAATTTCGCCTAAAAATTCGATATTTAAACCAAATTGAATGGAATTTGAGGCCTACCAGAGATCTAACTAAGGGTTTATGACCATATGGATGCAGGTAATCAAGCAAAATGGTGATTGAATGGAAAGAACGAGAGCATGGAGAAGAGGATGAATAGGCCATCCAAAGTGAGGCTTGCATGAATGCCCTCAGAAACTGTGGGCTGAAGAAGTTCTTCCTTACGCCCTGTCTACGAGCTCAGCCCGAGCTCCTCCAGTATTTGATCATTATTTGGGATGAACATGAACAAGTGTTCAAGTTGCGAGATCAGGTATTAGAGCTGGAGGTTTCTGATGTTTATTTTATCACCGGATTGTCTCGCAGAGGTCCGATCCCTGTCTTGACTGGAAGCAGACCATTTGGCGAGAAGATGGAAGAAGTGATGGCACGAGTGTGCCGAGGAGCACAAATGGGATCAGGGAGCCAGAAGGTGGATATCCACACTATCCCCGATCTGGCATTGAGAGTTTTCCTACATACCATCACGCGAGCTGCAGGATCGCAGGCACCGCACGAGGCCACAAAGGCCCAACTCCTGTTGGCCTCAGAATGCATGAGTCCCTTACTGTTCGACTGGGCAACAACAGTAACAATAAACATGAAAAGGTAGCTCACAAAATGCAAACAAGCTAAACTGAAACAGTTTGGCTATGGTTCCATCCTGGTATCGTTCATTCTGGAACGTTTACCAATCTTCCAGGGCCAAGGGGCCTCAGTAGCAGATCCGATACCACAAGAGCCAAGAATGGCTCGCTAGGCAGCATTAATGCCAGAGCTGGAGGCGGCCAACAGATGTCCTGGAGGCCGGAGTTCTTTAGGTGGTTACGGCGCCAGCTGATTGTAGTGGAAGATTGGCCATATGCAGGAACTGACTTCACCGGAGACCCAGATCTCCCACTGCCAGAAGGAGATGACTGGGACGAGGAGTTGGGTAAGACCTCATGTTTTTGATTTTTTATGTTTTATATTTTTTTGTTAATACACATTCGTCCTAACACATTTTATATATGTATGCAGATGTGGGACCTGAGAGACCAGTTGGGATGTGTCCAATCTCACAGTGGACTCAACTCGCCCTTGATCCTCAGGGAGAGGGCACCGGAGGAGAGGAGTTGATCCAGAATCTCGAGGGCATTTCCCGAGGGATCCCGAACTATGCTCGGCTGGCGGACGTACCGATGGCATACCAGCGTCATACGGTGGGAGTTCCAAGTCGGATCCACCGAATCCTAAGACGCTTAGTGCGTGCAGTCACATGCTATCATGAGCACCATGCGGATTAGCTCTTAGGATTTATACCACACCTATTTTTTGAGAGACGTATCGTCTCCGGATGTACTTAAGACGATTATGTATATTCTGATTTTATGTGACACACTTCTATGTAAACATTTCGATATCTATATATATGTGCATATCTATTTCTGGATGGATCTTTCTTTACAAATTGCGCAAATGTCTATCTAATACCAAATTTGCTACTACATCTGTTAATGTATTCAAATGCCTGGGTATATGATGATATGTAATGTAGTCAAAATTTCTTTCCAGTAATCGAATACGCAGATACAGACGTAAGATGGATGGGTTCCTTACCGAATAGTGTCCGTTCAGTTGTAACACTACAAGTTGTGAATCTAGATACACGAGCAATTCACGGATACCAAGGTTTACTGCCTCGGTTAATAATTCTAACACAGCACTATATTCCGCGATGTTGTTCGTAGTACGTCCTAGACACACTCCTTGCAGGTTGACCAACTCACCAGCAGGATCATAGATTACCCAGGCTGCTGAAGACAGATTCCTGGTACTGCGGGAGGCACCATCCGCGAAACCAACGAATGGATGAAAAGATATCTACACAACCAGGAAGACCCGATCAGCAGAAAGATGTTTACAAATCACACCACACAATACATGCACACAAATGAAAATCACACACCTATGTACACACACCACACCAAGAAATCACTTCAGGCATAGTACTTTTTGAGGTACAACCCATTTCTGGGCTGCGCCAGCGGAACTCCTTCATAATCTATAAGCTCATAGGCCCCGTTTTTCAAAACGCATTTTACTATATAGGGCCCATGCCACATAGGCTGGAACTTACCGGCTCCAAGCTTTTCATGTGCTTGATCGTACAGGAGGACGAGGTCTCCTTCAATAAAGGAACGAGGAGAAACAGATTGATCAAAATGAGTTTTGACCCTCTTCTTTTGTGCTTCAATAACCAAAGTAGCCAGACGACGGGTTTCATCTAACCGTTCCAGATACAGAAGACGTTCTTCCTCAGCAGAAGTATTAGGTAGAAGCTCCACATCTAATTTCAACGAAGGAATATCGCATTCAACCGGAAGAGTTACTTCCAGACCATACACCAATTGAAATGGTGTGAACCCAGTTGCACTCTTTGCAGATTTTCGGTATGCCCAGAGAGCTGAGAACAGTTGGAGATGCCAATTGGATTTGTGAATACCAAATTTTCGCTGAAGCATAGTGACCAAAACCTTGTTCACTGCTTCAACCTGACCATTCGCTTGAGGGTAATATGGTGTCGAGTTGTCGTGACGCAAGCCCAACTTTGAAGTCAGCTCCGCCATCATATAATCTCGGAAATGAATACCGTGATCAGTGACGATGGCTTGAGGAACCCCGAATCGTGCAATAACGTGGTTGAATATAAATTGAGCAGCCGTTTTCTCGTCAGCAGCTAGTGTAGGCATCGCCTCGGCCCACTTGGTGAAGTAGTCGACGGCTACAATGATATACGCATGCCCCCCGGCCGAGTGAGGGTTACACGTCATAAAATCCACGCCCCATTTCGCAAAAGGGCCGACGGTAATAACGGGATGCAATGGTAAAGGCTGCGCGCACATCTTGCGCTAAAATATCTGGCATGCATGACATTTACGGACTGCAGTGATACAGTCTTTGAATATGGAAGGCCAGAAATAACCTGCTCGCAGAATCTTCTGGGCAGTAGCATACCCGGACATATGTCCGCCACAGGCGCCACTGTGGTAGTCATTTAGGACCTTTTCAGCCTCTTCCAAGGTTAGGCATCGCCGGAGCACCGAATCTACTCCAATGCGATATAAGGTATCTCCTACTATACGGTAGGGTTGGGACTGGTGCTGAATCTGACGGCGGGCAGCTTTATCCAACTCAGACCGAAATGTCGAGGTCTGAAGATACACTATTATGTCACCGTACCAAGGGTCACGAGTACTGATGAGGAAAAGTGTTTCATCCGGTATATGGTCTTCAGAGTATGAGGGCGCAGAGTCTGTAGGGAGAGAACATATCAAATCCGCGAAGACTAGTGATTTAGTTGACTTAGCAGTAGTGAACTCTAATTCAAACTCATGCAGGATCACAATCCATTTGGAGTACTTGCCCCCCAGTAATTGTCTAGAAAGAATATACGTCATAGGGTTGCAGTCTGAAACCACTGTTATCGTACGCAAAAGGATGTAATGGCAAAAGCGTTGTACAGCGTGTACTGCTGTTAATGCCAACTTCTCGACATGAGCATAACGCGTTTCCGGGTCGAGAAGGTTCCGTGACAGGTAATAAGCAACATGTTCATCACCGTCATCATCATCCTGCACCAAGACCATGGCTATGGTGCTAAATGCAGCGGCTAGATATAAAGTGAAGTCGTGGTGGTAGTCCGGAGGACGAAGCAACGGAGCATTGACAAGCAACGTCTTCAGCTTCTCAAAGGATTCTTGAGCAATTTCGTCCCAATGAAAGGGAACGTTCTGCTTTAACAAACGAGTGAATCCTTTGGCCACCTCGGCATAATTCGGGATAAAGTGCCGAAGAAAGTTCGCTTTCCCTTGCAGACTCTGTAACTGATACAGGGAGGAGGGTGATGGGAGATTTATGATGGCCTCGACCTTTAGAGGGTCAAGGCGAATTCCGTCTTTCGAGACTATGAATCCTAAAAGACGGCCAGAATCAACGCAGAAGACGCATTTATGAGGATTGAGCCTGATATTGTAGCGCCTGCAACGAAGAAATATCTGGCGGAGATGCTCAGGATGGTCCTCTCGCTTACCCGAATGGGCTGGCAAGTCGTCCAGATAAGGCTGAACGATATGGCGAATGTCATGAAAAGCGTAGGACATCGCACGCTGAAAAGTGGCTCCAGCGTTCTTCAAGCCGAACGGGAGCTTTTTATATGCGAAAGCACCCCACGGACAGATGAATGTGGTCTTGTGTTGATCCTCAGGTGCAATATTGATTTGGTTATATCCTGAGAAACCATCCATTAAGGAATAGATCTCACTCCCGGCGCATTCGTCGATGATCTGGTCTATAAACGGAGTGGGATAATTATCCTTTGGACAGGCGCGATTGATGTCGCGATAATCCACACAGGCTCTAATCGTACCCTGCTTTTTATCGACAGGGACAATGTTAGACACCCATTCTGTGAGGGGGATGGGATAAATAAAACCTGCGTTCAGAAGTTTTTCAACTTCTGCCTTGATGGCGGCGGATTTTCGAGGATGCATGGGGTGCAAGCGTTGGCACATGGGTTTCGCACCTAGATAGGTTGGAATCTCGTGCACTACGATACTGGGATCAATCCCCGGCATTTCCTCGTAAGACCACGCGAAAACATCTCTGAATTCTTTGAAAAGCTTAGTATAGACTTGAATCTCATCGGGAGAACAAGTCACACCCACGTGAATATTCTCAACGATCCCCAGTTTAACGGAGATGTTGATTGGGATAGTTTGAGTAATGTTACTCATGTTACCCTCCGAAAAAACCTCGTGTGTCAAAATGGGTGTTTGAAGAGGAGGGGTAGGAACCTGAGTAGCATAACGCTCCAGACAGTCAGTCATTGCCCCCAAGCTAGGCATAAAAGAGGAGCGATGATGTCCATCGCCCCAAAGCAGCTCCTCAAGAGACATAGTTTCAATGATAGCTTCATCGGAAGGAAAAGTCTCTCTGAGAGGATCAGGTGAATCAGCCTGACCAAGCCAGGGGGATTGAGAGTAGACATCGAGAGCCATGCTCAAAGGAGCATGCTGAGGAGGTGGAGGATCAGATGCAGCAACAATCTCACAGTAGTTGATCTCTACTAGCGTTAAAGGCATTGATTCTCCAAACTCATACACCTGCTCAGGCGTAGGAATAAGCCAGGGGTCATCGGACCTGGACATCATGTTGACTTGAGCGGTGTGCGGTGGTGGTGCGGGAAAGATACCCATGAGGACTGGGTCTTTGAAGAGACCAGGTCCTACACTGTCCGGGGGATTCGGAATTTGATCCATGTATGGCACGTTGTTCTCAGAGTTAGAGGTGAAAAATGACAACTGATCCACCGTGACAATCTTGCCCTCGTGAGGGAACTTAATGAATCGAAAGACGGTGGACGGCACGCAGAGCATGGCATGGGTCCAGCTGTGGCCAAGAAGTATATTGTAGTTGAGTTTAGCGTCAACCACTTCCACTTCTACGTTGACAGTTTTTCCCTGTAATGTGATCGCTAGACTCTCGAGAACGCCCAGGGGTTTAGATTCTCGACCATCAAATGCCTCAAGGGCATTGGGAGATGACGACAAGGCTGGAGAGTCGATGGCCTTCCAACAAGCGGAGGACATAACGCAGGTAGATGCACCCTCATCCATGACGGCCCTATGAATGTTCAGACCGTTAATCCCGACTTGAATAACCAGAGCGATTTGATGTGGAAGCCGGGGAGTGAAATTCTCCAAATCGAAGGTGAGAAGACTCGAGTCGGCGGGATCAATGCCCCCGATCGCAGACAGTAAAGCCTTTCGTTGCGAAGGACAACTTTGAAGAAATTCTAGCGCAGACATGGCAGACGACGCCTGTGCCAAATCCTCAACAATGCTGTAATGTTGAGCGGCACGAGCATTTGGATTATAAGAAGATCTTCGAAGGACACCTTTAGGAGGTGGCTTCACAACGGGTTCAAGAGTAGGCTTCTCGATTTCCAACGGACCAGAGACAGGTGGGGGAGGCGGCCCATCTGCAACTGCCTTCCCGGGTGCCTGCCGCGATTCGTTTTAATCCTTCGACCACGTAGCGACAGAGATAGGTGCAACACTCTTCACCATGAAAACCTGAGACCCAAACGGTGCAGATGGTGACGGTTGTTCGACCATCTGGGTCTGCTGAGATGGAAATGGCTCTTTTAAAACGGCCGGAGTCCCTTTTGGGCCCTTAAGAATTTTACTAACCTCGCATCGTCGTGGACAATCCTTAGTATAATGGTCCCCTTCATAGATGAGGCAAGGGTACTTCGGTTTACGCTGGGAGCCATCCTCAGTACGAGATTTAGATTCTGGTTTCGGGGCATCGGATTTAGATTTGCCTTTGCCCTTATTTTTCCCTTTGGAAGTTTTCTCCGTAGGATTGGCCTGAACGGCATTCACTTCCGCGATTTTACCAGAATCGGAGGGGGCGGGATTAGCAGGAGCATTGTTGAAAGAATTAGACTTCTGCTTCCCATTCGAAGATTACTTCGAATTCTGAGAGACGGAACCAATGACACCATCCACTGCAGGGGTAGACGGAGCCTTAGAGGTTCCGGACCGCGGGGCATCAGGCAAGATATCATAAAGCGTGCCAGACTGAGAATATACAAGATCCAGATATTGGGCATGTGCAATGGCCTGTTCCTCCGTCACACACGCTCCCATCGCAATATCCTGAGCGATTTTATTCACAATGGAGGTGGTGAACCAGTGAGTCAGTATCTGATCAGGTATGTGAAACTTGATCAGTCTACGACGGCGCCGCCACTCATGAATGTGATCAGAGATGGGAGTGGCTTTGTCCTGCTTCAGAGAAGTCAGGAGGTGCGTCCCGGCTTCATAACGAACCGGTAACTGGAAATGCGTGAGGAAAGCCATGGCTAAAGAATTGAAATCTTGGAAAATGTCGCGGGATAACTCTATGTACCACTTAGCAGCAGCTCCAGTTAAAGTACGCTAGAAGAGGCGCAGGCGAATCGAATCGTCGACCCAAGAGTTAGACGAACACCAAAGATGATACGTCATCACATGCGCCTGGGGGTCTCCTCCAGCTTTTCCCTCAAACTTGGGGCAATCACCTGGTATCTTCGTGGGAACCGGAGGCCAATATGGATTATGTAAAATCGGATCATTGGTCAACTTTGAAACATCCGGCAACTCCAAGGTGGCCAGGAACGGCAATGGCGGATTGACCGGCATGCCAGACCCAGGATGAGGACCGTTACCTGTACTCCACAATGGTTGTGAATATCCTTGCCCCCATGGGTTCTGTCCCGCAGGATTCTGACCGTAGGGGGTGTAGGTCATGTAACCAGACTGATTTGGATGCTGGTAACCAGAGTGTGGGGCCTGATAACCAGGGTATGGGCCCTGATTATATGTCGGCCTGGTGTAAGTAGCGTTTGGATTTGGCTGCTGAGTATAGGTAAAACCGGGTGGAGGAGGATAATACTGAGAGCCTCTGGGGTGGTTATAATTCGGTTGAGATTAACCATGAGGATAATAACCACCCTGAGGATGAGTAGGCTGTTGAAAAGTGGAACCCTGCGGAGCCTGATAAGTAGGGCGCAGCTGTTGATTTGGCTGCGGCATAGAATGAGTCGGCTGCTGAGCAGGGTTAATGGAATGAGCGGGCTGCCCTGAGTGAATAGGTTGACCCGACTAAGAGGGCTGACCTGAGTGAACAGGTTGACCCAGGTGAGAGGGCTGACCTGAATGACCAGGTTGACCCAGATAGACCAGCAGCGCCGGTTGCGCAGGTTGACCTGGCTGTAAGTGAGCCCCAGGTTGTACCGGATGGGCCGGTTGGCCTGGAGGCGGGACACCGGGTTGTACCGGATGAGCCGGTTGGCCTGGTGGTGGAACAGGACCAGGTGCTTGCTGGAAACCGGTTTGACCTGAAGCAGAACCATAGGATGGTCCTGGCTGATATGCAACGTTAGAAACAACAGGATACTGCGGTTGCATCGGTAAAGAAGGCTGGATTTTCCCCCCAGGACCATAGACCGGTCCCGGTTGATACCCCGGCTGAGGTTGAACAGGTTGACCAGAAGGGCTATAATACTGTCCTTGCGGACCGTACGATGGCCCTTGTTGGCTGACAGGATAGCCTTGAATGGGCTGCCCCTGTGGATCATAAAGATAGCCAGGTTGGCCCGCAGGTTGGCCTTGGAAAGGTTGTCCTTGCGGATCATAAACCTGGTTATAAGGTAAACCTTGAGCATAGAGATAAGCCTCAGGAGCGGGTAGACGCAAAATCTCCCCGTGCTCATCATACTGACCTGGGAAAGCATACACGGGAGTACCATCCTGTGCATAGTGCGAAAATTAAGAATGGTTAGGATCTTGGGAGGACGGTCCAACCTCGGCGTTCGGCTGTTGCAAAGACAACTGATACTCCTCCGGAGAGATATTCTCCGGTATAGCAGTCGCTAGATAAACATCTTCAGGAGTTGGCCCAGCCCTAGTAGCAGATGCTGAGACAACAGGAGAAGATGTGGCCACATAGATAGTGGGTCGGACAGGAACAGAAGTGACGGGAGTCTGAGGAGACACCCCGGGTGTAGTAGCAGCTGGCCTCGAAGCAGGAGATGATATTCCCATAGAGGCTGCAGCGGAAATGATCTGACCTAGAGATCTGTATCCCTGTGGTAAAGAAGGACTAGTTGTTGATATGTCAGCCATCTCAGAGTTGTCTCCCTGAAACAATCTTCGTGGGAAGAGCTGATAGTCTTCACCAGACGTTGGGATTTCCTCACCAGAATCACTCATGGTTGATCCTGCCGTTAAATCACACAAGAGACGGTGAGGACTAGGAGGAAATACAGCAGCAACAAAGGGCGAACCCGATGTAAGAGAAAGGAAATCAGCTCCTAATATCAATTCAGACATAGGGTCCGAAAAGGGCCAATTGAACTCAACTGGTCCTCCAAAGGGTTGCTCAGCAAGAACCGGTCCCCCGTCAGGAAACTTGGAAACAACAGGCTGCTGCGGTTCAGCAAAGGATTGGGAAGCCTCTGAAGAATCGTCCGTGTAAGGACTACCACTAGACGAAACTGAAGGTTCCGCCACTGTGGCAAAAGACCAGAGAAATAGAAGCAAACACACACACGGGCTGAAAAAGAGTCAAGACACACGATCAAACGGTCAACAAGCAATCTCTAACAGGGCGTATAATCGTGGGTGATTAATTTTACCACAATGAAAAATAAGAAACTCTATCGTTTCATGTTTTAAGAGTCGAGAAACGATAAAAAAGATGACTCTATCTCTTTCAGATTTGACACAAGCGTGAAAGGACAAGCGCTTGACAGTCTTTTCAAATTTAGGGAGTCAGAAAAGACCAAATGACTGCTCAGGAAAACTAGGCACAAAGGGTGTACCAAATAACCGTGAACTGCAATATACACCTTGGTTTTAATAATGAAGAAGAAATCAACCAAGGAATTTCCGTACGTGCAGGCAATCTCCCCGAATGTTGTGTTCGGTGTATCACGGGTATAGGGCGGCAGACTCGGCTTCCTGTGGATAAAGGATTGAAAACCTAGAGGGGTCTCCCTTTATATACGCGACGGTACGGAGAGCACAAGTCCGTACTAGTGCTGTCTAAAGCTAAAAGGCGAACGACAGCTGCTAGGTTTAAAGACGCCGGAACACGTCTCTAGCCTAGACCTCTAAATATGTTTCATTAGATTTCAATGCTGCCTTAGGTTAATTGAATAGATTTTAAAGTTGATCTTCAATTAGGTTTCAATTTTCAGGCCCTAACGAATGTATTGTTTCAAAAACTCCTAAATGCAAAGCTACATGCCACAGTAGACCATTTTGTTCAATGAAAACTAGCTACAGAAGAGTTGAGAGTCTTTACACAAACAAAATGATTCAGAAGACAAATAATGAGATCTCTAATGCAACTAATGAAATTGAAAACTTTTCATTCAAATCACTAATTACTAGTAAAATCGAAAAATTTCAATTTGCACTAATTCAACCAAAAGCACAAGAGATTTTTTTTTGTAATTTTCAACGTTTGATAGCTAAATGCACTAAAAAAAATGAAAACAAACGGAACAACTTGAGAAACGATATTGAGAGAGAAAAATGAACAAATTTCACTCAATGACACAAGCAATCAAATCCCAAATCGACCAAAGTCTCTCAAAACCAAGAAAAAGACTCAAAGGCTCCAATGGACCGTGTGATCTAGGCCCAAAGCAAGACCAAACGAAATTTGAATGAAGGAATGAGCAATCACCCAAAAATCGCAACAAAACAGTGAACAACTACTAAGAGGATGCGGAGGAGCAATCAGAAAGTCGACTGGACAAACGAAACACCAAAACTCCCAAGGAGGGCTCAATACACAAAGCCACTAGATGCCCTAGGGCTTAAAACGTGAAATCGATAGATAAAAGCAAACAACCAAAGGACGGAGGCAAATTCCCAGTCAAATAGGACTCCAACACACCCAGGTAGTTGGAAAATCAAGAAGAAAAGCACTGACCAGACCTAGAGAGCTCAAAACTGAGCAAACTCAAAAACCTTACAGGAGTGGCGCGACTGTAAGGCTGCAACTGGCGCCAGAAAGCAATTGGCGCGGGCTAAACAAAAGCAACATGCGCCAATTGGCGTGACTATTAGGCTAAAAAGTGCGCCAGTCGAGTTTCTCAACCAAAAACAAAAAAGAACTACTCCAGAAGCAGATCAATGTATACTAAGCAAACCAAGAAGCAAAAAACAGCAAAAGAACCCAACCCAGAAGGCTCACCAAGCAAGGAAAAATCATAAAATAATCAAAACGAGACAATCTAAATGAGACAGTGAAATCTAGACGATCCCCAGCGGAGTCGCCAAATTGTTGAGGAGGTAAATCCCCTCTGCGGACAGAGGCGATTCCTACTAGCCCAGCAGGGGTCTAGAAAGAATCACGAAATGTTATGATGCAAGTTCCTAGTTACGAATGAAAAGACCAAAGATGGAGGCCTACCTGGAATCCAATGCTATGATATGAAGAAGAGAGCGTTCCCGTTCCTAAGCCTCGGTAGATCACGATCCTCCACGATCTCCGCGGATGGACACCTGCACATGCAAGAAACAAACAGATACAAGCATAAAATCCAGCATACGCAACTAAATATCAGTCAGAAAGGATACTACTCATATTAACATAATCGAAAACGGAGTGGAACCATAATCGTAATCATTCATTAAATAACAATCGAAAGAGATTACAACCAATGTTCTGACGTCGTGGTCTCCTTCGGATGGGTCTCCAGTCGTTCATGTCTCGCAAAGCTCGCCAGGGAAAGGGCAAACCTCTCCTGAGTCTCTCGACGATAGTCTCCTTACTTGAGTCGGCCTTAAGGGAAGAAAGAGGGCTCTTACGGCACAAAGGCTCTTGGGAATTTGGAGATTCAAAGCTTAGGCACTTCCAGACTAGCTTGCCATGGAATTGAGCAGGCTTTTATAGATGGGGAAGGAGGGAGTTGGGATCCCTATTATTGTGGGATTGGCCCTATCAACAAGGAAGGGTCCATGGGAGGTGGCAAAACCACTTCCCTTCCATAGAACTCCCGCAGCCAAACCTCCCAACTCAAGATAGGCAATGGTTTCTGAGTTTGTTGAAACACAACTTTCGCCATCTTTATTTAAAAAACACTCCTTAAATTGGCTGGCGCGACTACTGCTCTGGGACAGAGCGCCAGTTGGCGCGACCTCTTTGTAGGATTTTCCCCATTGGCGCGAGTGATGAACTGTCTGCCCGCGCCAATGCAAAAAGAGATTTTTTTATGATTTTTTGCAAGGAGATGTATTTAGGGCAATTGAAGCTCATGCTTAGAGGAATGCATTGATGATGATTTCAAGGCATGACAATGTTCACAAGTCACAAAATGGGTCCTCCATTGTGCGGGATGGGGAATGGTAGGGACGGTGACAAATTACTGTGTAACAATGTGGTTATTTGTTTCATAATATTTAGGGCGCCATGATGCAAATGGCCAAGTATTTTGTGCAAAATCTCACCAACATCATGGATCTGCACCTTCTCCGCCTTAGTGCTTAATGCATCACTGAATCTTCCACATCTAGCTTATACATGTTCTTCACACAACCCCCGATCTTCTTCACCTATCCCATGGATATGGGTCTTAGGAATGCTTTTCCTTTGTTTAAGATCACATCAGAACCACGGTCTTCCAAAAATACAATAGAGATGAGATTTTTCTTTAGGCCCGGAATGAACATGACATCCTTAAGCCCGAGAGGGGAGCTCAACTCCATCTGAAAGGTGATTGTAACAACCCCGATTACGTTATACCTTCTGTTGTCCCCTAGCTCAACGTGCATCTGCAAATATTTTTCTTCTAGGTCACTGAAAAACTCTCTACACCTTGTCATGTGGAACGATGCACCTGAGTCCAAGTACCACTTGCTCCCCATCACTATGTTGACCATACATGCATAAGGGTAAAGTCAAGCTCAAACTATAAATCCAAGGTTTCACATGCTGCTCCTTTTGAGGTCTTTTTTCTTGCCTTTTTGTCTTGACACTTTGTGGAATAGTGCCTGAATTCATGACAACAGAAGCATTTAATTTTGGACAAATATTTCTTCTTGCCCCCTTGGATGGATTCTAGTTTGGATTGAGATTTCTTCCATTTTCCTTTCTTTCCCTTTCCAACCAATGCAAATTTTTCTTCATCCTCGCCATTAGATGAATTCCCATCTTTGGTATTCCGCCTTATTTCCTCTTGTACCAAATTAGACCATAAGTGTTCCTAATTTGGTAGTTTCTCCCTCCTATTCACCAAATCTTGGTAGCTATGCTAGCTCTTGGGAAGGTCTAGAAGGGCTAGGCTTACCAAATCATCATTTGAAACAATAACACCAACTCTTGCAAGCTCATTATGAACTTGTGTGAACCTGCTCAGATACTGTTGAATAGTGTCATTCTTCTGCATCTTGATATTTCAAAATCTATCCGTGAGCGTCAATTTTGTAACATCCTCCTCCCACATTTAGCCAAGTTAATCGGTCTGTTGGGGTAAACATGTGATAAGTGGCTACTATGATCTGATTCAACCTCCTAGGTCACCTTAAGGAAGTGGAACTGACAAAACACAACCAAACTGGTCACCCACACCACCAACAGAACCTCCAAGAGCTACCCCACCTTTCTAGGTGACCAACCCCTAAGGAAACTCAACAAATCAAGGACCTAGAGCCCCATTCGCCTTTTCCAAGCCCTACAATTGACTGTGGGTCCCAGTCTCTCCCATGAGCCTGCATGAGTGTGACTGTAGTCTTTTTCTACTAGTGCTATGCCAATGAATGTGGGATTTAAGGTTGAATTCTAGGGCTAGGACCCAATCACTACCCATAAATTCATGGAATTGACAGAAATGGAATGAAACATAGAGACAATGATGCCTATGCAAATTATTAAACAAAAACTTGATTGTATCCCTAGTAGCCATGACGATAATTTCGTCAAACATGTCACAAATATGCATTCTACAAGTTTAAAGAATATATATAAGCATAGGGGTCTCATACTTACCTTAGAATCACTAAGAAGCATTGGTGCCTTATATCATTAGTTGCATTATCATCTATTGGGTCATATATTCATCGCTCATTCATTTACAAATCAAAACATGATGAGAACCATACATTTTCACTATCATAAAATACATTCATAACTAGCATATAAACCATAGAAATACTGAGGATACAACAACCATAAATGCTGCATAGAATCCAATACATTAACACATAAAATACCAAGGAAAGGAATTCTTATTAATGAATGCAAAGGACAACCGAGTATGGGACTACCACATTCCACCCTACCATAGAATGGTTGAGCTAAATCTCTCTTCAGCCAATCACGAATGTGGGACTCAAACCAAAAGAACCAAACAGGGCTTCCCGAGGCTAAACCACCTCACCCTCATCAATAGAACTAGGTTTTACCACAATCATCACCAGATCACTTGGCCATAAACAAGCATGGATGCCACTAGATTTCTCCACCTACACTGTGAGGAAGTTTCATGTCTCCTAGTCTTTGGGCTTTACCACAATCTACAGTCTGATCCAGGGATCACTAGGCCATAATCGAGACACCACCCTCCATGCTTTACTGTATATCCTGCCATTCACCAACAAAATTCCTCGGCCTGATAAAGGGAAACCACCTATAGGATTTACTGTATATCCTGCCATTTACCGATCGAGGATTCCTAGGCCCACCGAGGCACACAATACTTGGCTTTACCACAACCCATAGTTTGGTTCAGGGATCACTAGGCCAGTGGCTTTGCTGCAATCCACAATATGGTTCAGGAATCACTAGGCCATGTGTTCTTTCATTCAAAGATCCACCTCACTCAGTTTCGAATCCATCCAGAAATATAGCTCAACTAAGACATGAGAACCCCATCACACCATGGCTATCAATAAATGGCAAGACAAGGCTGAATAACACTGTCACACCTAGAAAAACCCATGCCAATGACAGAAAATAACTAAGAACACAGATGCATGCCAAATCTAGCAAGGAAATCACACATGCAAATTGATACCTACAAGTAAACTAGTTGTAGCTGCTTGATCTTGCTCTTCCTTGCTTGATATTTGCTTCCTCTTTGCCTTATTTTCCTTTCTTGATCCAATGTTGAATTTCTCTAAGAAAAATCTAAGTGTCCAAGAGTGAGAGAGAGAGCTCCAAAAATGAACTAACAAAAGGCACCAATTGATCTTCAAAAGCTTTTTTATCAAATAGGTCTCTATTTTCTTCACTTTCCATTATTTTCCTTCATTTTCCTCCTCACATTCAACCTGTGACCTTTCACCTTCCTTTTCTCCTAATTTCCATTATTTTCATAAATAAATTGCGAAGTAATTCCACTTTTCCTTTCCAAAGCCTTTGCCATTGCCTTTTCCAATTTCCTTAGCGATAATAAACCATATGAACACCCACACTAGGATTTTTTTACCTAACATTCAGTTCGGAATACGTGTCCCATAACCGTGGTTATTATTTTTCCTTTATTAACTTTTATTACATGGAATTTTCACCAAGGCTATCACAAATTTCCTATGGTCGTTGTTATTCCGGAATTGATCTGTCAGTGCTTGCTACATTGCATACATAGTTTATTTCTAATGGATATTGGTGACAATGTGGTCCCATGCTCACTCCAATATTATTATCCTTGCCTTGGCTACATCTTTCTTCCACTGAGCAAGGTTTTGGGCATCAAATTTTGTTGGCTTTGCAACATAAGTCTTGATGTATTCTAGCAATCCATTATCATCTAATACTGCCTCTATGTGATCCTTCCATGCGATAAAATTAGAGCTACCTTCCAAGGCATACTCTAGCCTCAGTCCATTTAAGGTCATATTATCATATCTGAAGAGATCGTGCTACAATGAACTGTAGATTTGATTCTCCTAAGAAACAACTTTGAAATTCCTACTCTAATTTGAATCTTGCTTTGATACCATGTAGAAATTATGGTGTAGATTTGCAATTGCTTATGAATTTTTAATCAAAATCATAAGACTCAAACCTACTTTACAGCTCTGCGGAAATCAATTCACGATTTAGAACAATAATCTCAGACATGCAATAAGAAATAATACACATGCACACAATATTTTTCCCAATGCCTACTTGCATTAATATGATGAAAAAATATGTATTACAATTGCTTTGCTCAACTGAGCACAACCTGCAAGTGAATAACCTATCTATCTGCTCACTGAGAAGCTCTGACCCTGACTTAGTCAATTTCAGCATCTGCTTGAGCCCCTATTTCCTTGCACAATTCCTTGAGAAATTAGGCCCCTATTATTTAGGAAATTCCTCAAATTGATTGCGCAATTCCCAAGGTTTATCATCTGATTGCATGCAACACCTCTACACTCAAGACTAGTCTAAAACTAATGTTACATTGCCTTAGAATCTCCACCACAGTCGAGGAACTTGAATTCTCTGCATGCATTATCTATTTTTGGATGATTGATCAGTTAACTAGATGATCAATGAGTTTGACTGAAGTCCCACTGCACAACTAACCTTCCACTAGTTCCTCCAATAGTTAGAACTAGTTTAACTGAAAACAACTTGAAATAATTGGCCTTGGTTGCTATAAATTAGCAATCACACATGCTTAACTAAACTTTGACACCTCTAACTCAAATTTACTGAGCTAACTGAGTGACAAGAGCCATGTCACCTTAGTTAACTACATCCAAGTCATTTGTTGATGTGGAAATTCAAATTTTCTCAATTTAATCAAGGCAAAATCAAATTGAGAATTTTTTTCTGCATTTTTCAACACTTTGCCCTTCATACCACTGAATTTCACTTTCTTCTTGCTTTGGTCTGCTCCAATGATTTCAGAGTGTTTTCTTCCTTGAATAGATGCATCAAATTGGGTTACTTTAAACTCCCACGACTAGGTTATTTATATGCTTTGGAGGGAGGGCTTTTTTAGGGCTGACCTAAACCTAAAAATATAAAATTTTCCATTTAAAAAAAATGTCTAATACTAGAGCTGACTTGAAGATGATTTAATATAATTAATTACTTTGACCTTAAACATGAGGGTTGTCTTGTTTATAATGGAAGCAAAATTCTTAATTATTTAATAGGCCACCTTAATAATGGTTTGGACCAAATTGGACCCGTTTCTATTATGCATTTTACATGGGGTCAAACCCATTTAATTTGGGGCAGATTTTGAAAAAAATTCAAACTTGAATATTTATTCAACCAAAAGGACCCACGAGGTATTCAGCCTATCAAATGAAATGGCATGATGAGGTCAACTAAGTGGTAATCGTCATGCATCCAAAATCACAACCTTTTGCACATATATTGACAAACAAATGCAAGGACGTCTTCGGGATACTTCCAAATCATTAATGGTCCATCCACCCTTTGACATAAATGACAACTTTCATCTAACAAAAGAAATTATTTGTCAAGGTACAAGTGTTGAAAGGGTGAAGGCCACCCTCCTTCATCAACATAAAACTAGCATGTTTCCCTCAAACCCTAATGAGTTATAAGCACACACTTAACTATGGGTGTTTTCTCAACTATCTTACATAACACAAAGAATCCCCTTCACTACTTCATTATTTTGTTGGTGGCCTCCTCTCTCAATTCTTCAATGACCTTCTCAATAAACTCCTATAACATAACTTTACATAGTAGCTTGGGTTTTGGGACACTTGCACTCAATTTTCCCAATTAGTTTAGTATATATTGATCTCTTCCCTTACACTTGATTTCATGGGTGATTGTTTCTTTATTTCCTTCCACATGAGAGTTTCCTTTGCTTTCCACTTGTGGATGATCCAAAGATTAAGGTTGTTTGTCTCACAATTCCTCATGGGTTTTTTTTCTCCCCTTCAATTTTATGTTAGTTCTAGTAATTTGTGGTTAAATCAGAAGCTTTTGGTTAGACCCCTAGAATTATCTAGATGTAATCTTCTTATCCCTTATATGATATAGTTGGTACATATCCCAATCCTTAATAATTATGGGAGTTGTAGCTCAATTGCCAACGCCTCCCCCATTGATAGTTTTCTTGGAGAAAATGAGAATCTTGGATATTCTAAATATTCTACATAATTTATTGGCGGGAATTATTTCCATAGTTAGAATTGTGACTATATCCCCCTTGTTGGCTTTTGCCTCTCTTTGCTTCTCATGGTTTGTATTAGGCTTCACCTCTTTATCAATTTCTTGGAATTTTATATTAAAAATACAATTACAATTGTTCTAGGTCTTTTAACCCTTTCACATTTACATTCTCCCACATGCCACTAACATAATTAATTACAATGTTAGTGGGGGATTAAAGGTTGGGGTTTACAAATAACACACTTGTCCATGTTGAATCTATCACAATATCTCATTTAAACCAAAGACCCATTAATGAAATATAATTTCCCAGAGCATCTCTTCTTGATTTCATCAAAAAAACCATGGTGCAATGCATTTTAACTTACCTT
Source organism: Pinus albicaulis (assembly GCA_034641835.2). NCBI lineage: Eukaryota > Viridiplantae > Streptophyta > Pinopsida > Pinales > Pinaceae > Pinus > Pinus albicaulis. The sequence continues at coordinate 40,782 of JAXQQM020059568.1, forward strand.
TGCACCTAAAAATTTGGCGCACACCTCTCCCATGATGTTCAATGACACATCACCATCAAGCTCATTAAGACTCCTCAGATGGGGCTTATTGTATAGGTGAGGGGTGGATTTTGTATTATGGCAATGCCTTATCCTTGAAGAGGTTGAGCAAATCTTAAATGACTATTATAACAATACTTATGACAATGATTTATTAGGGATGTCCATTACCTAAAAAGTCATCCACGTCAGTTATTTATGGACCAACCTTTTCCTTGATTGCATTCATGTAAATAAGAGATGTGTGAAGTGCTAAATTTTCAATCACAAAACTGTAGCTCCAACAACTTTGCTACTTGATGTGGTCTCCTTCTCCATTGGTATTTATTTTTGTTTCCCATGTGAGGTCACTTGTGCAGCCAAGGACGGTAGTTTCTAGCTAGACTCAATTAGTTGAGACCAAACCTTTTTGTACATCGACCTCATGCATGATATCGAAGGAAAAATAATAGAGTAGATTGTTTTGATACTATTGATCCAAATTATGTCAAGAATGAAATGAATGGAAACAATATCACATGGAATAAAGACAAATATACATTGAAACCCAGTTCATTTAGTCAAAGAATGATGAAAAGGTTGTACAAATACAATAGCTAGAATGATGACATCGACCTCTTAGAAGGATGTGCCTAATATACTCATCTACAAAATGCCCATAACAAGACATTGAAATTAAGGCCCAAAACCCTGAGAGGCACAAACCCAAAGATTCAATAACCCTAACCTTAGGAAAAGAGGTAACAAAAGGTATTCATAACTCCAAAAAAACCTAATTAACATGTTAACATCTCGAAATCATAACTTATACATACAATTAACTTAACATTATATTTAAATTGTATTATATTAACCTTACTTACATATTAAAAATAAGGCCCAATGAAAAAAAAATCCAAAAAAAAAAATTGTAATCATGTTTTTTAACAAAACATCAACTAGTTTTGAGAGTTAACTCAATAATCGATTTCCCATTACTAAATATCTTGCTAATTAAGAAATCATGAAATCAATTCTCCTTAACGCCCTTAAACTCTAATAATTTAGTTGATGAAATATAAACCATTTAAAACAATCCACTCAAATTTAAAAATAATAAAAAAAATAAATCAATATTTTAAAAATAATAATAGATAACACAAAATCAACCCATCTGAAATAGTTAACCTTGAAAACAATATCCAACGAACAATATCCGGCCAACATAATATTTAAAACACAAAATCAGCCCTTCAAAATAATATCCAACTGGAAAAAAGAAGAAGTTAAAATAATATCCAACCAAGATATTTTGTTGGTGGGTTAGTGAATCTAATTACTAAATAGTCAACCTGCTTACGATAAACGCCATTAAAAATTTTGTTCGGTAGCGTTGTGGTCCAACAATAACTTTGTATTGTCAAATCTTTCACTTAAAATTTCCAAATTTAGTTGGAAATTGAAGAAGAAACCTACCCACAAATATACAAATTTGGTTAGAGATTCATTTTTAAAAACCGGAAAGTCCTTCCAATTTCTCCGACTCAATTGTCTTATAACCATTTAATATCAGGACATTCGTTTCCACCGGCATTACATTTTATTAAAAGCACAACTCGAGGGGGCACTTTCACAATAAAGTTTTGGTTAGACCACCTGCCATTTACGTAATGTCAATTAAAGTTATTTATCAAATGTGTTTTTAAGTACGAGTTTTTGGAAAGGTTTTTGGTTTATTTTCTGATTGTTCAAGAATTTGACTTGAATTTATTGAAATCACAAGTTTGATAAGTGATTTTTTCAAAATTAAAGTGTTCTAAAGATTTTTTAGGGCGCTGAATCCAAAAATGCTGTCAAAATACCAGTTTAAACAACAAAAACCAAGATTTGGCCATAATTTTTTTCGCCAAATTTTGCCACCAATTTAAACAACAAAAACCAAGATTTGACCACATTTTTTTTTGCGAGATTTCGCCTAGAATTTCGCTAGAAATTCCAAAAAAGTGCACTTAAAGACTATTCCAATACCAATGATGTATTCAATTATCGTATTTATTGAATTGTTTGGTCTTTAATATTAATTTGAAAAAAATAAGCATAATAACAACGTCAAAGATCTCAGAGATCAATGATTCACTGAATATTTATACTAGGTAGATCCACTCAAAGAGATCATTTCTTGTAGGCTCAATCACAGAGCTTGACCCCACCTAAAGAGATCACTCCCTGTTGGCTCAACCACAAAGCCTGGCCCCGAGAATGTTAGTTTTACATATATTAATTTAAAAAAGAGATGAGGTATAATAATAATTTTACAATATATTTATAATCCAAAAAAGTTAATATCTTTTTTGTAAGTTGTGAGGCTACATCATGGTTATATCCAATAATAACACCTAAATAGGCTAGGGAATTGAATCAATGATTTAACATCTAGGAGCGCCTTAAAAAGACATCAATCACCATCTATCTAAAATTCCATAGACATAAAAAATTAATATTTAAATTTAAAGAAATTATCAATTCTAAAAATATTGTTAATTTTTTTAATAAAATTAATTTTTAAATTAAAAAATAATTAATTATAAAAATATTGTTAAATTTTTTAATTAACTATTATTCTAAAAAAATATTTATATAATTATGAATTTATTTTGAAATATACATGCATCAATTTATTTAAAAAATAATTTAATAAACCATATACAATATAAAATTATTTTCTCTTCTTTGTGAAGGATAAGCCATTAATTATACAGATATGTGGCATCATCATCCAAAGATTATACTTAAAAGTAATTATTTTCAAAAGTCATAACGGAAAATAACAACATTAAATTTTAACGAGACACACACAAGCAACAAAGGCTATCCCTATAGACTATAGTTTTAACTTCACCAAGTTCCATTTCTCCAGTCACAGTGAATTGACATTGCATAAGAAAATAAACTAGTTTTCTAACCTCCAGACCTGAGGAGCCCCTCTAGTCCTTGCAATAAAAAAGAGTCATGTCAATGGATGTGATCTCTACATGAGTCTTACTTTTCTATATAAATGAGCCAATGGTTTGCACCTCAAGAAGTTTGATCCTTCTCTGCTTGATAGATCCAAAGTTAAGATGGGTATAGATTGACCACAGACCAATCATACACACATATAAATTGTTATCATATTTTTTTGATATAATATAATATTTAATCTACCTAATTCAGACAAATATATATATATATATATATATGTTTATTTTTTATTAAAAATAAAAAATAAAACTCTAATTAAAATATTATAAAAAAATGAACTAATACTCCATATATTATGTGAGGCTATTTCATTTTTCGCAGCCATGGCCATCTTCATTTAACTTTACATGTCCTTGCTATACACTAGATGTGTGAAAATTGGCATGTTTAATAAAAAATATACTACGAAAATTGGCATGTTTAATACAAATATATACTAGGAATGGGATATAAAACATCATATAATTTATTTAAAAGTAATACCTGAAACATATACCATATCCTCCTGAGGCTATTTCATTTTTGGCAGCCATGGCCATCTTCATTTAACTTTACATGTCCTTGCTATACACTAGATGTGTGAAAATTGGCATGTTTAATAAAAAATATACTACGAAAATTGGCATGTTTAATACAAATATATACTAGGAATGGGATATAAAACATCATATAATTTATTTAAAAGTAATACCTGAAACATATACCATATCCTCCTCCACTCATGGCAATGGACAAAAATATAATTTGTTCCTCTAGATTGACAATGCATGACATTACCTAACATCATCGTTGAAGTGATGGAGGTTATCCTACCTACAGAACCATGTGCTGCTAGGTGCCAACTTGGTGATAACGAGACAATAAATTAGTGCTCATTTTCTGAATTTGGTAACCGATCATGACAAAGTCCCACAAATCTCACACACTTATTACAGAATTGCACTGTTTGATACTGCTTATGCTTGCTCCTGCAACATTCGTAGCTTTGGGGCCATGCTTTGTGTTCCTCGACCATCAAAAAATTTTCCGTAGTTATAAAGTTTCATCACTTGAGGCCGATGCGGGTGTATATCCATCTGGGCTCTACACACTGTCCACCAAATTAATATATAAAATGGAGATGATCCAGATTTATGGGAGGGAGTGTGGAGAGAATTAAGCAGTCAACTAGTATAAAGTTGATGAGATGGAGTACTTAAACCAACCTGCGCAAGTGCAAAGTTCTTCAAGAATGAACGAAGGGGTGTGTGATTGGATTCATTAATGGGCAGTCCCACAAAGTAATATTGCAATCCCAAAATCCATGTGGGCTCATATTGCAATGCATACACTTGAGATGGTGTCTTGTTGCTTTTCAAACACACGGGAACTCCCGATCACTTCAACGGTTTAAACGACACTGGAAGGTGGAGTAAACCAGACTCGAATAACACTATACATTACAAATCACGTGTTGAATTTTGATGGTAGGGAACGAGGAAAATGGAGGAAGGAGATTGGTTGGGCTGAACGGTGATTTTCTAAATATTATTTTTCAAATAAATCTAAATAAGTTCGTTGACACTGAAATCTTTTTCCACAAATATTATTACTATCACGTTCCAAACTCATGAAATCTTTTCTAGTTTAGCCATCTTTACATCTATTTAAACTTAATGTCTTGATCTGATCTCTCATTTATTCTTAATGATGAACAACACTAGTTGGTTCTAAACAAGTTGACAATGTTCCATTACATGTGATTATTACTGAAATAAATTTTACAATTTTATATAATGGATCACATAAGTGTAGATTCTAAAAATATTAATATTATAATATAATAATGTGAATATTAGAACTAATAATAATATTAATATTAATATTAGGATTAGTAATGTTTTTTTCGCATGGTATTAATAATAATTTGGCTCATGATATTTAGCTCAAGATTCACCTATTTAAAAATATTGATATTATAATATAATAATGTGAATATTAGAACTAATAATAATATTAATATTAAAAACACTTTTTGAGTGTCTTTAAATATAAATAAGATTATGGAGTAAATATAAAAAGACGTATCTATGGTTTATTTATATTTTATTTATTTACCATACCTCTTTTATAAATATGGTATTGGGACCACGGTGTTTTATTTTTTATTAACCATACCCTAGTAAATAAATAAAAATATCTCCATAAAGTTTACATTACATTTCTCACATTACATCCACATCTCTATATACTCCGAGTAAATAAATAAAAATATCTCCATAAAGTTTACATTACATTTCTCACATTACATCCACATCTCTATATACTCCGATATATCAAAAGTTATTTTTTATTTACCATATCCCAGTAAATAAATAAAAATATCTCCATAAAGTTTACATTACATTTCTCACATTACATCTTCACATCTCTATATACTCCGATATATCAAAAGTTATTTTTTATTTACCATATCCCAGTAAATAAATAAAAATATCTCCATAAAGTTTACATTACATTTCTCAAATTACATCTTCACATCTCTATATACTCCGATATATCAAAAGTTTACATTACTCACGTGACATGTACACATCTATATATACTCGGACATATCAAAAGTTTTCATTATTCAAGTGACATCTACACATCTCTATATACTGCCCCGACATATCAAAAGTTTACATTACTCACATGACATCTACCCATCTCTATATACCGGGCTCGACATATCAAAAGTTTACATTACTCACATGACATCTACACATCTATATATAGTCGGACATATCAAAAGTTTACATTACTCACATGACATCTACACACCTCTATATACTGGGCCAGACATATCAAAAGTTTACATTACTCGCATGACATCTATCCATCTCTATATATTGGGCCCAACGTACTTACCTGTGTAAAGATTCATTGATTATTTTTTCTTATTAAATAAAATGTGAACTTTGGAAATTTCAAATTATCTTTTTCTCAAGTTGCATGTGTGTCTTTTTGGTTGACTGATCCAGATCCAATTTGCACATAATTACCAAACAAAAAAACAACATTAAAATATTAAATTTAATATGATAATTATTATTAGAAACTATTTTTTTTTTTCCAATTTAACAACCATATCAATTTCTCTTTACACCTTTTGAGACAATTGCTAATAAAATATTGAGTTCACACTCATCACTCACTGCTATCCATACTGTTATTCAAATATATGAAATTCTATCCCTATTATACATCACTATTATAAAAAACCCATTATTTTTTAATCAACCAAAAATAATTTTTAGTTCATATAAAAAAAATACCATAATTATAATTCATATTAAAAAACATCATAATGAAATATTGAGATCACACTGGTGGATGGCCAATCTTTGCAGGTGGATGACCAGTATAACAAAATACCATAATTATACTTCATATTAAAAAACACCATAATGAAATATTGAGTTCACACTGGTGGATGACCAGTTTTTGGGTTCACTGTGAAAATGAATATTTGATCGCTATAGGAGAGAAGCCGTCCCTACCCCATGTCACTCAACCTAACAAATTTTGAAAAATCTAAAAGGTTAATGAAGGCGTTACAAACAATGTCGTTGCATATGCACACTTAAAACAAATACAAATGGCTAGTGGGGAGAAACACAGTAAGAAATCTATATATGTAGATATTATGTACTAAGGGTTTTCTTTGCTGTAATTACAGCGGCAATTGCTCCTTTACAAGGCAGTTGCATAAGTTCACACTTCGAAATTCGTGAGTTTCACTCTGCAAAATTATCTCAAATGGCAAATTCGGCCATGGCCCAAGGGTTTGGAGGGTTTACAGCCCTAATGCCTTCTTTTTCTTCCTCTAACAGATTGCAGCTGGGCTTCTCCAAGCATCCACCAGGTAAGCACAAGCTTTATTTTAAACGAATTTTTGGGGAACTTCAATTCTCAGTAAATATCTCTGCCTGTTTTTTGCTTTTCACTGAAAATCCCAATTAAGTCTGTAAACGCTAGTTTTTTTTATTTTCCGAATCTCAACTGTGGTTTTAGTATCTATATCAGAGGTTCCGAAGGACCTGTATCAATTCTGTTGGAGGAAGGTTGATTTAACCAATATAATGTGTTGACTTCCACAAGCTGTTGAGTTAGGGGAAGTTTCAGCAGGCACTGACAGATTCTATGCGGTGGATCTATGATTTTTGATGTTGCGATGGGCGTGGCAGGGGTAATAAAGCCATTTTTTGACATGTTAAGTTGAAATCGAGTAAAGGGTTAAATCTTGATGATTGAAGATTAGCAAGGGGTCAGTGTGGACCTTCCAGGCCGCAGTGAGAACGTGTGCGCCTTATAATCATTGAGTTATTTGAACCCTGAACCAGCTTCTGATGCAGAGCACTCCTCAGAGAATTCGCAGAAAATAAAAATATGCAGAGAAATTAAATTCTGGAAATACTTGTCTGTGACAGAGTGCACTGGGCACTAAACTGCGTCCTTTCTTATTCCTTTCGGTGAGTCTCTTCTATCAGCGCAGTGATCCAATCCTAAACGTTCTAGGCACAAATCTTTCCACAATATGGTTCAAGGATCACTAGGCCATGTGTTCTTTCATTCAAAGATCCACCTCACTCAATTTCGAATCCATCCAGAAATATAGCTCAACCAAGACATGAGAACCCCATCACACCATGGCTATCAATAAATGGCAAGACAAGGCTGAAGAACACTATCACACCTAGAAAAACCCATGCCAATGACAGAAAATAACTAAGAACACAGATGCATGCCAAATCTAGTAAGGAAATCACACATGCAAATTGATACCTACAAGTAAACTAGTTGTAGCTGCTTGATCCTGCTCTTCCTTGCTTGATATTTGCTTCCTCTTTGCCTTATTTTCCTTTCTTGATCCAATGTTGAATTTCTCTAAGAAAAATTCAAGTGTCCAAGAGTGAGAGAGAGAGCTCCAAAAATGAACTAACAAAAGGTACCAATTGATCCTCAGAAGCTTTTTTATCAAATAGGTCTCTATTTTCTTCACTTTCCATTATTTTCCTTCATTTTCCTCCTCACATGCAACCTGTGACCTTTCACCTTCCTTTTCTCCTAATTTCCATTATTTTCATAAATAAATTGCCAAGTAATTCTACTTTTCCTTCCCAAAGCCTTTGCCATTGCCTTTTCCAATTTCCTTAGCCATAATAAACCATATGAACACCCACACTAGGATTTTTTTACCTAACATTCAATTCGGAATACGTGTCCCATAAGCGTGGTTATTATTTTTCCTTTATTAACTTTTATTACATGGAATTTTCACTAAATTTCCTATGGTCGTTGCTATTCTGGAATTGATCTGTCAGTGCTTGCTACATTGCATACAGAGTTTATTTCTAATGGAGATTGGTGACAATGTGGTTCCATGCTCACTCCAATATTATTATCCTTGCCTTGGCTACATCTTTCTTCCACTGAGCAAGGTTTTGGGCATCAAATTTTGTTGGTTTTGCAACATATGTATTTTAGCAATCCATTATCATCTGATACTGCCTCTATGTGATCCTTCCATGCGATAAAATTAGAGCTACCTTCCAAGGCATACTCTAGCCTCAGTCCATTGAAGGTCATATTATCATATCTGAAGAGATCGTGCTACATTGAACTGTAGATTCGATTCTCCTAAGAAACAACTTTGAAATTCCTACTCTAATTTGAAACTTGCTCTGATACCATGTAGAAATTATGGTGTAGATTTGCAATTGCTTATGAATTTTTAATCAAAATCATAAGACTCAAACCTACTTTACAGCTTTGCGGAAATCAATTCACGACTTAGAACAATAATCTCAGACATGCAATAAGAAATAATACACATGCACACAATACTTTTCCCAGGGAAAGCAATCTACTAAAAGCTAAAAGCCCCAATGCCTACTTGCATTAATATGATGAAAAAATATGTATTACAATTGCTTTGCTCAACTGAGCACAACCTGCAAGTGAATAACCTATCTATCTGCTCACTGAGAAACTCTGACCCTGACTTAGTCAATTTCAGCATCTGCTTGAGCCCCTATTTCCTTGCACAATTCCTTGAGACATTAGGCCCCTATTATTTAGGAAATTCCTCAAATTGATTGCGCAATTCCCAAGGTTTATCATCTGATTGCATGCAACACCTCTACACTTAAGACTAGTCTAAAACTAATGTTACATTGCCTTAGAATCTCCACCACAGTCGAGGAACTCGAATTCTCTGCATGCATTATCTATTTTTGGATGATTGATCAGTTAACTGGATGATCAATGAGTTTGACTGAAGTCCCACTGCACAACTAACCTTCCACTAGTTCCTCCAATAGTTAGAACTAGTTTAACTGAAAACAACTTGAAATAAATGGCCTTGATTGCTATAAATTAGCAATCACACATGCTTAACTGAACTTTGACACCTCTAACTCAAACTTACTGAGCTAACTGAGTGACAAGAGCCATGTCACCTTAGTTAACTACATCCAAGTCATCTGTTGATGTGGAAATTCAAATTTTCTTAATTTAATCAAGGCAAAATCAAATTGAGAATTTTTTTCTGCATTTTTCAACACTTTGCCCTTCATACCACTAAATTTCACTTTCTTCTTGCTTTGGTCTGCTCCAATGATTTCAGAGTGTTTTCTTCCTTGAATAGATGCATCAAATTGGGTTACTTTAAACTCCCACGACTAGGTTATTTATATGCTTTGGAGGGAGGGCTTTTTTAGGGCTGACCTAAACCTAAAAATATAAAATTTTCCATTTAAAAAAAATGTCTAATACTGGAGCTGACTTGAAGATAATTTAATATAATTAATTACTTTGACCTTAAACATGAGGGTTGTCTTGTTTATAATGGAAGCAAAATTCTTAATTATTTAATAGGCCACCTTAATAATGGTTTGGACCAAATTGGACCCGTTTCTATTATGCATTTTACATGGGGTCAAACCCATTTAATTTGGGGCAGATTTTGAAAAAATTTCAAACTTGAATATTTATTCAACCAAAATGACCCACGAGGTATTCAGCCTATCAAATGAAATGGCATGATGAGGTCAACTAAGTGGTAATCGTCATGCATCCAAAATCACAACCTTTTGCACATATATTGACAAACAAATGCAAGGACGTCTTAGGGATACTTCCAAATCATCAATGGTCCATCCACCCTTTGACATAAATGCCAACTTTCATCTAACAAAAGAAATTCTTTGTCAAGCTACAAGTGGTGAAAGGGTGAAGGCCATCCTCCTTCATCAACATAAAACTAGCATGTTTCCCTCAAACCCTAATGAGTTATAAGCACACACTTAACTATGGGTGTTTTCTCAACTGTCTTACATAACACAAAGAATCCCCTTCACTACTTCATTATTTTGTTGGTGGCCTCCTCTCTCAATTCTTCAATGACCTTCTCAATAAACTCCTATAACATAACTTTACATAGTAGCTTGGGTTTTGGGACACTTGCATTCAATTTTCCCAAATAGTTTAGTATATATTGATCTCTTCCCTTACACTTGATTTCATGGGTGATTGTTTCTTTATTTCCTTCCACATGAGAGTTTCCTTTGCTTTCCACTTGTGGATGATCCAAAGATTAAGGTTGTTTGTCTCACAATTCCTCATGGGTTTTTTTTCTCCCCTTCAATTTTATGTTAGTTCTGGTAATTTGTGGTTAAATCAGAAGCTTTTGGTTAGACCCCTAGAATTATCTAGATGTAATCTGCTTATCCCTTATATGATATAGTTGGTACATATCCCAATCCTTAATAATTATGGGAGTTGTAGCTCAATTGCCAACTCCTCCCCCATTGATAGTTTTCTTGGAGAAAATGAGAATCTTGGATATTCTAAATATTCTACATAATTTATTGGCGGGAATTATTTCCATAGTTAGATTTGTGACTATATCCCCCTTGTTGGCTTTTGCCTCTCTTTGCTTCTCATGGTTTGTATTAGGCTTCACCTCTTTATCAATTTCTTGGAATTTTATATTAAAAATACAATTACAATTGTTCTAGGTCTTTTAACCCTTTCACATTTACATTCTCCCAGATGCCACTAACATAATTAATTACAATGTTAGTGGGGGATTAAAGGTTGGGGTATTACAAATAACACACTTGTCCATGTTGAATCTATCACAATATCTCAGTTAAACCAAAGACCCATTAATGAAATATAATTTCCCAGAGCATCTCTTCTTGATTTCATCAAAAAATCCATGGTGCAATGCATTTTAACTTACCTTTGCACCTAAAAATTTGGCGCACACCTCTCCCATGATGTTTAATGACACATCACCATCAAGCTCATTAAGACTCCTCAGATGGGGCTTATTGTATAGGTGAGGGGTGGATTTTGTATTATGGCAATGCCTTATCCTTGAAGAGGTTGAGCAAATCTTAAATGACTATTATAACAATACTTATGACAATGATTTATTAGGGATGTCCATTACCTAAAAAGTCATCCACGTCAGTTATTTATGGACCAACCTTTTCCTTGATTGCATTCACGTAAATAAGAGATGTGTGAAGTGCTAAATTTTCAATCACAAAACTGTAGCTCCAACGACTTTGCTACTTGATGTGGTCTCCTTCTCCATTGGTATTTATTTTTGTTTGCCATGTGAGGTCACTTGTGCAGCCAAGGATGGTAGTTTCTAGCTAGACTCAATTAGTTGAGACCAAACCTTTTTGTACATCGACCTCATGCATGATATCGAAGGAAAAATAATAGAGTAGATTGTTTTGATACTATTGATCCAAATTATGTCAAGAATGAAATGAATGGAAACAATATCACATGGAATAAAGACAAATATACATTGAAACCCAATTCATTTAGTCAAAGAATGATGAAAAGGTTGTACAAATACAATAGCTAGAATGATGACAGCGACCTCTTAGAAGGATGTGCCTAATATACTCATCTACAAAATGCCCATAACAAGACATTGAAATTAAGGCCCAAAACCCTGAGAGGCACAAACCCAAAGATTCAATAACCCTAACCTTAGGAAAAGAGGTAACAAAAGGAATTCATAACTCCAAAAAAACCTAATTAACATGTTAACATCTCGAAATCATAACTTATACATACAATTAACTTAACATTATATTTAAATTGTATTATATTAACCTTACTTACATATTAAAAATAAGGCCCAATGAAAAAAAAATCCAAAAAAAAAATTTGTAATCGTGTTTTTTAACAAAACATCAACTAGTTTTGAGAGTTAACTCAATAATCGATTTCCCATTACTAAATATCTTGCTAATTAAGAAATCATGAAATCAATTCTCCTTAACGCCCTTAAACTCTAATAATTTAGTTGATGAAATATAAACCATTTAAAACAATCCACTCAAATTTAAAAATAATTAAAAAAAATAAATCAATATTTTAAAAATAATAATAGATAACACAAAATCAACCCATCTGAAATAGTTAACCTTGAAAACAATATCCAACGAACAATATCCGGCCAACATAATATTTAAAACACAGAATCAGCCCTTCAAAATAATATCCAACTGGAAAAAAGAAGAAGTTAAAATAATATCCAACCAAGATATTTTGTTGGTGGGTTAGTGAATCTAATTACTAAATAGTCAACCTGCTTACGATAAACGCCATTAAAAATTTTGTTCGGTAGCGTTGTGGTCCAACAATAACTTTGTATTGTCAAATCTTTCACTTAAAATTTCCAAATTTAGTTGGAAATTGAAGAAGAAACCTACCCACAAATATACAAATTTGGTTAGAGATTCATTTTTAAAAACCGGAAAGTCCTTCCAATTTCTCCGACTCAAATGTCTTATAACCATTTAATATCAGGACATTCATTTCCACCGGCATTACATTTTATTAAAAGCACAACTCGAGGGGGCGCTTTCACAATAAAGTTTTGATTAGACCACCTGCCATTTACGTAATGTCAATTAAAGTTATTTATCAAATGTGTTCTTAAGTATGAATTTTTGGAAAGTTTTTGGTTTATTTTTTGATTGTTCAAGAATTTGACATGAATTTATTGAAATCACAAGTTTGATAAGTGATTTTTTTCAAAATTAAAGTGTTCCAAAGATTTTTGAGGGTGTTGAATCCAAATATGCTATCAAAATACCAGTTTAAACAACAAAAACCAAGATTTGGCCATAATTTTTTTCGCCAAATTTTGCCACCAATTTAAACAACAAAAACAAAGATTTGACCACAATTTTTTTTGCGAGATTTCGCTAGAAATTCCAAAAAAGTGCACTTAAAGACTATTCCAATACCAATGATGTATTCAATTATCGTATTTATTGAAGTGTTTGGTCTTTAATATTAATTTGAAAAAAATAAGCATAATAACAACGTCAAAGATCTCAGAGATCAATGATTCACTGAATATTTATACTAGGTAGATCCACTCAAAGAGATCATTTCTTGTAGGCTCAACCACAGAGCCTGACCCCACCTAAAGAGATCACTCATTCACTGAATATTTATACTAGGTAGATCCACTCAAAGAGATCATTTCTTGTAGGCTCAACCACAGAGCCTGACCCCACCTAAAGAGATCACTCCCTGTTGGCTCAACCACAAAGCCTGGCCCCGAGAATGTTAGTTTTACATATATTAATTTAAAAAAGAGATGAGGTATAATAATAATTTAACAATATATTTATAATCCAAAAAAGTTAATATCTTTTTTGTAAGTTGTGAGGCTACATCATGGTTATATCCAATTATAACACCTAAATAGGCTAGGGAATTGAATCAATGATTTAACATCTAGGAGCGCCTTAAAAAGACATTAATCACCATCTATCTAAAATTCCATAGACAAACAATTAATATTTAAATTTAAAGAAATTATTAATTTTAAAAATATTGTTAATTTTTTAATAAAATTAATATTTAAATTAAAAATAATAATTAATTATAAAAATATTGTTAATTATTTTAATTAACTATTATTCTAAAAAAATATTTATATAATTATGAATTTATTTTGAAATATACATGCATCAATTTATTTAAAAAATAATTTAATAAACCATATACAATATAAAAATATTTTCTCTTCTTTGTGAAGGATAAGCCATTAATTATACAGATATGTGGCATCATCATCCAAAGATTATACTTAAAAGTAATTATTTTCAAAAGTCATAATGGAAAATAACAACATTAAATTTTAACGAGACACACATAAGCAACAAAGGCTATCCCTATAGACTATAGTTTTAACTTCACAAAGTTTCATTTCTCAAGTCACAGTGAATTGACATTGCATAAGAAAATAAACTAGTTTTCTAACCTCCAGACCTCAGGAGCCCCTCTAGTCCTTGCAATAAAAAAGAGTAGTGTCAATGGATGTGATTTCTACACGAGTCTTACTTTTCTATATAAATGAGCCAATGGTTTGCACCTCAAGAAGTTTGATCCTTCTCTGCTTGATAGATCCAAAGTTAAGATGGATATAGGTTGACCACAGACTAATCATACACACATATAAATTGTTATCATATTTTTTTGATATAATATAATATTTAATCTACCTAATTTAGACAAAATATATATATATATATATATATATATATATATATATATTTATTTATTTATTTGTTTATTTTTTATTAAAAATAAAAAATAAAACTCTAATTATCTGACTTCCAAAAATATTATAAAAAAATGAACTAATACTCTATATATTATGTGAGGCTATTTCATTTTTGGCAGCCATGGCCATCTTCATTTAACTTTACATGTACTTGCTATACACTAGATGTGTGAAAATTGGCATGTTTAATAAAAAAATATACTACGAAAATTGGCATGTTTAATACAAATATATACTAGGAATGGGATATAAAACATCATATAATTTATTTAAAAGTAATACTTGAAACATATACCATATCCCCCTCCACTCATGGCAATGGACAAAAATATAATTTGTTTCTCTAGATTGACAATGCATGACATTACCTAACATCATCGTTGAAGTGATGGAGGTTTTCCTACCTACACAACCATGTGCTGCTAGGTGCCAACTTGGTGATAACGAGACAATAAATTAGTGCTCATTTTCTGAATTTGGTAACCGATCATGACAAAGTCCCACAAATCTCACACACTTATTACAGAATTACACTGTTTGCACTGTTTGATACTGCTTATGCTTGCTCCTGCAACATTCGTAGCTTTGGGGGCATGCTTTGTGTTCCTCGACCCTCTAAAAATTTTCCGCAGTTATAAAGTTTCATCACTTGAGGCCGATGCGGGTGTATATCCATCTGGGCTGTACACACTGTCCACCAAATTAATATATAAAATGGAGATGATCCAGATTTATGGGAGGGAGTGTGGAGAGAATTAAGCAGTCAACTAGTATAAAGTTGATGTACTTAAACCAACCTGCTTGATGAGATGGAGTACTTAAACCAACCTGCGCCAAGTGCGAAGTTCTTGAAAAATGAACGAAGGGGTGTGTGATTGGATTCATTAGTGGGCAGTCCCACAAAGTAATATTGCAATCCCAAAATCCATGTGAGCTCATAAGCTAATGCTCATGTCGATTCCACTGCAATGCATACACTTGAGATGGTGTCTTGTTGCTTTTCAAACACACAGGAACTCCCGACCACTTCAACGGTTTAAACGACACTGGAAGATGGAGTAAACCAGAGTCGAATAACCCTATACATTACGAATCACGTGTTGAATTTTGATGGTAGGGAACGAGGAAAATGGAGGAAGGAGATTGGTTGGGCTGAACGGTGCTTTTCCAAATATTATTTTTCAAATAAATTCAAATAAGTTCGTTGATACTGAAATTTTTTCTCACAAATATTATTACTATCACTTTCGAACACCTCATGAAATTTTTTCTAGTTTAGTCATCTCTATATCTATTTAAACTTAATGTCTTGATCTAATCTCTCATCTAGTCTTGATGATGAACCACACTAGTTAGTTTTAAATAGGTGACAATGTTCCATTGCATGTGATTATTATTGAAATAAATTTTACAATTTTATATGATGGATCACATAAGTGTAGATTCTAAAAATATTAATATTATAATATAATAATGTGAATATTAGAACTAATAATAATATTAATATTAATATTAGGATTAGTAATGTTTTTTTGGCATGGTATTAATAATAATTTGGCTCATGATATTTAGCTCAAGATTCACCTATCTAAAAATATTGATATTATAATATAATAATGTGAATATTAAAATTAATAATAATAATAATATTAAAATCACTTTTTGAGTGTTCTTAAATATAAATAGGATTATGGAGTAAATATAAAAAGATGTATCTATGCTTTATTTATATTTTATTTATTTACCATATCTCTTTTATAAATATGGTATTGGGACCACGGTGTTTTATTTTTTATTTACCATACCTCAGTAAATAAATAAAAATATCCCCATAAAGTTTACATTACATTTCTTACATTATATCCACATCTCTATATACTCCGATATATCAAAAGTTATTTTTTATTTACCATATCAGTGAATAAATAAAAATATCCTCATAAAGTTTACATTACATTTCTCAAATTACATCTACACATCCAAAAGTTTACATTACTCACGTGACATGTACACATCTATATATACTCGAACATATCAAAAGTTTACATTACTCACCTGACATCTACACATCTCCATATACTGGCCTCGACATATCAAAAGTTTACATTACTCATATGACATCTATCCATCTCTATATACCGGGCCCGACATATCAAAAGTTTACATTACTCACTTGACATCGACACATCTCTATACTCTGGGCCCAAACATATCAAAAGTTTACATTACTCACATGACATCTACACATCTCTATATACTGGGCTGTAGAGTGCCTCTGACAACAACAAGATTTTGAATTTTTTTGCTATAGCTATGACAAAGGCATTATACTTCCCCGTGTAAAGATTCATTGATTATTTTTTTCTTATTAAATAAAATGTAAACTTTGGAAATTTCAAATTATCTTTTTCTCTACCTATCTCTATATACCCGGCTCGACATATCAAAAGTTTACATTACTCACATGACATCTACACATCTCTATATACTGGGCTGCAGAGTGCCTCTGGAAGCAACAAGATTTTGAATTTTTTTGCTATAGCTATGACAAAGGCATTATACTTCCCTGTGTAAAGATTCATTGATTATTTTTTTCTTATTAAATAAAATGTAAATTTTGGAAATTTCAAATTATCTTTTTCTCTATGTTACATGTGTGTCTTTTTGATTGGCTGATCCAATCTGCACATAATTACCATAAAAAAACAACATTAAAATATTAAATTTAATATGATAAATATTATTAGAAACTAATTATTTATTTATTTTTTTTCCAATTTAACAACCATATCAATGTCTGTTTACAACTTTTGAGACAATTGCAATAAAATATTAAGTTCACACTGATCACTCACTGCTGTCCATCTGTTATTCTAATATGTGAAATTCTAAATCTATCCCTGTAATACATCACTATTATAAAAAATCCCATTATTTTTTAATCAACCAAAAAAAATTTTTAGTTCATATAAAAAAATACCATAATTATACTTCATATTAAAAAACATCATAATGAAATATTGGGTTCACACTGGTGGGTGGCAAGTCTTTGCAGGTGGATGACCAGTTTTTGGGTTCACACTGAAAATGAATATTTGATCGTTGTAGGAGAGAAGCCGTCTCTACCCCATGTCACTCAACCTAACCAATTTTGAAAAATCTAAAAAGTTAATGAAGGCGTTACGAACAATGTCGTTGCATATGCACACTTAAAACAAATACAAATGGCTAGTGGGAAGAAACACAGTAAGAAATCTATATATATATAGATATTATGTACTAAGGGTTTTCTTTGCTGTAATTACAGATGCAATTGCTCCTTTACAAGGCAGTTGCATAAGTTGACACTTCGAAATTTGTGAGTTTCACTCTGCAAAATTATCTCAAATGGCAAATTCAGCCATGGCCCAAGGGTTTGGAGGGTTTACAGCCCTAATGCCTTCTTTTTCTTCCTCTAACAGATTGCAGCTGGGCTTCTCCAAGCATCCACCAGGTAAGCACAAGCTTTATTTTAAACGAATTTTTGGGGAACTTCAATTCTCAGTAAATGTCTCTGCCTGTTTTTTGCTTTTCACTGAAAATCCCAATTAAGTCTGTAAACGCTAGTTTTTTTATTCTCCGAATCTCAACTGTGGTTTTAGTATCTATATCAGAGGTTCCGAAGGACCTGTATCAATTCTGTTGGAGGAAGGTTGATTTAACCAATATATTGTGTTGACTTCCACAAGCTGTTGAGTTAGGGGAAGTTTCAGCAGGCACTGACAGATTCTATGCGGTGGATCTGTGATTTTTGATGTTGCGATGGGCGTGGCAGGGGTAATTAAGCCATTTTTTGACATGTTAAGTTGAAATCGAGTAAAGGGTTAAATCTTGATGATTGAAGATTAGCAAGGGGTCAGTGTGGACTTTCCAGGCCGCAGTGAGAACGTGTGCGCCTTATAATCATTGAGTTATTTGAACCCTGAACAAGCTTCTGATGCAGAGCACTCCTCGGAGAAATCACAGAAAATAAAAATCTGCAGAGAAATTAAATTCTGGAAATACTTGTCTGTGACAGAGTGCACTTGGCACTAAACTGCGTCCTTTCTTATTCCTTTCGGTGAATCTCTCCGATCAGCGCAGTGATCCAATCCTAAACGCTCTAGGCACAAATCTTTCCACTTTATTTCTGCACCTTCAAAGGGTAATAGATTACTTCGCCCTTTTCTAAATTCCTGGCGCTGGGGAAAGAGGAATTTTCACTTAAACAAAGTACAGGATTTCCTTATTCATGCGAGGCTTCAGCACTTAATTACAAGAATTGAACTTTTATAGTATTAAGTATTACTCCCGTCTAGATTCAGCTGCAGATCCCTATAATGTGCAAATACGTGCAAGACATACCTAAACTGTAGAGTTCAAGCTACTGTTCCAGCTCTGTATTTTCCAGCCACGCAAGTCAACACTCCACTCTGCGCACTGTAGTTGCTTCTGTAGATCCTACCAACAAAAAACTCGAACGGCACAGAAATTCGTTTCAGAATGGCAACAGAGGCTGAAAAATACAAGAACTCGTATGTGCACACACAGGAAAAGCCGTGGTTCTTGCTTTTTCTTGCCACGGATCTAATAATTTATTTCATATCCGAAGATCACACTGAAATCAAGTTCGATCCCCAAAACAGGATAGTTCATAACAGACTATTAATTGCATAACAGATCATATGAATTAGCTAGCTACATGACAATTTTAATTAAAGATTAGTCCTAACAAAATTAATCCTAACAGAGTCCTAGGACTGAGGAACCAACTCCTCCATAAAAATTATTGACCTCTTGGTCAAATTGAAATGACTTTTATATGCCCCTGCATCAGCTTCAAAAAAAAGTTCCTGTAGAATACAGTAGTAGCCACAAAAATGCGCGTGTCTGGATCTGTTTGGATTTTGTGCTTTCAATAACGTAGATTATAAGGTTGATTTTCAGTTACGTTAGCCATAGCGATTTCCTGCTATGCTCTAGGATTCTGGTAAGGTCTCCTCGAGTCAATTCTTTGTATGTGTAGTTCTGCAAAGAGAGAAATTTTTTTTACATTCTGGTTAGGATTCTGGTAAGGTCTACTCGAGTCAATTCTTTGTATGTGTAGTTCTGCAAAGAGAGAAAAAAATTTAACAGATGTAAACATAGGGCTGACCCCTTCTATGTTAACCTAGAACAGATCCATCTTAACTCCAAATCATCTAGGGGTATCACATTTCTCCAATTTGAATGCCTTTGCAACCACAACTGTTTAAAGACTATTTAGCCACATCAAGTTGGTGCAAAAACACTGTGATTATACCTCTTGGTGCATTATTGTACCGAGAGAAGCAAGGTGCAGTTTACAGCTGATTATTAAAGATATTGTATTGCCCGTCCTATGTCCATAAAGCTGATGTTAGTATATGTAGGCCCAATATAAAATAAAGCACACCAGCTTAGATCCATCTTACCTTGGGATCATTTAAGCACTTAGAGATTTGCCGTTCAATTTGCAGCTCAATTTTGTTTTTATTCGTTTTGGTGCTTAATAGATCCGAGGTTAAAGATAAATCTATGGTACTTTACCTGGAGAAAAAGAAATCTCTACTGGTAGGTGTCACTGCCCACAGGGTTTCATGCTGTGTTGTCTTTTCTTAAACACATATAACAATTTTTTTTACAGAGGACTTGCCAGGGTCGGTCCTTGGGGGTTCCACTACAACTTAAGTAGAATTGTTGCGTGCACAGAGTCTGACAACAAAGGCCATCAGTTTAGTTTCCGTCGAGGGCCTGGAGACTACAAGGCAGTTCACAGCTGCCGAAAATCTAAATTCAACGGTTCCAGTGTATTTTTTTAATTGCAATTTCTATAAGAGGCTATTGGATTTATAATTTTATTGTCTTCAACAAGTGAAAGTGATCCCCGCTAACGTAGCAGTTGTTTAATCCAGTTGTAATTTGCTAACCTCTGCCAGAAACTATGGAATCACTTAATTCCATAGCTACCAGACTCTTCCCAATCTGAGTTGGTTTTCAGGTTTGACTTTACTGTTCGAGGAAACTGAACCGAGTAGCTCTTCTGAGTTGAATTTGGCCCTCAGTCATACTTGAAATCTGAATTTGCATGTCTAACACGAGTCAGATTAACACCCTTAGTTTTTAATGAGGCGAATTGATTTGGTGATTTAGAGTCACGAATTTCACATAAAGAAGCACTCATTTTGCTTGTTTTTCTGTTCCGATTTTACAATAAACAACCAGTAGGCTTGTACATTTTCCAGAATTTATGGTGTTTTGTAGTATGCGGTATCTATGTACTTTGAGTTGAATTATTATTGAAATTTGCGTCATATTGTAATAGTTCATATTAATGAAAAAGTACCATTTTAGCTGAAATTTAGTGTATTACTGTATTTAAATGTTATTTTAATTTCCTGATGCAAATTGTGAGTTTTGAACAAGTTCGAGTCAATTCTTACTCTTCAGCCTTGCTGATTCATTGTTCGCGTGAGTTGGTTACCTTGCTTAATTTTCTACCTTTTATTGGTATTCCAGAATGGAAGAGGAGTTCCATTATGATCAGATTGGATGCTTTGTTTTCTCAATGTTCAAATTCAATGAAACGAGCTTCGAAATTGGTTACCAGTGCTGTGATGGTGAGATTTCCAAACTCGGCTTCATCTCGTTGTTGTTTCTATAGCAGGATAAATGCAGACATGCAATATACTTCTAGTTAAAAACAAGATATTGAACTGTTTTTAATGCATCAAAATGAGTCCTAGAATTCATTTTTACATAGAAACACGTTTTTGAACTGTTTGAGAAGCAATGGAATGGTCTCTTCGAGTAGTGAGGGGTGGGGGGGAGTGAATTAGTAGTGACAAGGTTTATATGTATACATTAAAAATCTTTTCCAATTACTGATTCACAATCACACATTACACCATTAGTAGATTAGCTCATATAATGCATTAACCAGCAAGGTAAATAACATGATCAACACATGAAAGCCATAATACAATCAAACAATCACAGGCACAATAGACACTAGGATCTCTGGTCGAAAACACTCCTTCGGGGCAAAAACCACCCTTTGCTGCTGCTGCTCTGCTTCAAATTTTATTAATCAAGCAAATAAAATCTACATCATCATAGATGGTTATGTCCAACAAGGAAGTTTCTCATATGACATCGACTAAGTGAACACCCATTCACTGGAGACTCCTTTCCCCTAAAAGCCTCACCCAACACCCATTGGACTATGAGAATGCTACTTCCTCTACTGAAGCTACTGACACCCATGGCAAGGAACACCCATCCCTTCTTCACCACAAGCTATCTCGATTTGTTGTTCACTAGGGCCACATTTCATAAAGTTTCAAACTGGACCCCTGCACAAGACAACAACAACTTTCTCTTTTTGATAAGCTCAACACATCATCTCAATCAAACAAACCCAATACATCTCAATCAAACCAACTAGCAACATACATAAGCTATGGCTCTCTCAAACCAACACACAAGACCTCACTCATACAATTCTGCTCATAATGTAACTGAAAACACATACAAATCCTCCTGCAACATCATTGACATCCACTCTCAATAAAACTCCAACAGTAGCATAGTAAATATGAAATCAAAACTCAAACATGTAGTGCATAGATGAAATGCTACAATCATCCACATGAACATCTGCCTCTGCAATCACAATTAACAGTCACATTTGAATCTCAATAATACACCCTTGATCCCTGCAATTATAAACATGTTAACTATGGCATGAAGGAGGCTATCCCTTCTAACTATAGACTGTAGATTTTGCTGCATCAACACAATCAAATGAAGAATTCCCCTCTGAGTATCCTCTGCTGCAAGCTTCTGCAAACTTCATCACACTCTGAAAAACAAATTCTGCTTCTCTGAAATTATGGCTGACCTCTCCATCAGTCTCCTCACTCTTTGATCTCATAAAATTATATCTGTGTGTGCTCCTATTTAGAAATTCGACCTCTGTATCATTATGTTCTATAGGAGGTCGCCCTCTGCTCTCTACACAAAGCTCTGCTCAGTTCTCTCACCCCTAATGGTTGATCTGCTCCTCCTTTTAAACAAAATTTGCCACTACGTGACTACTTACTCCATTAAAGCATTCACACTTCAAAATCATTAAGACATGTTGATTTAGTCAATTAGGATCTTCCATGAAAATTCCGGAACAAGAAACATCATAAAACCAATTAAAACATCCGAGGAGCGCGAGGAATCCAGAGAAAACTTCACCTACAAACACGGTTGCTTGCACAACACTGTTGAAACTTGACTGGAGCTCCTCAGTCACTTGCACAAGCCTGCAAGGGAGGGACTGAAGCGTTTCAGTTGCTCGGATGACCCATCATCCATGTGACTGAGCAGGGGATGAAGGAAAAACACAAGATCTTCAACTTAGAACTGCTTCCAATTTGTTGCTCAGCATATTTGGCATCTGTAAAGCTTGTCCAAGCCATGACAAGCCGCAAAACCATCTCTGCAACCTTGTGATGAGCTTATACATGAAGTAGTCACCATAAGCGCAAGGACCAACACATGAGTGCAGAAACTGTATCAAGTGGCATCAAACATGAAGCTCAGCTGAAGAAGGAAACTTGATACATCACAACAACCTCTACAACACCTTTAAACATCACCATGGGCATCAAGGTCAAGGTCATCTCAAGGGCAACATCATATACATAGAGACCTAGTTGACCAACCAACCACCAAGGCCGTTAAAGCACCTGCAACATAAATCATTCATTAAGCACTCAAGCATATGCAAATCATCTCCAACACAAGTCCAGGTTGACATCAATGCCAACCATCAATCACTACAACAATCATCAAGCTTCACACATTACGGTGTTGACATCAATGCCAACTATCACCTCATCACAACATCAATGCCAACAATCTGCCCCTTTGGCATTGATGTCAACCCCAACTGGGTCATGTTGAAAAGTGTAACTAGGTCGGTCTTCATGTTGACTATGTAATTATGTATTTATGTAAAGAAGAAGTCAAAGATAATAAAATGTATTTTTGGTGTACTTGCTTCATGGGTTTCATGAGCAAGATTTTATTATGTAGAAAGACTTCTTCTTGATGTCTATTAGGTTGAATTAAGTGTCTCTCACATGAAGGATCTAGTCTAGGTATTTATGCTCCAAGACCTTGTGGAAGAAGCTCTCTACAGCCCTCAATGCAACGATGAAAGACAAGTTTTAAACGCAGCAAAGAAGTACCTCTCCAACGCTGGAATTCACCATGATCTAGTCGGCCTAAATTCACAGCTGTATGGTCGGCTTAATTAAAGGAATGTGCTATATATGTGTGTGTGTGTGTGTGTATGTGATCTGCGGTCATCATGTAGTCAAGCAAGTCGGACATCTGAAATTATAATGTGTATTCCTCTGAGTAATTGAGGACAAGCATGGATGCAGTTGTGTGGATTGTTTTGAAAAAGATTTGCGGATCAATCTGAAGACATAAGTGTTGATGAATATATGAAACTACAGTGAATACCTACCAAGAGATAGTGCGGACATACACCATATTACAGTGCAGACAACTACAGGAGGAATTGCGGACAACTACAGGAGGAATTGCAGACCTAATCTCAGGAGGAATTGCGGACATAATCTCAGAACATTGCAGACAGTTAAAGGAAGAAAATTGCGGAGATAAGGATAGTATATATCTGCGGATAAAAGGGAGTATATGAGTTCAAATAAAAGGGCAACATATATATGAAGGGCAACATATGAATACAGATACAGAACAAAGGATATACGCTGATTTGAAACAGAAGAGCAGGAAGAAAATGGTGAAGAATACAGTATGAACAAGTTGTGGATTGCTGAAGCTAGGTTGCATTGAAGAGCTGAAGAGTGTAAGTCGTTGCTGAAGTTAAGACAGTCATCATAAGGAGAAGAGGTAGCAATAGTGAGGAAGGTAAACCTTTGATTTACCTTCTCACAGTTAAAGCAACTCAAATAAAATCAAGGTATTGAAAGCATATCTAGGTCAAGGGTCTAAGTCTGGGTCATGGTACTTTTCATTTGAAGATCTATAAGAAGAATTCTTTCGAAGTTTTCCTCTCCAAGAGGGAGAGGTTTTGCCCTGGCTCTAGGAGCCTAACTTTTGTGTCTTGTGCTTTTGATAATTGACTTGATGAAAGATTAACTAAACTAAAAGAAGAGAAGACATAAGTATCACAAGTAAGGTCACAAGTAATTATCAAGAAGAGAATTTGCATTAACCTACAGCCCGCCAAATTCTCAAAATGGTTTCAAAGCTAAGGTGCTAGAAAGGGCATAGAGACACTAAAGGATCAGATTTCATGGAGGGTATCAAAGCAAGGATTTGATTAGAAGAAAGGTCAGTCTTCCACAGTGAAAGAAGTAAGGCAGTATTATGGAACCATCTTAAATGTGCCAACAGATCATTGCTATCTCAAAGTATTGCCATCAAAAGCTTCAAGGCAAGTTACCTATCATCCTTGATCTTTTAAGGAAGCAACAGAATATCCTCATCAATCACCATTCAAAGGAAGCTTCAACCATCTTCAAAGTAATCAAGCTGATAGAAGAAGAAAAGCATCTACTCAAGTAAGTATATCTATGACTTTATATGAATCTATTAAAATGTCTCCCTTGAAAAGAAAGAAAGAAACTGTTTGGGTTTTCAAACTTTCCATAGAAGACAAAGGCAATCAAGTCATGCCAAAATTCATGAAGGTAGATATAAGAGCCCAAAAGATTCTTATAGAATCCACAAAAGACTCTATCATCTCCTATGTACAAAATCTAAAATCATCAAAAGGAGTATATAAGAAATTAGTAGAGCTATTCTCTGTGAGTATTGTAGGAGAAACAATCTCTTTGATCAACTGCAGGAACTAGGAGAAGACTACAATGGTGCTAAAAGCTCTATGAGAAGAATGGGAAAGTTTCACGTCACAATCATACAGGAAGATAGAAGTCACACCATTCTATGATTTAGGGTCTCTATATAAATAGAGGAAACAAGATTGAAAGCCAACGCTGTTATAGGATCAAGTAAAGGAATCAAGCCTTTGCAGCCATGTCCAAGAAGAAAGGAAGATTCAGTCATTTTTGGTCCTCAAATTAAAAGAAGAAATGTGGACGAAGTACGATGCCTTGGATATGATGAACCTGGGCATTAAAATTGGAAATTTTCACTAATCTGAAAAAGGACAAGAGAAATAGGGAAGAAGCCCCTATGAGGAAAGAGCCTGACAAGAAAGAAGAAGCAAGGGATCTCCACTATGATTGAGATCATCTTCTTCTTTAAGTGATTTCTGTTGGTTATATGATAGGAAGCAGTGTACCATCCCGATGAAAGCATGGTAGGAGCTCTTGGTGAATCAGTTGCGGGAAAGCCTCTCTGATAACATTACTAATGGAAAGAAGTCATCAAGAGCAAGGGTCATCATGGAAACAGGTTTCTAGGATGTGATGACATATTGATGGAGCAAGCCAAGAGAATGAAGCTCTTCATTCTTGAGAAAATTGCTACAGGATGACTTAAGGGAAAAGGGTATGAGGTATGTATATATTTATATGCTAACATTGGATGTTGTGAAGTCATGTCATATGGTTGCAGGTAATGAACTTCTGTATTTAGAAGTGTGATCTATGGAGGAGTATCTCTCAGTGCATGGACATATGAAATCAACATAATATGTCCTCATGGAATATGAGGTAGTTGTATATGAACGAGAAACTAAAGAGGTTGTAAGTTCCTGGGAATGAAGAATGTGTAGAAAGGAAGAGATCATGAAGTGCAACCATGTCAAGAGGCAGTTATCATCCGGAGGCCAAGTAGATGTGACTAGGAGATCTCCTGGGATGCTATGTAGACTCTGACGGAAGTTTGGTAAAGAAGAAGACCCTTAGCAAAAACATATCATTAGGAGATGTGTCAATCTGTATGAAGGATGCTGATGCCTATAGGAAGATGTCATGGTGAAAGATCATCACTAAGGTAACTTTTGTTCTAAAAGTTTATATGTATATGTTTATCTGGATGAATTTGTGTAGGGCTGCTAATCATAAGAAAGGATGTATGATCCTTGGGGATGATTCGGAGGAAAGTAGCATGGCATAACGGTGGACCAGATGAGGAAGACTGATGAATCACTTTCTGATAGTGGACATGACTCGTGACTGAAAGTGATGGATGATTTGTGCCGTATGAAGCCAAAAGTTGAAGATTCCTCAATATCGAAAACCATGACATCAAGGGGAGGAACTCTTCAGGAGTAGCTGGATTGCTGCTGCAGGACCCTAGTTGATGAGGAGCCTGGTGGTAAGTTTCTTGCTTGGAAGAAACTTGAAGTATGTACTTCCTGTGTTAAGAGGGAGTGACGTATGTTATTCTCTATTACATGTGTCATGCACTAGACCAGGACTAACAGTCATAAGTCTTAGTGAAGGCCATGTGAAGAGAATGGATAGACACATCATTCTGGTCTTCACCTGGAAGATAGAATGGAGGATTGGGTAATCACCTGGCATTCGATACTCTTTGAGAATGAGATAGGGCATTCAAGATAAGAGTAGTCGTGGACCGATATTCTTTGAGGGCTGGCTACCCAAGAGAAGAATAGTCCAAGAAGGTCATACTCTGGGAACACCTAGGTGGGGTATGTACCTTGGAGAGACAATGACTATGGTGTCTATTAGTCATGTGTCTCGCCAGCATTGTAGCCCATTGTCTCGTTGAGAGATGGGGTTGTTAGTCAAGGCCTTGCACTAGGACAATGCTAGTTGATATGATGCTATACAGATGCGATTACCAATCCGATTCTTCTTATGAGATTCTTCAATTTGAAAGTAACCATGTACCTGTATGAATACCTCCCTAGTTAAGAGGGAGTGTTGAAAAGTGTAACTAGGTCGGTCTTCATGTTGACTATGTAATTATGTAATTATGTAAAGAAGAAGTCAAAGATAATAAAATGTATTTTTGGTGTACTTGCTTCATGCGTTCTGCATGAGCAAGATTTTATTATGTAGAAAGACTTCTTCTTGATGTCTATTAGGTTGAATTAAGTGTCTCTCACATGAAGGATCTAGTCTAGGTATTTATGCTCCAAGACCTTGTGGAAGAATCTCTCTACAACCCTCAATGCAACGATGAAAGACAAGTTTTAAACGTAGCAAAGATATACCTCTCCAACGTTGGAATTCACCATGATCTAGTCGACCTCATTCTCCATCTGCCACCGTATGATCAACTTAACTGAAGAATGTGTTCTCTATCTATCTATCTATCTATCTATCTATCTATATATATATATGATCTGCGGTCATCATGTAGTCAAGCAATTTGGACATCTGAAATTATAATGCGGATTCCTCTGAGTAATTGCAGACAAACATGGACGCAATTGTGTGGATTGTTTTGAAAAAGATTTGCGGATCAATCTGAAGACATAAGTGTTGATGAATATATGAAACTACCAGGAGATAATGCGGACATACACCATATTACAGTGCAGACAACTACAGGAAGAATTGTGGACAACTACAGGAGGAATTGCGGACCTAATCTCAGGAGGAATTGCGGACATAATCTCAAAAAATTGCAGACAGTTAAAGGAAGAAAATTGCGGAGATAAGGACAATATATATCTGCGGATAAAAGGGAGTATATGAGTTCGGATAAAAGGGCAACATATATATGAAGGGCAGCATATGAATACAGATACAGAACAAAGGATATACGTTGATCTGAAACAGAAGAGCAGGAAGAAAATGGTGAAGAATACAGTATGAATAGGTTGTGGATTGCTGAAGCTAGGTTGTAGTGAGGAGCTAGAAGAGTGTAAGTTGTTGCTGAAGTTAAGATAATCATCATAAGGAGAAGAGGTAGCAATAGTGAGGAATCTTCTCACTGTTAAAGCAACTCAAATAAGATCAAAATCTTGAAAGCATATCTAGGTCAAGGGTCTAAGTCTAGGTCACGTTACTTGTCATTTGAAGATCTATAAGAAGAATTCTTTGCGGGTTTTCCTCTCCAAGAGGGAGAGGTTTTGCCCTGGCTCTAGGAGCCTAAATTTTGTGTCTTGTGCTTTTGATAATTGACTTGATGAAAGATTAACTAAACTAAAAGAAGAGAAGACATAAGTATCACAAGTAATTATCAAGAAGAGAATTTGCATTAACCTACAGCCCGCCAAATTCTCAACAGGTCAACCAAAACAACCTCATGAAGAATTGAACTCCTTATTTTCTCCCCCTTTGACATCAATGGCAAAGGGACAAACTCAACATGTGAGGCAAGCCAACATATCAATGAAAGAAATTACTCCCTGTGTCAATCTCAACGTCATGCCAATACAAAGCTGATGCAAGGCAATGAACTGCTGCTAAGCTGAACAAGCTCCCCCTGAACATATAAAGGAACTACAAACCCATCTCTTGGACTGCTGAATGTGCTACCTCTGCTGCTGCTAGTGCCTCTTTGTCATATGCAGAAAGGCTGCTCCTCATATATTAATGCCTTGACCAATAAATTGGTCCAACGATAAACAATAAGATGCAAGGCATAATACATGGCTGAATGAATGATAATATATGTCTTTACAAAGCCTTTGACAAACTGAACTATGACTCCTCTCTCATGTATGAAAGTCATACACATGACCCAACCATGACTCATAAGAAAAATGTGACAATACATGGCTACACAAGGACTCCAAGAGCTCATACAAGAATGAATACATGACACCAAGTAGCCTAAACATGGCTGCAAACACTTCTCACCTCTTATCACATGCACATCAACACACATTTGACATGACCCATGACTCTCTCTTTTGACTCTTGTTCCTTACTCAAATAAAACTTCATATAATTACATGGATTTTGTAGGAACAAAGCATGGCTATGGCATTGACAGTATGCAACTGTTATGAGACATTAAGAACAAATACAACTCTCATCAATGCCTTATAGACATAAAGACTACCATTGTGCAATGTGAGACATGAGGTACCAATCCCATATATGAATCTTTTTGCCAATCACTTCTAATGGAGAGCAATCAAACCATACACATGTCATGAATGAATGAATGTCATCAATAAGCCCGTAAATCTTCAACATTTCAGCCATATCCAAAGAAGCAACAACAAATATGTAATGTGCCAAGTAAATTCTTTTGCATTTGTAACCACCCTTGGAAGCAACAATTAACATATAGATCCATCTCCTCTGCAAAGTATGTGATCCTCATATAGGAATTATACTCCATGACAAAGCAATAATGAGATGATAAGAAACACAAATTTGATCCTCAATCATGGAAAATATCAACAACAACAACAATATGTGAACTCATAGGAAGATGAGACAATAAGCAACAATATAACCTCACTTCAGCAGCAACAATGATAATATTAACAAATTATGAAATTCATGATCTCTTTGATCAAACCATCAATAGCAGCTAGTGGCAACATATGAAGATAAAGCGGTGACATAACATCATAAAGCAACAACATAACAACCACCATAGTTGAACTTATGTGTAGTATCAACTATTACATGTCTTGTTAATTTTAGTTAACAAGGGTATGTTCTATGCTTAAAACAATTACTTCAATGTTCCTTTAGAAACCCAAAGACAATTTCCAAATTAGATTTCTAGTAGCAATCACATTAACCATTAATCACATAGACAGTAAAAGTAGATAGAACATGAAACAAAATGCAGAAGACGAGGCAAGACAAGAGGGCACCAGATTTGGTGGATGCTAGTGAAAAACTCCAATGTGGGGAAAACCCTTCGATCAATTCTTCTTATTATTATATCAAAATGTTCAACGAAGAGAAAGAGTACAATAGTTAAATTGACTTGCCCAATTTAAAGTCAAAACAACCTTGTCAATTTCTGCAGTCAACTGCAGTCAAACTTCATCCCTAACTAGAAGTCAAAGATTGTCAACGCAACAGTCAAAACAACTCCTTTGAAGCTTGGTCAAAGGCAGTCAAACTCGACTTCTAGCAGCGGTCAAAGTCAGCCCAAAACAGTCACAGAATTTGCGGTCAAACTTGGTCAACATGTGGTCAAACATGCCTGTGGTCAATGCAGGTCAAAGTCCTCCTTTTGGCTCAGTTTTTGTGCCCAAAAATGCAGCCTGCTGAGATAGAAATATCCCTAGAAAATTGAAGTCAAATGATGCCCAGAATGTCAATGTCAACGCTGGTCCAACTACAAAATTTCTGAGATTTTCGGCTGTGCAATTCTGTCCTGAAATTTTGTCCTCGTGCCACACGTGGGAGAGAGAGAATGCCCAATGTTGTACGAACCAATGAGATAAGGAAAGAGAATGTGAGTGATGAAGATGCCAAATGAGGTGAGAGGTCACTTGTATTTATACAATTCGCTGTGGGTGAAGAGACACGTCCATGGGGCTTCTCGAGTCTACATGTTCATGAGGCCGACCAGAACAATTTGCACATATGTAGGCATAAATTCAAAATCACACTTCTGCTTGTCCAAATTGGATGATCTTTATATCAATTTTGGTCCTCTCGAAAAGAGGAATTTAATGCAATCATCATCTCCATCAAATGAACTGTCCCAAGGTGGAATTTGGCCCTAGTTGCCAACTTTAACATGTCTCCATAATGAGATGAGAGAATAATTTTCAGCAACAATATAATATATGGATCTCTGAAGCAGCAACTGAAGCATATCATAGCAACAATAAACTCAGCAACACCAACTATAGCAACATCACTCTCAACCAAAACAAACATCATAATCATCATCATCCATATCATGGCAATAACAGCAGCATCATACTATGACTATCAGTAGCAACAACATAGAATAGGCAGTGTTGGTAAAATCCTAATAATATCCCACTTCCCCAAATCAGCAAATGGCTACATAAATAAGAGGGGTCACCTCACTTTAGTCACCTCACTTTATAAAATAAAGTGTCTTCCTAGTTGATTAACGTTATAACTTAAAGAGGGGGCCTTGGGGGTCCACACGTATATGAGGGGAGGCCTCACGCTGACCCAAGGTAAACTGCGCAGGTCAAAGGAGAGTTAAGTTTTGGAGGGAGTTTGGCATTATAAAAGGAGAGGTTCTCACCTCATTTGGAGCATCCATGATTTTGATATTCTTATTGATAGCTAGACTTTGTCTGCTTCAGCACGCCGGTTGTTTAGTCGGTCTGCAGCACTGCTTAGTGCACGAGTGTCTCCGGTCGGAGATCTCACCCTTAGCCTCGGGGGACTTCGAGTGCCTGCCCTGGTAAGGTTATTTCTGGTTTCACCCTTAGCTTCGGGGGACTTCGAGTGCCCGCCCTAGTAAGGTTAATTTCTGAGTTCTATCTTTCAGTTTTAGTAGCAGTTTCAGGTGGAGAGTTGGAGAGGAAGAAGCCCTCTAGTGGCTGCGCAGATCTAGCAGGAAAAACGCAGTTTCAGCAGCAGGAAGGACGCAGATCAGTTTGGAGTGAGGACGCTGTTCCAGTAGGAAGAGGAAGGACGCAGATCTGAAGGCACAGTGATAGATCCAGCCTTGGAGATTGTAGATCCGAGCAGATATTTGCAGATCTGGTTCTGTAGGTTGCAGATCTGGAGGGGTAGCACTAGATCCAGCTTGGGAGATTGCAGATCTGAGGAGATATTGGCAGATCCAGCCTAGATCTGAAGAGATAACATCAAATCCAGCCTTTGAGGTTGCAGATCTGAGGAGATATTGGCAGATCTGGCATAGATCTGAAGAGCTAGCAGCAGATCTAGCCTTGTGGGACGCAGATCTGGAGAGATAGTAGCAGATCCAGCCTTGTATGACTCAGATCCAGCAGATCTGGGCAGAGAGGATGCAGATCCAGTCAGGGAGGAAGCAGACCTGATGAGTAGGGTCTTTATGTGGGGTTCTGGCAGCATTTTTCAGTGTTTTCAGCCTTGAGGAGTTGGTCATCTCATCTGGAGGATTTGTGGGTAGATCCAGCCCTTTTGCCAGCATATTTCTTGAGCTTCTTAGCTGTTCCTGAAGGCACAGCGTTTTTGTAGGAGGAGGGTTTCTGGGGGCGATTTTCGGAGGTGGTCCATTTGCTTCACGGTTTCTGGGTTTTGTCCGGAGCAGCGAGTATAGGTGATCTGTAGATTTTTAGCTCATTCTGGCAAGGGGATCAACCCCTAGCTTCAGTTCACTCCAGCAGCAGCAGTTTACGGCAGTTTCTTCCAGCAGCTGGGATGCAGTTTCTGTAGTAACCATTTCCTATTTTCTGAGAGGATTCTTCACTTGCCTTGAGCAAGGATAGGTGCCCTCATTCTGATTTTCTTGTACTCCTCTCTATGTACTTTCAGATTAATAAAATGGCTCAGTTTTCTGGCATTCTATGTGTATTGGTTCCATGATCTGGTTCAGCATTGTGTTTTCTATATCTGTCTGGCATATTTTTGTTTATTACCGGTTATCTTCCTTTGGGGATATTACAGTGGTATCGGAGCATAATTTCGTTCACCTCGTGGTCTATGACATCGTAGAAGAAATCATATAGAGGTTAGGGCAGCTTTTGGGTAATCAAAAACGAAATGGGAAAAAGGGCCAAAATATGAAGGGTCAAATTTTGAAGGTTGGAATTAGAAGAAACGTTTTCTGGGTTTTTCTGGGTTTTGGGCAAGGATCACCTTCCCAAATTCCTGGAATTTTCTGAGTAGTTTTCAGTGGGTAAATCGGAGGTCGAAGTTAAGCAGCAGTAGGGTTTTGCAGCAGCCGTGCAGTTTCTGAGGAGCCTGTAGACACATAGCAGAAAGAGCCGATGGCAGGTGATGTGGACCAGAGGAGATTTAGGGAGACAAAACAGCGGAATCCAATGGAGGACATGGTTGCAAGGATGGCGGAGAAGTTGACGGAAAAGATGACTGAGAAGATGGATACATTCATACAGGATGTAACCAAAAAGATTTCGAAGAAGGAACCCCCTAGGGTTTTCCAGGTAGGGAAAGGATCGGGCATGTCTAGCCACATACCAGATGCTATTCCCATTGTGTCAGCACAGAGGGATAATCTAGCTCAACATGCGGCTATGTTTGCAGATTGGCAGAGCATGGAACAGGCATTCAGGGATGCTCTCCCTTTTGATCAATATATCCAGTTCCGATGCGGTATCAAACCCCCTGAGCAGCACCAGCACAAAGGGCACGGATACCACCGTGATGACCACCGCACAGCTAGTAGAGATTATGTTCAGCCCCAGCATGATAGTAGACCTCACGACTTTCACAGAGGGAACAAGCCCTCACATGATCAGGGCTTACAGCGCACAGATGACAGATTCCATCTACCGACATTTGACGGGTCATCCAGGCGCTCAGGAAGAGCTTGGGTGGACAAGTTGGATACCTCTTTCCAGCTTGACCGAGTATCGGAGAGGAAGACCATTAAAATGGTTACCTCGCACTTGGAGGATGAAGACACGCAGGATTGCAGGGAGTTCGAGGACACACCTAGTGTGACACAGGACTCACCATCATTAGAGCCCTCCTTGACCGTGCCGGTTGATATCGTAGTGGAGGAGATAGAGCCTACCCCGGTAGAGCCATCCATTGAGGTAATGACTGGAGCCGTGTCCGAGTCTTCGAGTGGTAGCAGCACACAGATGGGTGAGGTATCAGGAGATATATCCACTATCGATGAGGCACTAGGAGATACAGAGATATTGGATGATGGTCGCAGACAACGGTGTCATCGGCTTCGGACAGACCTTCGAGTTCTGAGGGAGAAGGCCGCGTCAGTACGGGAGACCATTTTGTTGCAGGATCAGGAGCTGGAGGGTATGAGAGTGACTTGTACCAAGTCGGCGGCCAAGTTGGTCCACATTGGGGAACAACTGGATTCCCTGATGGTACAACCCGGGAGCACGTTGCAGCATCAGATCATTCCCCGTCAGGTATGCATGGATGGGACTAGCAGAGTTGTTGGGTCATCTCTTCCCATTGAAGAGAGAGAGGCAGAGCCACCTAGTCAGGTCCCAGATGTTGACTTGGATAGTGGTATGAGACGGTCAGAGTTGCACAGGATACAGCAGCCACGTGTTGAGGTTTGATGGCGAGAGGTTTTGAGTTGGTGCTCGGTGGAGCAGGCTATGGAGGAAGGGGAGGTCTCAAGGAGAGATCTCACTGTAGATGCACTTCAATACACCATGGGGTGCAATGACTTTCTTCCCTTCTCACAAGAGCAAATAGAAGATGGTGGACATCTTCGGATGGAGAACATCTCTCATGCTTGTGTTGGACATCCCTTGAGCCATACACATCATGATGGGAGGTTTTTGCCTACCACCTATTTGATTCTTGATAGGGTCTCATTGATCCTTGAGAAGTTTATACTTCAAAATCCCATGCAGTGCAAAATCAGAAATTTGATTTGGGAGGATGGTAACCCTCATGGGAGGAGTATCAGGATGAGGAGAAGGAGGCATCCACAACGTATTGAGTGGATGTGGTTGATGAGCAAGGAGCTAGGAGGCTATTTGCAGATCTATGACACCAGGCAGCAGGAGGCTTGGCTGCGCTGGTTACTCTTGAAAGAGTTTGGCCATCACTTGGCAAACACTCTTCCTAAGAGTAGGAGGATGGGGAAAAGATGGATGGATACTTGCATCATTGAGCAGCATAGAGTATGGATGCATGGTGTTGATGTGTTACTCATATCATTCATTGTGTCTTCATCACATGAGTTGTTTGATGGAGGAGAAGGAGAGGGCACAATCTCCATGGTCTTTGATTGGGAAGCACTTCCACCTTGGGAGGTATTCCATATTTATTGCAGCATTATTAGAGGAGTCTTTGACAAGGAGCATGTCAAAGAACAGAGTCTTGTACTGACAGGAACTCAATTGCATGAGCTCACAGCGTTGTCACCTTGGAGCAGAACATTATGGAGGAAGTATGCGCAGCAGAGATATGGTGGATCTATAACCCATAGGTCCCAGGATCACTTCATATTTGTTGCACTTGCAAGAAGTAATGATGATAGAGACATCTATGGCCTATTCTTCTTGACTTGGGTTTCCAAGCATAAGGAGGATTATCTTCTTGCACCACATGAGACCTTCGGCATTTCCTTCATTTTGCTGCTGATCATGTCTTCATTTGCTGATATATATCAGATTTGTATGAGAGGCTTGACTATGAGGGAGACACATGAGCTGGATGTGTCCGTGAGTGGGAAAAATTCTCACAATTTCTGCACTACATGTTCTAATGGGAGCATGGGAGGAGGCATGGCCACCACTACTATGTATGCGTTCTCTTTTGATGTGGGCCATGAGATAGATATTCATCCATTGTACAGCCATGGGCAAGTGTTTGGACCTATGTTGTTGACATATTCAGCCATTTACTATCCATTAGTAGATGTGATGGATCTTGTACATTGCTTGCCATGTGATTTTCTGAGGTTGCAGTGGATGAGACTGCGTTGTATCCTTGTGAGATATTGTTTGCACTATGTATCCTCATGTAGAACCTTCAGCAAACATCTCATTAGGGTGATCCATGATGACCATGTCATATTCTTCATGGATGGTTTGTTTTGGGCCAGCTTGTTCTTCATTGATGGAGGAACCTTCTATGGTGGATTGTTTTTCACTTTGCCATTGGAGGGCAATGATTTTGCAGCCCAGGATCAGCATAGACTCTACACTTTCCATGAGTGGAGAGAAGGACAGCATGGGGTAAGCTATGATGCTTGCCAAGTTCATATTCTCAGCCCACCTTCATTACCAGAGCTTGAGGTGGAAGGAGATTTTCAGGAGTTACCTTGTTGGGAGGTGGCTCACTTTGGTTGGATGATTGCTTGGGGATGGAGGATCCACATGAGAGAGATGTTCCTCACTTCATGCCTTGAGTGGAGAGAGATGATGAGCTGGTACACAGTCGATGGGACAACTTACACATTCATAGATGCAGAGCAGCAGCAGTCATGGTCTGTAGTCATAGCCAGAGGCAGTGAGCAGTCCGAGTCATGGGACTTGTGCGATTATCGGCCACAATGGCGATGGGATCCGGGAGGACTATTGATTGGCTGGTACCATGAGAGGCCAGTTTGGGATCCTGGCATTGAGATATCCCTTCATATCAGGGTGATGCAGGAGACAGAGAGGTTTCAGTGGGACCCAGGCAAATTTTGCAGTATCGGCAGGGAGCATCAGCTAGAGAGTAAGCTTGTTCAAGCATTGCTTGAGAACAAGCCATTTTTGCCGGATGAGGATGCCACTGGGGAGGGTGAGCAGACTTTACAGCATCCATCACTTTAGTTGCTTGAGGACAAGCAACGTTTTGCCGGGGGAGACTGTAATATTCCCAATTAGCCTTGCTAATTGGAATATCTCATTTTTGTTTAATTTTGCCGCTTTAGTTGGAAATAATAAATAAAGTGAGAAATAAGAGGGGTCACCTCACTTTAGTCACCTCACTTTATAAAATAAAGTGTTTTCCTAGTTGATCAACGTTATAACTTAAAGAGGGGGCCTTGGGGGTCCACACATATATGAGGGGAGGCCTCACGCTGACCCAAGGGTAACTGCAAGGTGAAGGACGCAGTTAAGGTTTTGGAGGGAGTTTGGCATTATAAAAGGAGAGGTTCTCACCTCATTTGGATCATGCATATTTTGATATTGATATTGAGAGCTAGACTTTGTCTGCTTCAGCACGCCGGTTGTTTAGTCGGTCTGCAGCACTGTTTAGTGCACGAGTGTCTCCGGTCGGAGATCTCACCCTTAGCCTCGGGGACTTCGAGTGCCTGCCCTGGTAAGGTTATTTCTGGTTTCACCCTTAGCTTCGGGGGACTTCGAGTGCCCGCCCTAGTAAGGTTAATTTCTGAGTTCTATCTTTCAGTTTCAGTAGCAGTTTCAGGTGGAGAGTCGGAGAGGAAGAAGCCCTCTAGTGGTTGCGCAGATCTAGCAGGAAAAACGCAGTTTCAGCAGCAGGAAGGACGCAGATCAGTTTGGAGTGAGGACGTTGTTCCAGTAGGAAGAGGAAGGACGCAGATCTGAAGGCACAGTGATAGATCCAGCCTTGGAGATTGTAGATCCGAGCAGATATTTGCAGATCTGGTTCTGTAGGTTGCAGATCTGGAGGGGTAGCACTAGATCCAGCTTGGGAGATTGCAGATCTGAGGAGATATTGGCAGATCCAGCCTAGATCTGAAGAGATAACATCAGATCCAGCCTTTGAGGTTGCAGATCTGAGGAGATATTGGCAGATCTAGCATAGATCCGAAGAGCTAGCAGCAGATCTAGCCTTGTGGGACGCAGATCTGGAGAGATAGTAGCAGATCCAAATTTCTTGTATGACGACGCAGTCCAGATCCGGGCAGAGAAAACGCTGATCCTACTGGGAGGTCGGTATCCGATGAGTAGGGTCTTTATGGGATCCGGCAAACATTTTCAAGAGCTGCTCTGAGGAGTTGGTCATCTCATCCGAGGATTTGTGGGAAGATCCTGCTCCCTTTGCCAGTGAGATTTCTTGAGCTTCGAGTCAAGCCTGAGGCACGCGTTTTTGTTCTGAAAGGGTTTCGGCGATTTTCAGTTTCAGAGGGGGTCCATTTGCTTCACGGTTTCTGGGTTTTGTCCGGAGCAGCGAGTATAGGTGATCTGTAGATTTTTAGCTCATTCCGGCAAGGGGATCAGCCCCTAGCTTCAGTTCACTCCAGCAACAGCAGTTTACGGCAGTTTCTTCAGCAGCTGGGATGCAGTTTCTGTAGCAGCCATTTCCTATTTGTCTGAGAGGATTCTTCACTTGCCTTGAGCAAGGATAGGTGCCCTCATTCTGATTTTCTTGTACTCCTCTCTATGTACTTTCAGATTAATAAAATGGCTCAGTTTTCTGGCATTCTATGTGTATTGGTTCCATGATCTGGTTCAGCATTGTGTTTTCTATATCTGTCTGGCATATTTCTGTTTATTACTGGTTATTTCCCTTTGGGGATATTACATTCAAATTGTTCAAAAGTGCTTTAAACCAATGCTAAAACATAGATCTCATTGCCTTGAATCCAATGCAATTTGAATCCCTCAAAACCGATATCGTATGCTCCCAATATCATGTTCTGATCATTTTCCAAAACAACTAAAAAAAAGTTTGCAGGTTGGTTAGGTATGTTGACTGGGCAGTCCGTACGTTGACTGGGTAGGCTGAGTATTTTTCTAGGACCAAGTATCCTCGTCGTACTGGTTCATTGTTGCTACATTTCGATTGGTTGTTGGTTCGTTGAGGTGGTCCAATGGTGGAGAGCCACGTGAGCCAATGGATGGCGCCACGTGGCCTCCCAACTGTGTATTAAAATTATGGTTTAGGCCAAACTGCCTCTAGGAGAATCGAACAAAAGACTTGTGGGGTGGCAACACGGTGTCCTACCACCATGCTACCGGTGTTACTTAATATTAATAACCATAGTGGCAATTGCATATATAAACTTTATCATATCGATTGTTGTGGGATGGGGTTGAGGTTAAACCTTGGCCCTCGGTCACCCATACCCACAAGACTGTAGGTGTTGGGGCACCACGGGCATGGGGTTAACCTCGACCGAAGCCATTGTACCAGATGCATTACCACAGTCAAAAGGTACGGTGGTTGGAGTTTGAATATTGGCACGGGAGTTAAACCATATACCAACACCACAGTTAAACAATACACCATGGTTGCAGGCGGATTTCATAACCCTGATACACCATAACCTTACCACACCCCAACTACAGTTCAAAGCAGGTTAAGTTTTGGCATGGTATTTAAAACCTCAACCACTGTATGCGGAACTATACCACCATTCAGCCATAGTTGAAGCATGGTTATGGCATTGGCATGATATTTTAAACTACCTGAATCTTACGGAAGAGGCCTAGCCACTGGCCCCAATCTATCCGCGCATAGGGGTCATTGGGAAATTAAAGCTATCGACAATTTGCACCCAATCCGACGCGAATCTCGCTAGCGTGGGGTGAATTTTTTGCTCCGTGGTCCCAAAAATGGCGGAATTTGTAGGATGGTTAGCAGGAGAGTTCGGTTGTAGACCAATTAGCAACAAAACATCACCAAAGCATAACTTCTTCAGTTTCTGGCCAAATTGAGCTCAGAAAAAGCTCATGTAGTGGTTTTTCACTGTTCTGGAGCCATTGGAGACATTATTTATGCATTTTGAGCACTGAAAATCCATGTAAACACGTATTTGAGCACATAATGAAAGAGGCCCAACATTGGAAGCTGGACCAGGAGATGTATCCCAGGAGGGGTGAACTCCTCCATCATTTTGTTGTCTTGTGTTTTTGTTTATGGTATTATTGTCTCAGTTTTTATGTTGGAAAACCGAGTTTAAACGCTTCATTTTTGTGCTATTGCAACTTTCTAATTGCATAAAAGACAAAAAATATAACTTGCAAATTTCATCAAACCTTCAAGTTTTCAAATACACATTAGTTTGGTATCAAAGCTTTTGGTTCTTTGGTTGTATTGAAGGTTTAATTATGTTGCAAGTGTTTTTTGATGCTTACGAGGTTGGAGCTCAAAAGAGGAGAAGGAAAGCTTGTGGGAACAAGTCCTCAAGCTGGTTCAAGGAGAGCACATTTGCCACACTCTTCACCACAATTTTCACCTCAAGTCTCACCAAACGCCTCACCAGTCATGGCACATGAAGGATGTTGAGAATGCTGAAATTTGATGATTAAAAAATTTCCTGCAATCCCAACCCGGTTTTAATTTCACCTTATCACTCCCATTCAGTTAAATGCCCTTTCCCATAAACTTACATTCAACGAATAGAATTTTGGAAATGAAATTTTCAGATTAAATCACATGGGACTGTCAACATATGCTGAAAATAAATATGGACATAAATAGACCAGAAACACAAAAAAATACACACATATTTTTGGTCAACTTAGACCCAGGAAAAACCCCTTCAATCTTCTCCGGGGAAACCTGTTAGAGAGCTCTTAAAATTTATTTATCTTTCAAGGGCAGGAAAAATACATTTGCAGAAAAAACAAAACAACAAAATACAACTTATCTCTTCAGCCTAAAACTCCTTGGAAATTGTGCCAACTTTGCCTCGATTTATGTGCCCACTTGAAGCTGAAACTATACTATATGGATGGAGATTGTACTGTACAGATTCCATACGGATTTCGTACTGATTGTACGGATTTATGTACTGCTGTATAGACTGTACGGATTTGTTTTCCAAATTTTTTTTGCTCAAAATCTTCTCTTGAACTACGTGCAACTCAGAGCTTTAAATTTTGTTCGTATTGTACCTTCTGATGTCTTTTATGCCTTGATTTTTGTGCCCAACTTTTC
The DNA here is from genome assembly GCA_034641835.2 of Pinus albicaulis. NCBI lineage: Eukaryota > Viridiplantae > Streptophyta > Pinopsida > Pinales > Pinaceae > Pinus > Pinus albicaulis. Next base: position 81,852 of record JAXQQM020059568.1, read on the forward strand.
CTATAAATCACTCCTTCATCTTGTTGCAACAAATTTCTCTTTCAGAATTTTTCTCTAGCTCTCAGCATCCTTTTTCCAATCTGCTCATGAAGAATGAATGAATGCATGCAGTCTCTATTTTATTTTCCCCCTTTTGTTTCCCTAAATGACTTTTGGGCATTCTTAAGATCTAAGGCTCAGATTCATTTAGATCAAGGGATGAGAATAAATGTGCATTTAATTCTCACTTTATATTTTTAACTCACCCATTAAATAAAATACCCACATTATACTTTATGTCTAAAGTCACTTTTCACTTTATAATCTAACATTGACTTTACCACTTATAAAGTCATTTTCACTTTATAATTTAATATTGACTTTACCACTTATAAAGTCACTTTCACTTTATAAAGTCACACTTAAGAAAAGAATTATTTTGGACACTTTCCCTAGGTAGAGACTAATCCATGGGAAACCACTTGTCCAAGGTACATTAAAAATCAACAGAGAAATTGGTATGGCGGTGATTAATTCAAATTCTCTTCTTGATAATTACTTGTGAGCTTACTTTTTTTACTCATGTATTCTGTTCTTAGCTTATTATGTCTTTCATCAAGTCAATTACCAAAAGACACAAGACACAAATATAGGCTCTTCAAGCCAGGGCCAAAACCTTTTCCTCTTGGAGAGGAAAACCCACAAGAAATTATTCTTATAGACTTTCGGATGACAAGTACCATGACCATGACACAGACCCTTGACCTTTATATGCCTCCAAGACCTTGTCACTACTTCTTCAATGACTCTTTGAGTTGATCCTTCTTTCCTGCACTCCGCTAAACAACTCAAGCGTGCTACAGTCAATCAAACAATAAATAGATGTATGAATGAATGAGGAATGAGCTGCTCTCATTCTGTTTTAACTTTTAACTAAGTTGAGCATCCAATGTTCCCTTGGGCCCACCTAGTCTGTGCTTGTAATATCCCCTTTCAGGGATATCTCTCAAACACAGTTAACTCTAAACCAGAGATGGACTGGAGGGGCGTTTACCAGATATGTCACCTTTGAACAGAGGGTGAGATTTGGAGGCTACCTGGCCCTCACCAAATTCTGTCTATAGAGTATGGGAAAAACACAACAGGCGGGATAGCAACTGGAATGTCTCAAAGGGAAAATAGGCAGTGATACGGAGCATACAATAGTACATGAAATGCTAGAAACAATATATGAAACAGATACACAGGAAATATAGAGAACACTGAGCCATTTTATTATACTGAGAAATGGAAATGAGTACAAGAGGTGATCAGAGTGATGGCACCTCGACTTGCACCAGGCAAGTATAGGAATACTCTCAAAATAACAAAGGAATGGCTGCTCTATGCTCTGCGTCCAAGTTGCTGGAAAACTGTCGTGCTGTTGTTGCTGTTGGAACTAAAATGAGTAGTTGGGGCTTGCTCCCCTACTCGGAATGAGCTGAAACTCTGGAATCTGTCTCTATTCAGAATACCCAGAAAAGCCCAGAGAGCGTTTCTGGAATGGATGACCTCCGGAAATACTTCCCTTGAGGATCTACGTTATCCTCCCAAGAGCCATGCTGAGACTGAATGGAATCCTCCAAAATATGACCTCCCGCTCAACCAAAAGCCTCAAATAGGCAAGGGCTTGCCCCTTGCTCAATCTCCTGACCAAAATCCTCTGAAAGAATACCACACCAGAGCTCCCTCAATATGGACTGCGTCCTCCCTCTCAAGACTGCGCAGTCTATAGATGCAATGCTCCTCCACAAATGCCACAACTCGATCCTCCTGCAAAATACTGATGGGAATGCCTCACTCGAGCAAGCACTCGAAGTCTCCCGGGGCTGAGGGTGAGATCTCCGAACGGAGACACTCAATGCACTAAACAGTGTTGCAGACAAGCTAAACAGTTAGCGTGCTCAAAGTCGAAGTGACCAACTCAATATGCATAAACTCGAATGAGGAAATGAGGAGGCTCTCCTCCTTTTTATAACGATGGGCCTCTCTCAACCCTAGGCCCCATCATCTCCTACGTAACCTCCTTTTGGCCCACGTTGCCAACTCAACTGCGTTGTCTATGCCCACGTGGTCTAAGTGGGTCCCCCTCTACGTGGTCTCTTGGTCCCCCTTGGCCCACTTGTTATAATGTTGAGTCTACTAGGGAGTGTACTTTATTTTAGTGAGTTATGTCCCCCTCTTACTCAATTTTATTTATATTTTAACTATAGAAGGCAAAATTGATCAAAGTTAATATTTCCAATTAGCTATCGCTAATTGGGAATATTACAGTGCTGCCCCTTCTTCCAGCCTATCTCTATGCTTCCACTGTGTTGCCCCTTCCTGCAGCCTATCTTTGTGCTGCCACTATGTTGCCTCTCCCTCGCTGCCACTAGGACACTGTCTAATTCTAGTGGGTGGCTACATGGGCCCCACTTGAACCTCAATATTTGCCTTAAATGACTTTAGGAAAGTAAATTAGCTGCATAATTTTTTGTGGGTCCCTCTTTCCCACTTTATCACAGCTGAACATTAGAAAAGACAAAAATTAACAAAAAATAATATTCCAATTAGTTGACTGCTAATTTGAAATATTACAAAAGGGAGTAATATATTCAGATAAAGGAGCGGGACCACGCACCCAAAGTTGGGTTTTTCCAACTAGTACCACCCTAGAACCAAATGGTCAATAAAGTAGATCCCACGGGACTATGATCCAAGGGTAACATCCAAGAGAGGTTAAGAGGACAGGAGCACAAACTAAGCCCACACTTTCCGCCAAATCCCCCCATCAATCCATGCCCAAAAGTGTCCATGATAAGTAAACCCAATACTCAATCACCAAATGACAAGACATACCTTCAGATTCGGGAGGCCCACCTTCAAACATACGATCAATACAAATGGGTGAGGGACCACATGGTTGGCTCAGGTGGCGGAGAAATGGCACAACGAGCTAGTTGAGGGATGCAAGAGGTTGCTAGCTGCTAACTAAGGTCCATCATGGAGAAAACATTTCTCCTAGGGATTGTTGATTTATGGTAGCATTAGATGTGCTCTAAGTCTGAAATTTTGAAGGGAGGCTTACACCAAATGACAAGACATGCCTTCAAGATTCGGGAGCCCACCTTCAAACATACGATCAATACAGATGGGTGAGGGACCACATGGTTAGCTCAGGTGGCAGAGAAATGGCACAACGAGCTAGTTGAGGGATGCAAGGAGTTGCTAGCTACTGACTGAGGTCCATCATGGAGAAAACATTTCTCCTAGGGATTGTTGATTTATGGTAGCATCAGATGTGCTCTAAGTCTCAAATTTTGAAGGGAGGCTTCGGAACATGTATTCCAAAGAACCTAGAAAGCGTTTTGGAAATTTCACCCGTATTGTGTTTTATGGAAATAATTAATTATTTTTAATGGGACCCTAAGTCTAAACTTACGAAATTAAAATAATTAAAGGATATTAATTAAAACAGGGTGTGAATCTTCTGGAAAGGACAAAGATCAAGTCTAGCCACTGATTAGCGATTTAATCTCGGTCGTTGATGTCTAAACGAGAAGATCATATGAAGGACTTGATGGGGCATTTGGAAAACACACCGACAAAGTCTAGAGATCGAAATTCTTTAGTGATCAGTGCTCAGGTTGAAGATCGATCGATTTGATTCTTACAGAGAGGGGCAGAGATAATTCCGGTTGGAGATCTTTCCTGAGCTGGGAATACACAGTAGAGAAGACAAAGGGCAGTACACCGAAGAGGCAGGGTAGCAGCTACGCAGAGGCAGCGTTGCAGCCTTGAGGAGATCTGAGATTCAACTGAGGATCGGTCATATCTAGTGCCAGAGTGTCGGAGTGTGAGACCGAAGGGGCCAGAGATCAGTATCCAACCAGCAGAAGAGCCAACAAGCAAAGGTGACGCAGTCCCTATGCAGAGTGACGCAAATCCGCGTAGAGGCAATGTAGGGCTCATCAACTCAGTGTTTGGTCAGTCAGGATTTTCAGCGTCAGTGTGAGGTAATCCTCACTAGCTCTTTGTCAATCAAATTCTTTGTGTGGATGGCCAGTAAGGAATCCCATATTGTATTCAGAAAAACTACATAATAATACAAACCCTCAGTTGTTGCACCGGTTTTCCCACATTGGGTTTTTCCGGGGACTTCCAAAAATAACGATGTCCTGTGTTTATTGTTTATTCTTGCTCAAATCTTGTTTCTGCACTTATTTATTTTTCGGAATTTAATTTTGTGAAGGCTATAGTGTATGGGTTTCAATATTTACAATAGAACACAGTAAATAATTTGTTAAAAAATTAACAAGTATCTTAATTCTCATCAGCTGCTGCAGTAGGATTCCAGGATTAGAATTCGAGGATTACGATGAACACCACAGGTCTGCTACTTTGAAAACAAGGGACCACCCCCTTGTCCATCACATTTAGAGGATTTTATTCATCATTATGGAACTTTCGGACATTATCAGGCCTTAGGGAGGGCCCCACGACATGCATATATTTTTATTTAACCTCCTAAGAGGCTTATTATTTCATTTATGAGCTAGTTTGGTGGGCTTGTCACCAAAAGTTGGTTTATTTTTACATTATTTCATTTTTAGGGGTTAATGTAGGCTCATTAGTTAAATCGAACTCCTAAGTGGTGTCTAAATAAGAGTTAATTGGACTCATTTGTATCATCACTTGACTTGGGATCTCTCTATCTTTAGAGAACTTCACATTTTTCCTTGGAGGACTATTTTTGGATGATGGATGAATTTCGATGTATGGATTTGAGCTATTTCTTTCTTGGAGCTTCTTATTTGCAAATGTGATGCTGGTTGGATATACTCTCTAACATTTTAAGTGAAAATTTAATGCTATTTTTCTTGTTCCTGCATACAATTGAACTTCGCTATAATTAGGGCTAATTATTGCATGTATGAAATGTGGAATTATGTGTCTGTTTAGCTTATTCTATGTATGTGCCATTGTTAGATGAATGAAATGTCCTAGAGATCATGCTATCTTGATATTAAGCTTGAACCATTTGTATGAAGTATAAATGCTTGAAAGTCACTTTTCTTCCTTTTCCTCTAACATTGGACGAAGTTGATTTTCTGGGCTTCCTTGAACAAGAAACTAAATCCTTCTCCATTATTATCCTTGAATCCATATCCCCAATTGAATCAGGAACCGGTCCCTTAAAAAAGGGTGATCATTTTCCCTTTGTTCCTAGGTCTAGCCCCATTAGGTCACCTAGGGCATCAATTTCCCTGGAATCTAGCCACAGGAAAACTTCGATCTCCTAGATACAATTGCGCTGGTTAGTCCCCTCAATCTCCGAATTTGGAGCAATTCTAAAGGTGGAATCTTCAGATACCCCAAGCCCTAGCTCTAGGATCAAATTTTGCTTAGGTGTTCCCGAGGCTAGAACCTAGTAGGATCAATTTGGCATAATTGGAAGAAAATTCTTGTGTAACCATTTTAACATCATTGGGTGCCAAAATCCATCCCCTAACTTGGGCTGGGTCCACTTGGCCTCGTGTGGTCCCATTCTTAATCAAAGCTGATTTATCAAGGACTACTCGGGAATCCAAGTAACCAAAGAATTTTAGGGATTAAGAACCTCATTTATAAGTCTTATTCTTCTACCTCAACTCTCCAATCCTCATCCCCACTCCTTAGAAGATCAAGTCCCTTTCTTGAAAGGCAATCAAGTTCCACTCATCATTCTATCCTTGGGAAAGGGTTTCTAGGGTCACTTCACAGTTATTCATTGATGTATACTTCACAAGTGACTTCCTAAACTACTGAGTCTCCTCCCATCGATGAAAGTCCATAAAGAGCAAGGAGTCTTAGCTATGGTGACAGTGGGTTAAGTCTCCATCGTTGCCCTTGACATAATAGTTACCCTAATAGTAACCTTGCTTGGGTCCGTTGTTGGTTTCAGTGGTAACATTTCTGGCGTCGTTGCAGGGGGTGAGACATGTGTCTTGTTCTCCATACGACAATATTGATATATCATTCTTGGCGACTCCATTGGAAGAACGAAGCCCTAGTTCTTCATTGATCGCTAAGGTCAATGCTTGTATGGTGAAGCAAGCATTTTTCAAGGCAATTTCTTTCACCCTGGCAGCTCCCATGTCATTAAGGACCTAACATGTTGACCACATATATTCTCGTCATAGATATGACAAGGATCCCGAGATATCCCTCATCGAAATCCATGAAGAATATGGCAAGAAGACCCACAATTATTAGGGCCCTCCCAAAGGCCTTATAATGTCCAGAACTGCGATAATGATGAATAAAATTCTCAAAATGTGATGGATAAGGAGGTGTCCCCTTGTTTTCCAAGTAGTAGACCTGTGGAGCTCCCAATGGGTCTTGTTCTCCATACGACAATATTGATATATCATTCTTGGCGACTCCATTGGAAGAACGAAGCCCTAGTTCCTCATTGATCCCTAAGGTCTATGCTTGTAGGGTGAAGCAAGCATTTGTTAAGGAAATTTCATTCACCCTACTGACTCCCATGTCATTAAGGACCCAACAACATGTTGATCACATATATTCCCGCCATAGATATGATAGGAATCCCGAGATATCCCTCATCAAAATCCATGAAGAATATACCAACGTTCGATGGGGATCCACATTCCGCACCCAATCATGTGGTAAGGTTCATGAGGTATCTTTCAAAGCAAAATATAACTCAACCTTGTGACCAAATGGAATTGTTTGTCCTATCCATTGCCCCCAATACCGTTTGTCTTGAGTCATGTAAACCTAAAAGCATTGCTTCTCTTCCGATGTTGACTAAGCACTTCTTGTTGCATGAAGGGGCGAGTTTCCTCATGAAGACATATGCCAAATGTTGGATGTGGCCCTTCAAGAGGAGGAAAATATTGAATATAGTTTTGTGCTTGAGGAAGAATGTCTTGATCTTTCTCCAAATCATCATGATCAAGCGATTGATGCATACCATGAGGATAGTGCCGAAAAAGAGACTCATGAATTGGAAAGCATGTCCTCTAAGTATAATGATAATGAAGATGTAATATTCCTAATTTGCGACAGCAAATTGGAATATTCTATTTTGTTTATTTTGCCACCTATAGTTTGTAAGTAAATAAAAAGTGAGTAAAGAGGGTCTAAATTCACTTAAATGAAATAAGACATCCACCTAGTAGCACAACGTTGTGACTTAAGTGGGAGTCAAGGGGGGACCCAACACCACATGGAGGAGGGGGACTATGGACACTCTAGAAGTTTCTCCAAGCTTCTGCGCAGATAAGGATGAGAATGTGGATAAGGATGAGGATGTGGAGGAGAGAGAGAGGCTACATTTGGTTTTGGAGGGAAACCAACACTATAAAATATGGAGGAGCCTCCTCATTTGAGGCATGCTTGGATTCTTGGATTATTGATTATTGAGTGAGACATTTGTCTTTCTTTGGCACGCTGGCTGTTTAGCCCGTCTGCTGCACTGTTTAGTGCACCGAGTGTCTCCGTGCGGAGATCTCACCCTTAGCCTCGGGGGACTTCGAGTGCCTGCTCAAGCAAGGTTATTTTCTTAGCATCATCCTCCAGGACAGCGTTATTGCTGCAGCGGCGTAATACTGTGTTGTAGGGTGTTGCCGTGGTGACTTTACGACACCACCTCCTTCTCTTGTTTTTCAGAGGGAGAGCCTATCTCTCCTTTGGAAGATCAGATTGGGAGATATTGGAGCTTATTATCAGATCTTGGCATTAGGCCTATATGTTCTTCATGGTATACTACGCAGTTCTTTCCCCAGATCTGCGTTATTGCTGAGGGAGCAGCGTTCCAAGGGTTTTGGCATCATTTTGGAGTTAGATCTATGATTGAGGGTGATCCTTGGATTGGCCAACCAATCCAAGTATATTTCTGATCTGATACTGAAGTTTGCTTCAGAAATTCTGAATCATTCTTCAGATCTGCTGCAGTAAAACTCAGATCTGCTCCGGCATTTTCATGTATTGCTGAAATCCCCAAGGGGAAAGTAATAAAGAGCCCTTTGGGCATTTTGTCTCATTATAGATCTCTGTTTTCATGTATTTATCAGTTTCAGATCTGTAGTATAATAAATATAAGCTTCAGCCTCCTAGAGAAAATGCTGAAGTGTTTCTGGATCAATCTTTGTCTTGCGGCACCTCTATTTTGAGGGGTTTTTCTATATAAACTGTTGTTTAACCTTGCTGAATGCCTATGCCATGTTCCCAAACCCATTCTCTGATCATCCATACTATTATACATCTTATTCCTTCAGAAAAAACGTAGCCCTTGCTTCAGTAAAATTCTGCATACTCAAAGTCTTGGGAAATCAGGGTTTTTCTTGACTAGTCGGGAAGGAGGAACTGTTTAACCTAGCAAAACGCCTTTGTTTGAGCTGAAATTCGACATGGACATCCCTCTTGACCCATTCTAACATATCCCAGAACCTTGAGACGTCATTTTACGCAGATTTTCTTATAAACTCATTTTAGGGCCAAAATCCTCACTTTTCTCCACCTTTTTGCCCTTAAAAGCTGAGTAAAGGTTGCTGCTGTTATTTATTTTGGTTGCTGAGCATTTTAAGACATATTATATGATAGCTGAAGCCATCATAACTGAAGAATGCGTTTTTCAGGCATGATCTGCTGAAAATTCCCTTCTGGGATATTACAGTGGTATCAAAGCATAGTTCTGGCTCAGCCTGTGGAGCTGGCTATCTATGGAAAATATGAGGATCACAATGCCTACATTCTTACCTGAAGTACCGAGGCAACATGGTCGTATACCTCTTGAAGATTATTTCAGAGAATGGAAGTCCATGGGGGAAGACTTAAAAGCAATTTTTCCCTTCAAAGATTATTGTCAGCTTAGAGAGGATGGAGTTTCTAGCATACAGAGTTCAGATTTGCAGCGTACTACTGGGAGATCACCTCTTCCCATGCATGAGAGATCCACTAGTCCCCGTGAGTCTAAGCCCAAGAAGACCGGAGCGGTGAAAAAGGATAGTTATTTCTTTTTCAGATCTAGAAAAGATACATCCACCTTTGAGGAGGTCAAGAAGAATGAAGAAAAAGAAGAGGAAGTACCATGCGCTTCCAATTCTAATCAAGAAGAAGAGATCACATCACCTCTTGAGGAGGCTTGTGGAAACACTGTCACACTTGTGGAGGAGCAACCACATGCATCGACAGTTGGGGCAGCCAACACTTTTGAGGATGGGACTCTTGTAGATCAAGGGTCAAATCTCATTGCTACTATATAGCAGCCTGGTTGCACTGCGCTGTGCAACATGGAAACACTCAAGGAGGAATCGAACCATCATTCTCATGAGCCATTGTTGGATTGTACATTACATTGGAGGCTGGGGTTTGAAGCCTTGAAGATGGATGGTAGACATCTTGGAGTAAGAAATCCTTTCTCCCTTCAAGATGACACTTACTCAGTGAGCTCCTCTCAGCTCAAAGAGAAACTTCTACTTTCAGATCCAAGACCTCATTGGTTTTGGAAGACTATGGATGAGAGGGAGGTCGCAAGCAGAGATCTCATTGGATATGCACTTCACACCATGAAATGCAATGCTTTCATTCCCTTCTCACAAGAGCGGATAGAAGATGGAGGACATCTTAGGATGGATAACATCTCTCATGCTTGTGTTGGACATCCCTTGAGCCATACACATCATGATGGGAGGTTTTTTCCTACCACCTATTTGATTCTTGATAGGGTCTCATTGATCCTTGAGAAGTTTATATTTCAAGATCCCATGAAGTGCAAAGTCAGAAACTTGATTTGGGAGGATGGTAGCCCTCATGGGAGGAATACCAGGATGAGGAGAAGAAAAAGGCATCCACAAGTGATTGAGTGGATGTGGTTGATGAGCAAGGAGCTAGGAGGCTACTTACAGATCTATGACACCAGGCAGCAGGAGGCTTGGCTGCGCTGGTTACTCTTGAAAGAGTTTGGCCATCACTTGGAAAACACTCTTCCTAAGAGTAGGAGGATGGGGAAAGATGGATGGATACTTGCATCATTGAGCAGCATAGAGTATGGATGCATGGTGTTGATGTGTTACTCATATCATTCATTGTGTCTTCATCACATGAGTTGTATGATGGAGGTATGGGGAGGCAACACAATGTCTTGTTGCTTGGTTTGTTCCTAGGAGAGCAAGGGAAGATTTGCTCTCACACTTTGTATGATGTTGCAGGAAGAGGGGATGGCACTATCTCCTTGATCTTTGATGATGGCTTGGAAGCACTTCCATCTTGGGAAGTATTCCATATTTGTTGGAGCATTATTGGAGGAGTCTTTGACAAGGAGCATGTCAAAGAACAGAGCTTTGTATTGACAGGAGCTTACTTGCATGAGCTCACAGCGCTGTCACTTGGGAGCAGAAACTTATGGATAAAGTGTGCCCAACAGAGATATGGTGGATCTATAACCCATAGGTCCCAGGATCACTTCATATTTGTTGCAGTTAGAGGAGGTAATGATGATAGAGACATTTATCACTATGGCATATTCTTCTTAACTTGGATTTCCAAGCATAAGGAGGATTATCTTTTTGTAGCACATGGTTCATTCTTCTTCATAGTATGCCAAAACACTATGGAGGACTCATTTATGGATCCATGTACCATCTTACTTCCAGCATATGGTGAGGAGTTTGTCTATACATTCATTGATTTGCACACTCTTTCCATTTCCCCTGTACGGTGCATTGCTTCCTGAGGCAAACTTGTCTGTTGCTCCATGGTACAGTAGGCCAATCTGTGATGGAAACCCAGCCTCTCTTTTAGCTTTGAGAAAATGTTTTGTCATATAATGTGTGTTCATTGTGACACTATATCATGTATCATATGAAGACATGCATGATTAACCATGTAAGAAGAAACATTTTCCTTGTACTTTCATCAATAGCAGCCTTGCTGCTTCACGTGTACTTGTTGGGGAAGGCATTGGTACCCTCTTTTCATCACATGTAACCTTGAACATTTCCTTCAATTTACTCTTGATCATGTCTACTTTTACTGATATAGATCAGATTTGTATGGGAGGCTTGATTATGAGGAGAACACATGAGTTGGATATGTCTTCAGTGGGGAAAAATTCTGCATTCTCACACTACATACTATTAATGAAAGGAGCATGGGAGAAGGTATATGCCTACTTTATGTGTTGGTATTTTGGGGTGACCTGGGGTGATGTTCATCTATTATCCTGATAATGGGCAGAGTGTTTGGTCTTATGTTGTTGTCATATTGACCAATTTCCCCTATCCATTGTGGGGTGTGATGAATCACATACATACCCACCATGGTGTGCAGTTGCGATGGATGAGACTACGTTCACCATCCTGCAGTGTTTGCATTATTATCCTGTGTACTTATTATTATTATCTCATGAACATTCACGTTTTCATATATTTATGGGTAGTTATTTTGAATACAATACATTTCTTCATTGTTGGAGGAACCTTCTTTGGAGGATTCATTATTATTTTATTGGAGGGCAATGATTTTTGCGATAAGATCAGCATACTCTACACTTATATGGTGGAAGGCCTTGACATGGGAGTGGCTATGATGCTAAGATGGGTCTAAGTATTATTCTTGGAGCTTGAGGTGGAAGGGTGCCTAGGAGTTACCTTAGCCAGGAGGCAATATTTGTTTGGACTGGGTGCTTAGGGTGAGGGATCCACAGAGAGATGTTCTCACTTCTAACCAAGTGGAGAGGTGATGGTGGTACAGGTCAGATGGGTATTCCCACCACATGACGTTCTCTTATTGCCCGAGTCATGAGTCTTTATGATTCTTTAGCTGAAGGCAGTGCCACATTAGAAACCATGGGACTTGGGCTAAATATTAATATGGTGGCGATGAGGATGGAGGATTCTTAGTTGGTTATTTGCTTCAAGGAGATCGGTTGGGATCTGGCATTGGTCCCTTCATATGTCAGGGATGGTCAAATCAGAGAGATTGGTGGCATGGGACCAGACATACATTTTTAACATGGAGTATTAGCGAGCACTGTGGGAGGACTTGCTAGAGCGATTTATGAAAGGCAAACACTTGTTTTCTTGGGGCTAATATTCCTATTTGCGCTGACTAAGAACAGATGTTCTATTTAATTTAATTTTGTACTATGGTTGTATTCATCATGGTAAAGAGGGTCTAAACTCATGTGGAAATGCAGACATCCACTAGTAGCACAACGTTGTGACAGTGTTGAGGTGAGAGACCAACACACGTGGAGGAGGGGGACTGCCGGACACTCTAGAAGTTTCTCAAACACGCGGTCAGGATGAGGAGATAACAGATAGGATGAGGATGGAGAGAGAGAGAGGCTACATTTGGTTTGGAGAAATAACATATAAAATATGGAGCCTCTCATTTGAGGCCTGTGGATTCTTGGATTATTGATTATTGGTGGACATTTGTCTTCTTGCTTGGCAGTGAGCTGGGCAATCTGGCTACTGTTTAAAGTCTTGCCAGGTGTCTCCATCTGGAGATCTCCACCTGTACCTCGGGGGACTTCGGGGTGTGCACTGAGCAGGGTCGCTGTATCATCTCCGGAAGGACGGCGTTATTGCTGGGTGACATCGTGGTGGCAGGGTGTTCTTGTTGGTGACTTACGGCTTCTCCTTCTCTTGTTTTTCGGAGGAGAGCCTATCTCTACTTTGGAGGATCAGATTGGGAGATATTGGAAGGCTTCATTATCGGATCTTGGCACTCAGGCCTGCTGTCCCAACACGGTGCCCCCTAGGTTCTTTCCCCGATCAAGACATTACGGGAAGCGGCGTGCAAGGGTTTTATCCTTTGAGTTCGAGATCTGCTGGATTGAGGTGATCCTTGGATTGGCCGACCAATCGTGTCTTCCACCTAAGTCGATCAGGGGTTGCTTCCGGTCCCAGATATTCTTCCGGATCTTCGTCGACTCGGATGCTTTCCCGGCATTTTCATGTATTCTTGAAATCCACGAGGGAAAATAATAAGAGCCCTTTGGGCATTTGTCTCATTAGATGTGTTTTTCATGTATTTATAGGTTTCGGATAAATAATATAATAAATATAGCTTCGACCTCTAGAAAATGCGCAGTATGGATCAATCTTTGTCTTTTACTTTTCTCTTTTGGGGGTTTTCTATATAAACATTCGCCTTTAAATATATGCGTGTTCCCAAACCCCATTACGAGTCATCCATACTATGTACATCTTGTTACGTAAACGCAGCCTTGTCTGATGCAGTCTTGCATACTCAAAGTCTGGAAATCATGGGCATATTATTTTAATAGTACGGGAAGAAGCTATTTAACTATAAGAAGCACCTTTGTTGAGCTGATGTTCGTGCTGGACATCCCTCTTGACCTATTCCCAACATATCCCAGAACCTTGAGGCGTCATTTCTGCGGAATTTTCCTTATCACTCATTTTAAAGCCAAAATCCTCACTTTCCCTTTTGCCTTAAAGACGAAGTAAAGTTACTCTGTCTTCTTTGGTTCCATGACACATTTTTAAAACATATTATGCAATGGTGGAAACCATCCTGCTTGAAGAATGCGTTTTCGAACGTGATACGCGAAAATTCCCATACAGGATATTACGAAGATACAGTTAAAACCCTATGATGTTGGAAAAATGGATACAGAGTAATTTTATATAAAAGTCTTACGAAGTATAATAGCTACATATAACTCCCAAGAGATTTTCTCCTATTGACAAAGCAATCAAAAGGCTACATGTTTCTGCTGAAGTAGAACTATAAAGGGACTCACATCGATGACCTTCTTCTTTGAAGTATTCCATCAAAATCATTTTAGTACCTTGGATATCATTCTTCAAGAATGGATATGAAGGAGGAGAAGTCTTCCATGTCTCCCAAAAACAAGAAGAGAATGAATGTCCTAATCAACACCTTTACATTGAAGAATGTGGGGTGATTCTAAGGAAGATCATGATAACCAAAATCAAAGCAGAATCTACTGAATGAATTTTGGGATCACAAACACAAAATGGAGACCCCATAATTCTCCAAAAGACTAAATAAGGAAGGAAAGAAAACAACTTCTCCCATGCAAGAACAAATCCAAATGCCTGGGAGAAGGAAAACAGCAGATGGGGAAGGAGGATTTCAAAGAAGAAATTACCAATAGTTTTCTAGTGTCGGAGAGGAAGGAAAAATGAGGCTGAAATTCACTATAGAAAGTCAATTTCAGGAACTCAAACTTGACCAATCAAACACAACGATTTTCCAAAAGGGTGTTTTCTTTCCGGTTTCTGAATGATCTAGTCCAAGAACAACGAAAATTTTCCAGAGGTATAGGGAGGCCGGAGACAGGCCTAGTTGGAAAACGATTTGCCGTTTATGTTTCCAGGATCCAATAGTACGGAGTCTGAGTTTGGTGAGTAGTCAGTGTGGGGGGTTCGAGGCCAAATTGATTGCAAGGTGAAAATATTCTCCATATTATTTTAATAATATATTTGTCGAAGGATTGCAGTTAGGCATCTAGATTATTGTACTCTCAAAATTTGTTTTGCATAATAATAATAAAACCCTCATTAGTTGCATCGGTTTTCTCTTGAGGTTTTGGGGAATTTTCAGTCCGAAATAATTGTGTCAATTTTATGTGTGTGCACAGGGTTGCGGGGGAGCGGCTCGCTTTGTGGGAGCCCTTGCGAAAGCATGCTCTGCGCTCGGGAAGCCGGAATCGGGGGCTCACTGTGGGCTTTCCTCACGAAATTCGCTCCTTCACGAGAGCGAATTTCGAGTAATCTCCTTGGTACATACATTTTTTAGGCCGGGATGTTCGCTCCCCGGCCCTCCCATTTATCTAGAGTGGGTGTTTTAGGCGGGGGAGTGGTCGAGACGATTGTTCCGTCTAAAAAAACTTCGCTCTAAAGTGGTAGAAAAAGTGGTTGGCGATGGTTTGGGGAGAGAGGGAGGGGCCAAAAGAAATGAAAATCCCTCCTCCTCCCACGGTCCTGCATTTTCATGTTAGAGAGAAAGAGAGGGCTTTTGGAATTGGAGCTTGAGTTGAGGGCGAATTGAGAGGGTTGTAGAGCTTGTGGAGCTTGCAAGGGAGATTGGAGCTTGGGATTGTGTAAAGAGCTAATCTAGACTCTAATCTAGCATTTTGTTTTTTATATGTTCATTGAAAATGTTCTCTTCTCTCTTTCCCATTCCCACTCACTCCATTTTATTGTAGGCAAAAAACTATAACTCTGAAGTTCTAAACTTCAAGCATATTTCTATATGGCTTGGCATTCATGATTTTTGGTTCGTTTTTGTTATGATGGTGTTGGGGAGAAGGGTAGAGGATGAAGAGTGGGTGGTGGTGGATTTGAAAACCACAGGAGAGGAGTACCTTGGTGAGGAGGAGGAGGATAATGAGAGTGGAGATGACGAGCACGAAACCAAACCACACCAAACCCCTTTGTGGAAAAGTATGTAGGCCCGCAAGAGGAAATGGGGGTGGAACCACTAAATTCACATGCCTCCATTTCAAAAAAACAATTACATAGGTTCATACATCGGGTACTGGAAAGCATCTACGGTGGGAAAATGCTATGGGATGAAATAAACAAATAGGAATCAAAACTTATGGAAGTGTACCACAACATCGAAAGAACGAATACATAAGGGAAGATGGGGAAGCCCAATACAAATCTAAAAGATCAAAGGGTGAATTTGAACATGGCAGCACGAGCCCACAATCACATAGACTAAGAACTCCATCAACATCCCTCCCCATGGGCGTGGATATGGAGGCATAGGAATAGACATCCCTTTAAGGCGTTGAACCATATCATATTTCCTTGATGAAGGGTGTAGGAATGATGTGGGCGCAAAATTTTCTGGTTTCTCTATGCATGTGGGATACCATTCAATGTTCTTCGCTCACCTGACTATTGGCATGAAATGGTTTAAGGTAATGATGACCCCGAGGATACGAAATTACAGGTATGACAAGGCTAGGACCATGGAACTTGATCATGAAAAGAAAAAACAACACATTCTTTTGTGTTAATGACCAATTTACTTGGAATGACCATGGGACCATACATTGTATCGATGAGCTGGACAAATGTAAAAGGAAAGCCATTGATAAGTGTTCTTCTTTGTGTTTACTAGTGAATGCAGTTTTCCTTTCTTCATATGACTACTCGGAAAAGTTCAAGACCACCATAAACATTGCACAAACATTACTTCAAGCAATTGAAAGTATCGGGCCATCTGATGTCATCCAAGTCATCAGCGATAAGGCTTCTAATTTTAAGGCAACAAGAGAAATTGCTGAGGATAGATACTACATCATATTTGATGCAGGTGTTTAGTTCACACGATGAGCCTTTTGATGCATGATATTATTGGGATTAAACACCCTCAATACAAGCAGATTGGTGATTTGTCTGAGAGGCAAGAGAGTGATAAAATTTATTACCAATCTGCTAGCAATACCCATGGGAATTTCGTAGTCACTCAAGTTTGAGGCTGTTTGAAGATTACTTGGCTAGATTTGCTAGCTATTACCTCACCTTCAAGCACCTTTTGAAGGTAAGAGAGTCATTTGGCTAACGTAATTGTAGTCAACAACGACGGAGTAGGGATATGGCTCCAATTGCAGTTGACGGGGAAGGTTTTGAGAAGTGTGAATGTTGCTCTTGATGTAGTGCTGTTTGGGCAACCGTGCGAGAGAGTTTTTAACGATTCATCAAGCCCATTTATGATGTTGAGAAATCTAGTGGCAACAATAGTGGTGATTTCTCTTGTTTTGATAATATTTGTGGTGTATTTTTACTTTACTTTATTAGCTTCCTCTTTTTCCTTGTTATAATTAGTGATTTTCTTCATCCAAAAACTACAGAGCATGAGAATAATAAGACAAAGGACACAAGATGTAGGTGATGTTTGTAGAAATTTGAATCTTAATTCTTATGCGGAAATTATTCCACCATTAATCCGATTAAAACTTCTCCCTGCTATGGAATTATCAGGCGAATAAGTCAAGTTAACATCAAGAAAACACATAACGGTCTCTACCAACTCGAGATATAGAATAAGCACATGCCTGGAGCAAAGTGACGATTGTTGCGGGACAAGCTGTCACCGGGAAAAACCCAATGTGGGAAGAACAGTCCTCAAATTTCATGCAGGCTCTATTATTAAGAATATTTTTGAATACACAATTTTGGGTTTCCGGATACGGGAAAACCCTACGGAGAAAACTCTAGATTTGCGGCACATGGTTGATGCAAGACTAAAAATACTAAGCGATTCACACCCTCAAACGGGATTTATAGAACTCGGCGGATCTGGGCTTCAAAGCCCGGATACGCCGCCGAAGATATGCCGTCGACCTCATGGAAGCCTGGCAAGATGCTGTGTCGACCTTGGCTGGCCTCAAATGCTCGGCCAGCATCCTTTGGAAGGGACTTTGTTACCTTAGACTAGGTGACACGATCTCTGGCCCTTGCAGAATGCGTAACCCACGGCGGGCTTTTACATCTACTTATTTTGCTCTCTTCTTTGCTTTAACACTCTTTCTTTGCCCTTCCTCTGCGCTATCTTTCACGATCTCTTCTACGCTGCATGGCCTTATTCCCCGGCCTCGGGATAGAATCATCTCCTTGGTCTAAATTCCCCTCTCTTGTAATGGAAACACTTCGAGAATTCTTAGCAACCCCTCTCTAGAATCTCGGCTTAGCTTCGGTGCTCTGCCTCTGTGTATCTTACAAATTACCCAAGCCTTTCCTTTACTTTCGTTGACGGATCAACATCCAAGATTAAATATTTAATCGGTAGCTGAATTAAAGAGAAACGTCCATGTGACTTAAGACAATTTTATTAAATTCACTTTAAGTATTTTATTTTCTGGTTTATCTTAGGAAATACATTAAAATAATTAATTAATTTAATATGTCCTAAACAGATAAAATTTCCCAAATCCATGTTTAGATCTTGTAGATAGGTGAACTCTAGTGCTTCCTTAAAATTTGTGTAATATTCCCAATTAGCCTTGCTAGTGGAATAAATTTCATTTTTGCTTTTTATTTTGCGCTTTGGTAGAAGCATCATCTAAAATGAGAAATAAGAGGGTGCCTACTTTAGTCACCTCACTTAGTCACCTCACTTTATAAATAAAGTATTGCTACAAAAATGAATTGACGTTATAACTTAGAGAGGGGGCAGCAGGGGTCCCGCAGTTATGATGGGGAGGCATCGAAGGTGACCCAAGGTAAGCTGCGCGAGGTCAAGGAAGTAAGGACGCGATTAAGTTTTGGAGGGTTGGCATTATAAAAGGAGAGGTTCCTGCCCTCATTTGGATCATTCATGGTTTGATATTCTGTCCAGCCCCGAAACTAGACACATGCTGTGACACGCGGTTGTTTAGTCGGTGCACGTATTGTTTAGTGCACAAAAGCAGGAGTGTCTCGGTCGGAGATCTCACCCTTAGCCTCGGGGGCCAGTGCACATACTGGTAAGGTTATTTAGGATTTCACCCTTGGCTTCGGGGGACTTCGGTACGCCTAATGTGGGTTTTGTTCGTGCACACCTTTCGGTTTCGATTAGCAAAGTAACGGCGGGTTTACGGTTCGGTTGGAGAGGAAGAAGCCCTCTTGTGGGCTGCGCGATTCGAGAGGAGGAGGGACGTTGTTCCCGAGGAGGAGAGAGACGACGTCGGCCCCAGGAGAGAGACGACGTTCCGGGGAGGACCGCGGTCCGGATGCGGCGGGGAAAACGACGTCGGGGAGGGAGGGAAGGGCTGAGATGAGTTTTGGAGTGAGGACGCGTCCGGTCCCCGAAGGGACGCGAATGCGAAGGCACATTGTTAGGTGTGCCAGAGGGTAGATGCGCGGATATTTCGGTCTGGTTACGTATGGTACGGATACGAAGGTATAACACTAGATCTGACTTGGGAGATTGCGGATACAGAGATATTGGCGAGGGATCTAGCCTAGATACGAAGAGATAACATCGAGATCCCGGCATTGGAGGTTGCGGATACGAAGAGATATTGTCGGATCGGCATAGAATCCCCACGAGAGGGTTGGTAACGGTGCAGTCGGAGGACGCAAATCGGGAGGGATGAGGCCTTGGTCTGGTTAGGAGGGCTTGAATCCCGGCGGTCTGAAGCATTCGGGAGCGAATCCCCACCCGGTCGTCTTGATACGAGGAGCATACTTGTGTGAGAAGGGCTCAACGGCGTTTCTAGCGACCAATTGGGCGGTCCATCTATACGGAGGTTGTGGTGATTGATGCTTCATCTGTGTTGTCACTAGCCGAACGGCGTTTTCCATTGGTGAGGGTTTGGAGTTTGAAATGGGCTATTTTCCGAGTCTTGACTCTGTGACCTGCAGCCTTGATCCGGCTTGGTCTTCAGGCTTGGTAGAATGACATCCTTGTTGCGGCCATTATTCGATGAGAGGGTCTCCCTTTTTAGGGCAAGGATGGAATTTTCCTGCGATTTTCTTATGCTCACTCTCTATGTATACTGAGGGATTAATAAAATGGCTCGGTTTTACGGCATCATGTGTAATTGTTCGGTGAGTACGGTCCCATTGTGTTTTCTATGTCATGCAGCATATTTGTTTAGCTATGGTTATTTCCCCTTTGGGGATATTACAATTACAGTTCTAAGGCACAGCCCAGTTGCTGCCTGATGCCACAAAATCTCCTTTCCATGATCATTCGAGGACACAGCCTCTCCAATGCGGGGAAAACCCACAGGGTACTATGCATAGAATGTTCATTCATAGAATTCCGAAGACCTAGACCCTTGACCGAAACCCCTCTAAGACCAAGTCAAACTTCTGCCCTTGAAGACCTTTTCTTTCTTCTAAGTCAACGTTGGTCACACTGACTGCTACACCACTGTTTTTCGACTTCCTTTTCAATTTTGGCTTATTATCACAGGCTTGCAATTTTCAGCCCACCAGTAATCACAGATATTTCAAACGTGTGAACTGATTGGGGTTGATTTGTGAGGCTTCTCTCCTTCGCTTGGCTTGGACACTTCCTTTTGAGAACTCGACTAGCAAGAATAATTATTTCTTGGGCTATATTACGACTTCTTCAAGGTTTGCAAGATCTTACTACAGAAACCCTAGTTGCAGTCACACATGTGAGATGATTTGACCCAAAAACAATGCTAGAAAGCTTCAATCTTCTTCTCCTTATCTTCGCTTCTCAAGAGGCTCTCTTCCCCTGCTATTCACACTTCTCTTCTTGTTGTGGATGCTTGGATGAATCTTTTTTTGAGTGAGGTCAAGTCCTCCTATATATAGGCTTCTCTCCCATGCTATTAGGTCGACATGTCCTCTTGATAGGCTGACTTGTCCTTTAGGGAGGTAAATACTTCTTTAGAGAGGTGTTGGAGCACCTATAGCTTCATCCATAATGTCAGAAGAAACAAAGTCAATGAAAATTGGGCATAAAGCTTGGTTTATGTGCACTACAACTTGAGGTTGTTGAGTCATTATTGTGATCGGGCTTGTGATGGAACATCATATACAACTTGGGACAACAACCCAAATGAAGATAATTTGGAGGATGGTCCTCTACATCTAGAAGAATTGGAAACAAAACTTTTGAAAGATGATGATGAAGTAACAACAACCATGGCACCCTCATCATCTAGTAGCAGTGCTCGAGTTCCACAATGTTTTCCTTTGCTATCGCTGACTCCACCTGCATCCTCACGTGCAAGTCATATGCCTTTTGGTTTTGGTCACCAGACTATGTAGACACAATTTATGAGACAATAGGTCTTCCGGTAGATGGAGACCGATGGTTTAAAAACCGAACCTTGGCAGGAATAAACATTCCATTATTTCTTAAAGACGATTACAAAGATGAACCTTGGTGGTTAGGTGTGCAGAGGTCTTGGCTTATAAAGGAATGGAACGAAACCCTAAACGTTATTCAAAGATATTTCACCTGTGAAGGGTGCTGCCACAAAATGGGAATGTACCACTTTAAATAACTAGCACACGTTTATGGGCAAGCACGTATGAATATGCCTTATTTCTTATTGATGAGCTTGAGGAAAATGTCTGCTAAGGTTCGAGCTAGGCAAAAATCCTTTGTTTTTCATTAAACTTTGATTAAGTTGCTAGTGTTTGATCATTTAAATAAAATTAATAGAACCTGGGAACACTTTCTATTCTGGGGAGGTTTCATTGAGACACCAAACCCTAAGCGTAAAACCGACAAATGAAAGAGACATAAGGGTGTCGTGAAAGTTGTTAAAGCCTTGGGGGAATCCTCCTCCATTCAAACTAGAAGTAAGGGGAGGGTGTCACCACCTGAAACCCTTGCTCCTGTACCTACATTGAAAAAGGTTTATACTAGAAAGGTCAAAGGGGCCATGAAAGAAAAAACCCTGTCTCCTCCCCAGGAACCAGAGCAAGCCAAAATTGCAAACCCTTTAGAGCAAATTCTTGCAGATGAACCGATGAAGGTTGCAAAGGAAGGACCTAGTGAAATAGGGGAGGGTAAATTTGACATAGTGCAGAGGAAAAGGGGAAAGGAACCTACCTTAGCTGAAATCTATGGGATTCGAAGGCCCCATACTAGACCAGTAAATAAACTCAGGCTCCAATTTAAACTGAAACGAAAACCTGCCCTAGTAAATCAGGTTATTGAGTTAGATGATTCACCATTAAAGGATATGATGATAAACAAGAAAAGACCTTTTAGTTCTAAGAATCAAAGGCCAAGGCCAAGGCCAAGGCTAGAAAGACCAAGAAGGTGAAAGCAAATTAAACAGATGAGGTGGACCTTTCACTGTGGGCAATAGAGCAGCTCAAATGAAATTTTTTGAACCACATTGCAAATTAGTTTGTCAACCTTCTTTTTTTACAGTTTTTCACAAAGTGTTGACAATTATTTTGTCAGCGCTAGTTTGTTCTTTTTTGCGTTGATAATAATTTTGTTAGCGCCAATTTTGCTCTATTTTGGCAGAACATTACAAGATTCTTCTTGATATATATTGGCAATTATTTTGTCAGCACCCACATATTTTGCATGATTTTGGCAACGATAAAAATACAATTTTTGTTAAATTTATGTCGAGGATAGTTTCACACAGTTGATGTCATTCTAGAGGATCAAATCAAAGGCCTAAGGAGATTGCCTATTTCGAGCAGAGATAAATATTTCAGTAGGATTCCAAGGCACAAAACAGGGGATTACCAAATTTTATGGAAAAATTTCAATTACCTATTTTCATTCCTCTTCATCAGCAGTCTACCGACTATAACTCCAGTTTTATTTGCAAGCAGTTTATCATGTATCATGAAGTCAAGAAACAACGTATCAATTATTTTGTATATGCATATTAGATTTAGCATAAGAGATTGGATATATTTTCTAAAAATTGTAAAATTTTAGTCCCCACTCCTGTTATTAGTTTTCCCTTATCACTCCATGCATTTAATGGTAAATCCAAGCATTGTAAAAGCACTAAAATCTGGAAATGACAATTATTTCTGAAAACACAAATTTGGAGATTTTACTACTGCTGGAAAATGTAGAAATAAATGCACAATAAAAATATAACAGCCACACATAGAAAATGACAGTGATTTTTGGTCAATGTGACCCTGGAAAAACCCCCTACAACTCTTGGGGAAAACCAGTTTGAGACCTCTTTTATTTCTGAAAAATCTTTTACAAAGAAATTGAAATACACAGGAAAATTACAACATTTCACAAAATCCAACTCATCTCGATTTCCGTGCTAAACTTCCACCTCAATTTGTGCCAACAACAAAATAGAAAAACAACAGAAAATTATAGCATTAAATGTTGTATGGCTGCCTTGGGATTCATACCCATAATTATGTGTATGGATGTACGAACTATGCAGACTGTACAAAAATGGTACATCTGTCTTCCTCGAAAATTGTGCCCAACTCAGCCTCGAAATTCGTGCCTTTAGCTACTGTCCCTCTTCCTCGAAATCTGTGTTGTACCTTCCTTGGAAAATGTGTCAAATCACCACTGTACGGATTTTTGTCTTGGGATGCGTACCAATAAATGATGTTGTACGGATTTGATGTCTTGGGATGTGTGCCAAGCTGCTGTGCAAGTTTGTTCTCCTTCACTTCCTACTCATAAAATCTCCTTGCTCTCTCTTGCCTTTTCTTTCAAATGCTCATGAAAGAATGAATGTGATCTTTTCTCTTCTTCTCTCCATTTACCCTAAATGACCTATTGGGCAACCCTAAGATCTAATGGCTCAGATTCATTTAGATCAAGGGATGAGAATAAATGTGCATTTAATTCTCACTTTCTATTTTTTAACTCACCCACTTAAATAAAGACCAACTTAGCCTTTTATTTCCATAGTCACTTTTTCACTTTTTAATTCTTCATTGACTTTAATAAAGTCACTTTAAAATTAGAATGTAACTTTATCACTTATAAAGTCACTTTAATATTAGACTGACTTTACCACTTATAAAGTCACTTTAGGAGAAGGTGTACAATAGAGTGGACACTTTTCCCTAGGCCAACGATCAAAGCAATGGGGAACCACTTGTCCTCTGGTACCCAGAATTTAACACTCCCTCTTACCGAGGAAAGTGTTCCTCGCCACTCCCATCTTGTCTCTGACGTACACATGTTTGCCATGTGGTAAGGCTTTGGTGAAAATATCCGCTACCTACTCATTTGTGGAGATGTACTCAAGCTTGACTGCTCCCTTTTGGACATAGTCTCGAATGAAGTGATACTTGATCCCAATATGCTTTGACCTGTCATGAAAAACTAGATTCTCTGTGAGTTTTATGCAACTCTGATTATCACAGTAAATCACAAAAGGTCTCAATGCCTGACCAAATAGACCAAACAACATCTTGTGAAGCCATATGGCCTCACAGCTAGCCAAACTAGCAGCCATATACTCTGCCTCAGTTGAGCTCAATGCAACTGATTGTTGTTTCCGGTTGAACCACGACACAACTCTCGAACCCAAACCAAAACAACACCCTGAAGTACTCCCTGTCTGAAGCACAACATGCCCAATGTGAATCTGTGTACCCTGCCAGTCTCACTCCATCACCCTGTCTATAATCCAGACCATAATCCACAGTACCCTGCAAGTAACGAAGAATGTGTTTTGTAGCCACCCAGTGCACTCTCCTGGGCTCACACATGAAATGACTCATAGTGTTAATTGCAAAACATATATTTGGTCGAGTGTTGACCAAATACATCAATGAACTAATCAACTGTTTGTATAGAGTAGGATCCACCAACTCGGAATCAGAAGCGCGAAGCTTCTTCCAGTTAGTGATCATAGGTGTAGACATGGGTTTGCAGTCCTCCATGTGAAATCTAATAAGAATATCCATGGTGTACTTCCCCTGTCCCAGGAAGATATGCCCCTCCTCCTGCCACACCTCCAATCCCAGAAAATAATGCATCAAGCTGATATCCTTCATCTCAAACTCTGAAGCAAGATCTCTCTTGCAGCCCTCAATGAGTCTCTCTGCTCAAGTGATGAACAAGTCATCAACATACAACACCAAGATGAGAGGCTCCTCACCTACCACAATGAAGTATAGGTTCGGATCAACCTCACTCTTAGTGAAACCCAACTGCTGCAAGTATGTACCAATCCGAGAGTAACAAGCTCTAAAAGCTTGCTTCAGGCCATAGAGTACATTTTTCAATCTACATACATGGGTCTCCCTCCCATGCACCTCAAAGCCCTGCGGTTGCTCAATATAAACTTCCTCCTAAATGAATCCATTGAGAAAGGCGGTATTCACATCCATCTGGTGGATTTTCCAACCCATCTTTGTTGCAATCGATAAAATGGAGCTAATAGATGTATACCGAGCGATGGGAGCGAAGGTCTCCTCATAGTCAACTCCCTCTACCTGTGAGAACCCTCTCGCCACAATCCGAGCCTTGAACTTCTCTATGCTGCCATTTGCAGCATGCTTTATCTTGTAGAGCCATCTGGAAGTAACAACTGATTTACCTTTAGGCCTAGGCACTACCTCCCAAACATCGTTCTTCGTAATAGAAGAATACTCCTCCATCATGGCCTCTCTCTAGACCTGTTTGCTGGCTGCCTCATAACTAGAAGGCTTGGAGTGAACAATGCTTGTTACCAATGCCATGTAACTGCAGAACCACTTAGGCGGTCTACTCTCTCTGACTTGTCCCTTTGGACCAACAACAGATGTGGCCTTGCGCAAGGTGTCTTGAAGCCACTTGGGCTTCCTCTTCCTTGAGCCTACTTCTTCCATCGAAGTGAGAGAATCCTCATCATCATTAGAAGCCTGAACTCCTGAAGGCCTACCAACTGACCTCATACTTGTACCTGTGCTTGTAGAAGTTGAAGTACCATGCGAGTTGTCCATCAGTGGACTATCCTGTGAATTGCTTTGCAGACTGCCCTACATGTTGCCCGAAGATCCCCTCACCTGACTCTGAGAGCCATTGCTCACTGATGGACCTGAAACTGTAATAGATGTACCTCCTGATCCCTGATCTCCTACACCCTGTGCACTAGATCCCTGTGACTGACTCAGTTGTTGCTGAGGGTCTGGTGACTCTAGATAATGTAACTCCTGTGACCTCCTGAAAGCTCTCTCCTCCTCGAACTTTACATCCTGCCTGACCACCACTTTCCTCTTTGCAGGAATGTAAATCCGGTAAGCTTTCGAGGTCTCGCTATAACGCACAAAGATGCCCTTGTCTGCAGTAGGTTCTAGCTTGGTCCTCTTCTCCTTGGGGACATAGGAATATGTAAGGCACCCAAAGATACAAAAGTGCCCAACATCAGGCTTCTTCCTAGAGAAGGCCTCCCCAGGAGTCACATTCCCCAAGGCACGATGTGGACTCCTCTTCTGCAAGTAAACAACAGTGTTGCAGGCCTCTTCCCCCACAAAAATAAAGGTAACCTCTGATAGTGAAGCATGGCTTTGGCAACCCCTACAATGGATCTATTCTTCCTCTTTGACACCCCATGCTGTTAGGGGTTGTAAGGAATAGTGAACTCCCTCTTAATGCCTGCCTCAACATAAAAATCCACAAACTCACCGAGAGTATACTCTACCTCCATTGCCCGACCCAAGTACCTTGATCTTCCTACCTGTTTGGGTCTCCAGAAGAGCTTTGAACTCTTGAAATCACTTGAAGACTTCACTCTTGGTCTTAAAGAAATAAATTCAGGTCTTCTTGGAGTGGTGATTAATGAACAAAACATAATACTCATAGCCACTCAAGGATACATGAGACAACCGACCACTCACATCGGAATGAATCAAGTCAAAGATCCCTGTCGCTTTGTTGTCATTGCTGGGAAAAGGGGCTTTTGCAAACTTCCCCGTAGCACATCCTCTGCATACATCAAGGTGATTAGAATTGAAATTTGGCACACCAATGGTGATCTCCCAAAATGTCCTCAAGGACCCATGATACAGGTGACCCATCCTGCAATGCCAAATCTCACACAACTCTGAACTACTAGATTTGTTGTCGGTCTTGTCTCTGGTACTTCTACTCAATGCCATCAGGGGCTGAAATGAGAACTTGTACACCCTAGCATGGTGCACTCCAATCACTCTAGCTGAAGCAGATGGAGTTCCCCTAGGATATATGAGCACCTGCCCACTCCTGAACAACACCTCATACCCTTTGTCCTTAAGTGCTGAGACGAATATCAGATTCTTCTTCATTCCAGGCACATATAGAACATCTGACACTTTCAAGGTAGGTTTGGGTTCCCTATCAACTGTCAATGTTCCCACACCGATTTCTCTAACAATTTTGTCATCACCAAGTACTACCTCGATATCAGTATCACTCTCTGAAAGCTCTGAGAAGTACTCTCTGACTCCTGTCATATGGCGAGCAGCACCACTGTCAACATACCAAATACTAGAAGATGCTCTGCTAGTAGAGTAGAGTGCACACTCGCTCTGAACCTATATGGTAGGTATACTACACTGGAGGACTCATAAGCTATGAACCCAAACTCTCGATCAAAGCTCTCTGAGAAGCCCTCTATCTCTGGTGAAGTTGCCATGGTTTTCTCTTTCCCTTTCTTGTTTTTCTTCTCTGGACACACAAAATCATAGTGTCCCATCTTTTGACAATTCCAACATTTGACTTTGGAATAGTCCTCTTTGTTTTGTTGTTTGCCTTTACCTTTACCTTTGCCTCCACTGGTGGAAGCTCCCTTCTTTGCTTTGCCTTTCTTGCCTCTTGCCAACAATGTCACATTGTCATCCTCCTCCCCTTGTTTGGCTGCCCCTAGATGGTTCTTCCTGATCTCATTTTGAATGCAATCATCCCACAACCTTTCCCATTTGGGAAGGTTCTCATGTGCAACAATACCATCTACAAAACTCTCCCAAGACTTGGGAAGTCCATGCAAAGCTATCCTCACCAACTTAGTGGGTGCAATGGTCTCTCCTACAGCTGCCAACTCATCTCTCACCGAAGTGATCTTGGTGAGGTATGTTGTAGCACTGTTTCTCTTAGCCATTCTTATGGCCTCCAGTTTCTCCTTTAGGACCATCTTACGGTTTTCATTTGAGCTCTGGTAAAGCCCAGTCAAGGCAGTCCACATTTCATGTGCATAAGTCTTTCCTCTCACATGAGGGATGACATGATCTTTGATTCCATCCAAAATCAGTCTTTTGGCCTTAGCATTCTTATTATTGAACTTTGGTAACTGTACTAGGTCAGCAGGAACTATTACTCGGTGCCGTGTGGTATGTACCATAATGCCCCAGACCTCTGCTTACTCAAAGATACTCTGGATTCTCTCCTTCCATGCACTGTAGTTACTTTGCCCATCTAACGTGTTTTCAACCCTCAATCCCAAAGACATGATTCACTGTCCTATCAAACTGAAATTTGAAATCTGGGTAAAGGTTTTCGGTTTTTTGTGTAAAAATTAGATTGCTGTAATTTCACACTGTTGTCCCAAAATGCAATTTCCAGCCAACTAAGCTCTAATACCATGTAAAATTTCAGTCCCCACTCTGGTTATCAGTTTTCCCTTATCACTCCATGCATTTAATGTTAAATCCAAGCATGATAAAAACACTAAAATCTGGAAATGACAGTTATTTCTGAAAACACAAATTTGGAGATTTTACTACTGCTGGAAAATGCAAAAATAAATACACAGTAAAAATATAACAGCCACACACATAAAATGATAGTTATTTTCGGTCAATGTGACCTTTGAAAAATCCTCTACAACTCTTGGGGAAAACCAGTTTGAGAGCTCTTCTTTATTTCTGAATTTTTTTTTACAGAGAAACTAAAATATGTAGGAAAATTACAGCGTTTGCAAAATCCAACTTATCTTGATTTTCGAGCTAAAATTCCATCTTGAAATTTGTGCCAACAGCAAAACAGAAAAACAACAAAAACTTACAACATTAAATGTTGTACGACTGCCTCGAGATTCGTGCCCAGAATTATGTGTACGTCTGTACGGATTGTACGGACTATACGAAAATGGTACAACTGTCTTCTTCCTCAAAAATCATGCCAACTCAGCCTCGAAATTCGTGCCTTTAGCTGTTGCCCCTCTTCCTCGAAATCTGCACTGTACCTTCCTTGGAAAATGTGCCAAATCACTGTTGTATGGATTTTTGTCTTGGGATGCATGCCAATAAATGTTGTTGTATGGATTTGTTGTCTTGGGATGTGTGCCAAGCTGCGGTATGGATTTGCTACTCTCCTTCTCTTCCTCCCTGCTCAGAAAATCTCCTTGCTCTCTCCTTCCTTTTCTCTCAAATGCTCATGAATGAATGCATGTGATATTTTCTCTTCTTCTCTCCTTTTACCCTAAATGACCTTTTGGCCAACCCTAAGATCTAATGGCTTAGATTCATTTAGATCAAAGGATGAGAATAAATGTGCATTAATTCTCAATTTCTATTTTTTAACTCACCCACTTAAATAAAGACCCACTTAGTCTTTTATTTCCATAGTCACTTTTTCACTTTCTAATTCTTATTGACTTTAATAAAATCACTTTAAAATTAGAATGTAACTTTATAACTTATAAAGTCACTTTAATATTAGACTGACTTTACCACTTATAAAGTCACTTTAGCAGAAGAAGTACAGTAGAGTGGACACTTTTCCCTAGGCCAAAGATCAAGGCAATGGGGAACCACTTGTCTTCTGGTACCCAAAATTTAACAAAAATACTTTGTAATTAAATTGTCTCAGAATCATGGATTCAATTTGTAAGTAGTTCTTTATAAAGAAAGATTGGAATTTTTGGAAAAACACCTTGTGTATTGCTTAAACTTTGAGATTAATATATTTCGCTATAAACAATTTTATATGCACAATTTTCAGAGATTCATGTATAAATAATTTCCTGTCTGTTACTACTGTGTTTAATTTCTCTTCTGCCACATTTTTCTTTAGTATTTGGATAAAGTTGGATGAATTAGAATTCATGTGGTATTGCTCATATTCATGTTATTCAAATGTAAGTGTTTTTTCAGCTTAAATATCACCATAGAAACCTTAGTGCTATATTTTGATGTTTATCTTCTATAGACTTCTACATACCTTGATGGTAACCTATCGAAGAAATTGTGAGTTATCTTTCCTTTGCACATAGTTGTTCATGTAATCTTTGTTTAGCAGGTATTTATCTTTTGTCAAAGAATCCATGCCCAGTGCTCTCTTTTCTATCCTTTCGAAACCAAATTCATTTTTGTAATATCCCTAAGGAATTTTTACGGCAAATAACATGCATACATAGACATAAAAATGCACAAAAATTCAACACACAATCAGAACACCATTGATCACCAAAAACTGCGTTGCTGAGCCATTTTATTAATATGAAAAGATGTACAATATAGTGCTAGAAGGAATGCACCTGGGCTTGCTTAAGGCAAGCTAGAGAAGCCCAAAATGAAGTGCCAGACACCCTCTATCTCACTGCTCTGCGTGGTTGTAGATCTGTGCTGGAGATGCCCAGAAATGGTGCTACTGCCTGAAATGATATGCTGCTAGGGCCTGCTATAGTGCTCAGAAAAATATGGGAAATTAATCTCAGCATCTCTTCAGTAAACCCAAAATAGCCCATGAAGGGTTTGGCTAAAGCTTGACCCCAGAAAATTGACCCTCTTGGGCTTGGATGGCTCTACTGCCAGGAAAATCGATCCTCCTAAAAAAACTGTTACTAAATGCCTGCAATCCCTGTTAGAAGGCTCCCCAAACCTTCCTTCCAAGTTTCGTCCACAAACTCCCCTCACTCCTCAACCTCTCGGAGTGACTCCCTCAAGGACTGCGCAACCTCTGCACTGTTGTAGCTTCCTCTGCGCTGTGGTACGACCTCACTGCTACTGAACTGAACCGGAACTAAGTGGGACTTCTTCCTTGGGCTAGCACTCAAAGTCCACAGAGGCAAGGGTTGTGATCTCCGCTCGGAAACCCCCGTTTGCTGAACAACACATGCAAACTTGGCTCACTGCTCAAGTGTGCTATGTCAATAGACAAATTCTGAAGTGATGAATGAATGCCCAAAATGAGCCAACTATGCCTCTTTTGTCCAAAGCCTCCCCAACATTCTTGTTGTAGAAAATTTCTGAATCTTCACACTTTATGCATAAATTATTATTGTTAATCTGGTGATGCTCCTCCTACTTAGACAAGTTATTAACTGAATAAATTCAAGTTAAAATCGAAGCAAAACACATAAAAGATCTCTACCAATCCAGATCTAAAACAAGTTCATGCACACATAGACAAAGTGACACAATTATTTCTGGACAAATAGTCCTCTAAAAAATCCAATGCAGGAAAACTAGTCTCTGGCTGCTGGAGGGTTTTATTATTAAGAATTTTTCTGAATACACAAATCTGGGTTCCAGATCTAGAAAACCCGACAAAGAATATACTATATCTACAGCTCACGGGCTGATCTAGAGCCAAAATAATGACTAATCCACACCCTCAAACGGGATTTACAGAACTTAGTGAAGATTAGGGCCTAGAAACCCCAGCACTGCCCCTGAAAGCCTCTGTGTCAGCCTGTAAAGCCCCTCAAACCCTCAGTGCTGCTCCGGAAGAGACTGCGTTACTCCAGACTAGGTGATGTGGTCACTACGCTGCCCCTTAGGGTCTCTATGTAACCCTCTGAGGGTTTCCTGCAGAAAATCACGTTGTCCTTGCTGCTGTTGCTGCTCTCCTTTTCTGCGTTGTCCTAGAGCTAATCTCTGCCTCTTGTGTATTCTAGACCCCGAGATCAGATCATCCCCTTGGCCTAAATTCCCCTCTCTGCAGCTGAAACACTTCCGAGTATTCTTAGCAAACCTTGCCCTAGAATCTCAGCTTAGCTTCAGTGCTTTGCCTCTGTGTGTCTTTACAAATGACCCCAAGCCTTTCCTTTATACTTTTCTTGTGGGGAAACCAACGATCATGATCAGATCTTGAATCAATGGCTAATATTAAAAGAAAGCTTGATCCGTGTGACTTAAGACAATTTCATCACATGTTTAATTAAATTCAATTAAATTATTTAAATTTCCTAAGTTTTAACTTAGGAAATACATTAAAATAATTAATTAATTTAATATCTCCTAAACCAGATGAAATTTCCCAAATCAATTTATGGGTCTTGTAGATCAAGTGTACTCTAGTCCCTCCACAAAATTTGGGAGCTAGAGCACAGGCGGTGGCAGACCCAAATACACGAAATATCAACACTCCCTCTTAGCATCAAGGGTGTGCTCTAGCAATACATCACACTATGCATTACATGATTTTGGGCACTGGTTTTGTGCTGCTGAAGCTTGGCCTGCTGACACTCAACTCTGCATTGCTGCTGCCATTTTGTACTGTTGTCCATGACTCTGCCACAACCACTGCAATTTCTGTATTGCAGCTCCCTCTCAATATGCTGCATCTGTGTTGTTCATAGCACTGCCATTGCTGATCTGCTGCACTGCAACTTTAGTTGTTGAGAGAAACAACTGAATCTCATACCCAATATTTGACAAATATGTCTGATGGGCTGCATCCTCATCATTGAAGCTCCATAGGCTACAAATCTGTGCTGGCATCTAAAGAACGATGCACAATTACAACTCTTCTTGCATAATCAAACTCCCTCTGCACTACTGAAGTCACATCAACCCCTTGTACTGAAATCTATCACACTGTGCTGTCCCTCTGAGGCCTTCTGCGCTGCTGTAGCTCTGTACTGCGTAAGCAACTCTGCTCCGTGTTGTTGAAGTCACATCAGTCTCTGCATTGCTACTGCTTCTATGTTGCTGCTACCTTGCTCTGTGCTACTCCTTTCAGTCTTTAGATCTGCCTCTGCCTGCTTCATCTGTGATCAATGCACCCACTGCTCCACTTTTCCCGCTACTGTCTTAAGGCTGTCGTAGCTCGCATGTGATCCAAGAGATGAGCTTCTCAAGAATCTCGCCTTACTTCCATGTAGCTCCTCTACATGTCCATGTCACCCCATCTCCGTGGTTCATGAGCACTCATGGCTGCATCATCTCCTGACCCATCATCTGGCATAGCGACTTTTGAAGAAGATGCTTCCTTGTCCCTTTTCTTTTCAGGACAATTACTGGCAAAATGTCCTATTTCACCACACTAGAAGCACTTGATCTTTGAAAGATCCTTCTTCTTCTTTGGCTGCTTCTTTGATGCCAAGGTTGCATCTTCCTCATCTTCCTTCTTCACTTTGCTCAATGCAGGGTTGTGCTGCCTTTTGGTGAATCTGCGTAGTTCTTCTTGACGTAGAATTGACCACAAGATGTCCCAATTAGGGAGGTCCGCTATGCCCAAGATACTTTAGACAAAGGTTTCCCACTCATCTGTGACTGCATTGAGGGCAGTCCTGACTATCATAGCATCATCCACCGTTGCACCCATTGCATCAGTCAGCTGATCTTTGATTGACTGCAATCTGAAGAGAAAATGCTCCATGTCTTCTCCCTTGGTCATCATGAATGACCTCATCTGAGTCTCCAACAACATTTTTCTTTGGACAAACTTTCCCTCATATAGGGAAGTCAAGGCCTTCCACATCTCGTTAGATGTCTTCTTCTCAACTACGTGAGGTACAATATGGTCCTTGATACCATCCATAATTAGCTGCTTGGCATGCCCAACAGCTTCCTTATGCTTTCGAAGGAGATCCATATTTGTCGGTGTGGCTAGAGTTTGCTCTGCATGGTCTCTAAGATTGTATGCCTCAAGGACTATCAGGATCCTTGCTTTCCAAACTAAAAAGTTTGAGAGGCCATCCAGCCTATCCTGATCACGTAGTCCATGAGGAGCCATCTGCTCAGAATTTGTTGGAACTTCCTTTTCTCTTTGCTAGAGAAATGGATCTAATTCCCTTGGAGAAACAGACACCTTCTGCTCCCTCTGACAACTGATTTCCCTCCTTGGAATTCTACCAAATCAACTATGATTCAGCTTCTTCTTTGATCCTCTGATCAAACTGCAAGTTTTCTTTGGCTAGAAAACTCTCTGAGAATTCGATCTCCTCCCGCTCTTTGTCACTTGTGCTAAGGCTAAAAAACTGAAAACTTCAGAATTTTAACCCCACTACCTCTTCTGAATTTCTACATCTTTTCAGTAGTCTTTTCTAGATCTAACAGATTCAGATCTGAATCACATTGGCTGGCTTCAGACCAATCCAGCGCTGTTTCTGAGCTACCTCTGCACAGTGATTGTGTGGGCTTGCTAGAAGAAAGAGCTAGACAACGTCGCCCTTCCCTCTGCGTGGATTTGCCTCTGAAAACTGCGTTGTCTCTTCAGATCTGTGTTTTTGCTGCTTTTGCAGCTGCTTTCTGCAGCGAGAAACTTCAATCTCTTCCACTAGTGACCCTCCTAGATCTGTAATTACTTCGATACCATGTAGAAAATTTCTGAATCTTTACACTTTATGCAGAAATTATTACTGTTAATCTGGTTATGCTCCTCCTACTTAGACAAGTTATTAACTGAATAAATTCAAGTTAAAATCGAAGCAAAACACATAATAGATCTCTACCAATCCAGATCTAGAACAAGTTCATGCACACATAGACAAAGTGACACAGTTATTTTTGGACAAATAGTACCCAGAAAAAACCAATGCGGGAAAACCGGTCTCTGGCTGTTGCAGGGTTTTATTATCAAGAAATTTTCTGAATACACAAATCTGGGTTCTAGATCTGGAAAACCCAACAGAGAATATACTAGATCTACAACTCACTGGCTGATCTAGAGCCAAAATAATGACTGATCGACACCCTCAAACGAGATTTACAGAACTCAGCGAAGATTAGGGCCTAGAAACCCCAGCATTGCCTCTGAAAGCCTCTGCGTCAGCCTTTGAAGCGCCTCAAACCCTCAGCACTCCTCCGGAAGAGACTACGTTACCCAAGACTGGGTGACGCAGTCACTATGCTGCCCCTTAGGGTCTCTGTGTCACCCTCTGAGGGTTTCTTGCAGAAAATCACGGTGTCCTTGGAGGGACTATGATATCCTTACTGCTGTTGCTACTCTCCTTTCTTGTGTTGTCCTTGAGCTGATCTCTGCCTCTTGTGTATTCTAGACCCCGGGATCAGATCATCCCCTTGGCCTAAATTCCCCTCTCTGCAGCTGAAACACTTCTGAGTATTCTTAGCAAACCCTGCTCTAGAATCTCAACTTAGCTTTACTGCTCTGCCTCTGTGTGTCTTTACAAATGACCCCAAGCCTTTCCTTTATACTTTTTTCGTTGGAAAACCAACGGCCATGATCAGATCTTGAATCAATGGCTAAGATTAAAAAAAAGCTTGATCTGTGTGACTTAAGACAATTTCATTACATGTTTAATTAAATTCACTTTAATTATTTAAGTTCCCTAAGTTTTAACTTAGGAAATACATTAAAATAATTAATTAATTTAATATCTCATAAACTAGATGAAATTTCCCAAATCAATTTCTGGGTCTTGTAGATCAAGTGTATTCTATTCCCTCCACAAAATTTGGGAGTTAGAGCACAATTGATGCTACCCCAAATACACAAAATCTCAACAGTTGTAGGCCCAATTCGTGCCTCCTATCTCACTCCGCTACAATGGCTATGTGGTCCATTTTTGGGCCGAAGTTTGCTCCAAGTGTCCCCCATATTCTACTAAAGCTGCAATTTTTATCCCCGGGCTAATGTTTTGGGGTGTGTTAACGATTAAGTCTAATGTGGGGTCCCCATACCCACTCTTCCCAAGTCAAAATCGAATTAGTGACAAAATTGGCAAAATTTAATAATTCTACTTAGCAGAATTGCTATGCAGGAATATTATATTTTTGACAAAGAAAATGTGGCGAGTGAGCTTAATGACCTACTACTAAAGTGACCTTGAGTAGTGGTTGAAGAAGAAATCCCTCTCCAGATTGAAGGGCCTGCTTTCAATCTCAAAGCGATTTGAAGGTTTCCTCAGTGAGTTTCCTTCCACAGCCAAGGAAAACTTCTGAGTGATAACATCTTGGCTATTGTTGGGGAATGAAGATTAAATCATCCTTGGGAATGAACTATAAAGATCCAGATCTGATCATCGATGGTGAACAAGGATCAGAAAAAATTAATTTGTGCTTCACCTGGCGACCGAACTGTTTGAAACATGATGTAACTGGGGAGTTCTGGTTCATAAGGGAGTTTACTCTAGGAGACATCCTGATCCTGATCCACCAGAGCCTTTGTCAAGTTCAGAGAAGCTTTTCAGGAAGAAAATATCAGCAAAAGAATCAGGTACTATTCCTTTAGGAAGATCTTTATATTTGCCTAACAAGGTTAAGACCATAGAAGATATTCAATTGGACATTAAGTTTGAGCAAACTCTGTTAGGTCAAAGTCAGAATCTGATCTTTCAGATACTGTATTTGATGAAACAAAATTTAAGACCTATACTCAGTTTTTCCTCTCAAGAATTGAGTTTACCACCACAAGACCAAGAGATTTGGCTCCAGTTTGAAAGATTGGAACATTCGGTTTATGAGCTCTAGTTTGATGTATCTAAGTCTATTACTTTCCCATTTTCTATTCCACCTTTTTCTACTCCATCTGCTTCTGTTATATTTCACATCCCTGTTTCATCAATTGCTACTACATCAGTTTCTGTTCCATTTTCATCTACTATTCAAATCCCTAGCATTATAGTTCCCTCAACTTCCATTCAAATAGCTATGGCTGCTAGATATGCTCCTCTTGCTCTAACAGGACAATTGCATGACCTTCCTCAGAATTATGGCCAATGCTTAATCCAATTTGATGGATAGGGAGGTTTTACTGCTCAACAACATTTGGATAAGTTTAATGACTTTATAGATCTGGAAGAGATGGATGATGATGATGTCAAGACGAGGCAGTTTGTACAAAGCTTTTCAGGAGAAGTGAAAAAGTGGTTCAAAGGACTGCCAGCAGGAGGTATTGCAAATTTTAAGCAGTTTGAACAGATTTTTCTTGCAAGGTGGGAGGATAAGAAAAATCCTTTACAGATCTTGGCTGAATATGATAATTTGAAGAGAAACCCAGGTGAAACAGTGTAGGAAATTTCTGCTAGGTTTAATAAGGTATGTAATGCAATTCCAGCTGATATTAAACCCCCTCCTAGATTAGCTTTGCTCCACTATCCTGATGCATTTGATGCTGAGTTTGCTAGTCAGTTGAGAGAAAGGAATTCTGCTACACTGGTGTCCAATACTTTCAGATGAGAGAAAGGAATTGTGCCGCCACCGCCCCCACCCTCCCCCCGCCTCGCCCACTCCACCCTCCGCCCCCAATATCCTCTCATGTGTCCAATACTACTCTCATTGTGCCAATGTGGTCTTTAAGCTTCAATGCTCCTCCTATGTGTCTGGATTTATCACCGAACTCCATGAAGAATGCTCCTCAACCCAAGCATTCTCAAGTCAAGTGTAGAACCTCCCCTAAGTAAACAGTCACCTCCCCCATTCTCTGCACCCAATGGTTTAGCCAAAATGGTGATTAAGATAAATCATAACAACCACCATAGGTGAGCGCGCTATGCAAGCAGTCTAAGGAAGGTCAAGAAATCTGACAAAAGTTAACATAGATAATAGCTTGATTCTGTAACATTTTTAATGGTTCTTTGAGTTTCACTTATATTTTTACGATTTTTCTCGTAATTGAGGTTGTTTGATTTAGATTTTCCTTTGTCTGCACAGTCAAACCTTCTAGCAGTGTTCACTGCAATATACTTGCCTTTTCTCTTGTACATATCTATTTTCTGTATGCTATGATTAGTATTTTCAATAAAATATTACCTGTTTTTTCCCTTAATTACCTTTGTTGTACATAAATTTATACTTGAAACTGGCTTTCTGTACTAAAACAATGGAACTTCTCTTTTGCAGTTATCCCAAGCTATATACTTGTTTTCCAGAAATCTGCATGACTCGTCGCTGCCATTCAGCATGCAGAGAACTTCTGCCTGTTTGATGCTTAATTTGGTATGATCAAGTGCAAAACGATATCCTATTATCTTTAACAGGGATACTGCATTTGAAGAGCGCTTTTTGTAGTTAAGAGTTCCACCTTGCATAAAGAAAAAAGATCTTTGTTTTATGCTTTGAAATTGTAAAGGTTGAATAGAATTATTAAGCTGTTATGTACAAAAATGTGTAGGTTAAACCAATCTTTTGCATAGGTGTGGACCCTGCCAGCAAGGAAAAAAGTCGAGGCTTACTGGTGTGATCTTTTGTAAACAATTTTTTCTTCATGATTACTCAATAAACTGTTGATAATTTCTAACCTTTGTGGATTACTCTCACTCTTTTTCTACCGTTGAAATAGGGAATTATATTAGAAGCTTTTGTGAGGAAATTCAGTACATTAAAGCACACCATTCCTCAGGTATGCACATTGTCCTTTGCTCGTTTTATAGCCTTGGAGATTTTGTCAATACTCGAGTGAAATGCAAAATAAATTATATTTAAAAAGACTGCTGTTGGCTGAGATAAGAATGCTTGTTGGAGATCTGAACCAGTTGGACCTCAGCAGGCATATTACGATGCATTTTATAAAATTAACGATTCATATTAAATTGACTAAGTTTTAATTAAGTGTGCCATGTTTTTAGAAGTTCAAGACTCATTATTGGTGAAAATTGAACATCTCAAGTCTACCAAATATTGAACAAGGTTTTCAAAATATAATTATACAAGTATTTGCTTTATGATAAAAACGATTATATCAATTAGAAAAATAACGAAAGCTAATAATTATGTTTGTGATGATTTTCTGCAATAAATTTGGAAAGATCAAAGTAATAATGCAAAGGGTATTTTCCTTTTGAATTAATTAGGTTTTTCGTTATCATTAAATATAAAAATTTCTGGTGGAAGCATATGGTGAAGTGAATATTCAATAACACATCATTTTGACGGATGTATACATTATAGATGAGATTCAAAAGAGTTAGTTGATTATTTGTAATTGTTGAATGTGATCCGGACTATTTGTAATTGTTGAATACCACTCCTTCCAAGCTGCGTTTCAGGATGCCTTTCACCTTCCTGACCAGGCGTACAATTTGGTCCCCTACCATCATCAGGTGGCATTAAAGATGTACCAGTCCACCTCAAAAAAGAGATGGTAGGAGAGAGCCCCCCAGTTTGCGTAGACCTTTGTAAAGAAAAATCAAGGAGTAGGAGGCTGTTGTATATGTCCTTGCCTGCTTCTGATTTTTTTATGATTTCATCTTTACTGCCATACTCATCATCCTTGGAATTTAAATTTTCATTTAATCTTGTTGATTCTGCATCAGAAATTACTGGATCCTCATTTTGATCTATATCAGCTTCATCGGAATCATCACCTTGATTTATATCATTTTCATATTCATAATTATCTATTACATCTTCATTTTCATTATCATCATTCTGATCAAAATCAACTTCTCGTGCTTCACCTTGTTCTATTTCTTCACTGTTGTTGGAAATATTGAGAGGGGAGTGAATTAGTGTTTCTTTTCAATTGTTAATTTTACCAGTTAGATCACTTATATTTAGAACAACAAATGAACAATGATGGGATAGATACTTTTATTAATTTCTTCTTTACAATAAGTAGAGTACAATAATGATATAGCGCACCAACCCTAGATGAAGAATCCAATCTTCCAGGCTCCAACTTGTATTGTGCCAAGCACCAACTTGGTCTTTCCAAGGCTCCAACCTTGTCAATTTGAGGCACCAACTTCTAGGGCTCCAACCCTATCTCTAGTACAGGCTCCGACCTGGTTTCTTGAGGACTCCAATCCTCTAGGGCTCCAACCCTATCTTCCAAGGCACTGACCTTGTCTCTATGAGGCTCCAACCCTCAACTTCACTTCGTCAAAATATGTTTGGTTCTTCACAGCTCCCAAAGTCTTCTTCAACGAGCCCTATCACACTTAGTCTCCATGTCACATGATCAATGACAACCTTTTCTTCTTAGAAGGTGTCACCACTGCTCTTCATCGTACCCAAAAAATTTCTCCAAGTCATCTCATGATGTCATCCGCGATGCATCATGATAACAATATCTCCAAGTTCAGTTTCAAAGTGTCTTCACAAGATGCTCCAAGATGTCATCAAAGTGCTCCAAAAAGATCTTCAAAACAACGTTCCTTCAAGAGTACCTCAAACCCAAAGCCCAATCAAGAAATTCACTATGTATTTAATTGATCCAAGTATAATCTTCAGGTCTTCAATCTGCTGTCCCAAGAAATCTTCAAGGGTGTCTTCAATAACCCTTGCCCAAGTAAGATATCTCTCCAAAATTCTTTCAAGGAATGGTCTTGAATGTTTCCAAAGTATCTCCACAGTCACCGGACTATCATAGGTCAATAAACTTAGACCCAAGATTCATTCTACCCAAGAGAAATGATACTTCACACAAGTCTAAGTCACTGCATCTTCACACAAGGATAACTGTCTGAGCTTTTATGCCATCACAAGTTTGAGGCACTGTCCACAAAACTGAGCAGATCTGAGCCTAAACTAGGCCTCCTCCACAACGAATGTTTATTGGTCTGAGTTGGTATATAAATCTGCAATCCTGTTACATTATCATAGTCAAATGACAGTCCACTGTTGACCCTTCAATTCTGAGTTATGTGTTAAGTTCTGTCACTATTCCAAGCTCCAAATCTGTTCTATCACAATGATCTAACGTGTCCACAGTCTAGGTCTCCAAGTTGCTCAAAGGATATAAGCTGCTAGACTTTGCAATGGTCACTTTACAATTCTGCACTAGAATTTGCAAAGTCTAAGGTCTGTAGCACTTGATCCCTGGTTCGAGACTGCAACGAGGTTCAAATTATGGTTTTTTCGCCGAATTTGATTGTTAAAACTGAGGAGCGGAGGTTTATATTTATAGTAGTTTACCATGTTTGAAAGGTGTTAAGATTGGACAACTAGGTCCAAACTCCGAGTTGTGCTGCTCAGATGATGATCCCAATATTTTTATTGGATTCCTCTTTCGGAGAGGTGTCAGATTGATCTAAAGATCATCTCGATCGGATGAGCAGAACATGTACTTTGAATTTATTCCACTTATGTGCTAGGTCGGCCTGGAATAAAATATAGACTTAAATGTCTTAAAGGACGTGTCACACACCCACAAAGATTCCTATATATTGGAGAGACTTAGAGATCATTTGATACACATTGGTGTGGAGGAATTCTTTCTCTCTGGATAGCGTTGGAGCTGTGATATATATGGACTGTTCTTTGTTTGGGTTGTTCTGGGTTATATGTGTGACACGCTTGGCTCAATGACCTACTGGAGACTTTGCTGGTTGAAGCATCCTGCTGATCGCCGTAACGCCACCATTTTTCTATCTCTGTTTTGGCTTGTCTTCTATCGATCTGTTAGTATGTTCTATCTTCTTCAGTATTGTGCCCTAATCTGAAATGGGATAGAACATAGGCATAAATTAACAAAAGGACACGTCCTTCTAAGAGGGGAGGCCGACATGTGTAACTGAGCATAGGTTGGCTGGGGAGAAAATTATATTTTTCTATCTTAAAAATTAATTATCTCACAAAGTATTTGGAGTTTTGGGGCATGTAAGGGCTCATTAGAAAGGCAAAATTATGCCCTAAAATATGGTACAAGATTCAACTTGAGAAGCTGCCTCTAGGGTAGGGAAAAATATTTTTTAATGAGACTGACCTTGAAATTCTGTGCAGAAAATATTTGGGACAGAATGAGTGTTTGGGACAGCATGTGGTTATTGATGGCTTCTCCCTTTTTTGCACCAATAACATTATTATGAGTGTCATCATTCGAGTATCCAACAAGGTCATCATGATAGTGAATCCATAATTTTCCATTTGGAGAGCTTCAAAGAGTTTTCCAACCACCGTCTAGATCATTAAATGAGATCGTCCAACAATGTCAGCTTATGCCATCAAGTGTTCTTCAAGTCTTTCATGTCATGTCCCCAATCATTGTCCATGTCATCAAATGGTCCTTCATGTCATCATATAGTTTCTAACCATGTCATCAAGACCTTCATCGAATGACATCATCAAGTGTAGTCTTCTAGGTTACCAAGCAAGGTACATGATTGACACTTGGCACCTTAAGAATATTTGCCATCTTGACATCATGTTGGTTCCAGGCTTCTTTATCAAGAGTAATCACATCATCATTAATGGCATCCTTATTAACCAAGAGGGACTTGTCATCATGAGCAAGGACCTCTTCATACGAGGCCTACATGATATCACTGCAAAGGTTTGCCCTTAAGGTTTTTAGGTCTTTACAAGAATATTGATCCTCATATTGGCATCAATGACAATCTTATAACAACAATCTCCCCCTTTGTCATTGATGGAAATATTCTTGCCCTTCCAACATATTCTCCCCCTTTGACATCAATGGCAAAAGGGGTGTCCAAGTGCTCCCCCTATCATGTTGCTCCCCCTGTCGTGGTACTCTTTCTTCTTGCAATGTGGTCCGTGATCAATGTGTTTACATTTCTTCAATGGAGTTGCTCCGGAGAGATGATCTATCAAAGGATGATTGTCCATGTGTGACTCATCAAGGATTTCGTAGGGCCCATTCACGAATAGCTTCTGCAAGAATTCTTAAGAATCATAAGCTCAAGAATCACAAATCTCCCCCTAATTGTCTGGTCACTTTTTGGCAGAGTCTCACCATCAAATACTTGGCATATCAAGGATGACTTCATAAAGTCAACAACGTGTGTTGTTGGCTGGAGTGTTCAAGGGACTTTTGGATTCCACTTGCTTCCTTCTCCACACTTGTGTAACTTTCTTCTTTGGCTTGGTTGTCATGGTTTTAGGGACCCAAGACGAGTTACACTCACGTGCCATATGTACAATGTTATGGCATTTGAAGTACTTCATCTTGTTCATGAATGAGTAATCGTGACTTCTTCTTGCAAAATTGCTTCTAGGAGATTGACGAGGACCATTATATTGGTCTTTGTGATATGCCCTACAATCTTTTGCCATGTGCCCAAAGTTTGTACAAGAATAGCAATATCCAAGAAATATACTTTGGTATTTGGGAGATGAAGAGTTCCTTGAAGTACTTATGAAGTCTTTTTGCCTTGTGATTCTTTGATGATATTCATTGCCTTTTGTATTCTTGACATCATCTACAAGTCTCCTTGGAGTAGGATTTCTTCCATTGTTGTCTTGACTCTTCTCCTTGCCTTTGCTGGAACTGGGAGTATCAACATTTCTTCCTAGCTTCCTCACATCCTTGTGTTTTGAAACATAATCATTCTTGCTTGAGGATTCTCCTTGGAGTAGGATTTCTTCCATTGTTGTCTTGACTCTTCTCCTTGCCTTTGCTGGAACTGGGAGTATCAACATTTCTTCCTAGCTTCCTCACATCCTTGTGTTTTGAAACATAATCATTCTTGCTTGAGGATTCACCTACATAGCCAAGCCTAGATTTATCAAGGGGAGATCTTTGATGACTTCGGATGTCATCTAGGGTTTGAGAACTTTTCAAGTTCCTATTTAGCAAGTCAACTTCCTTTTTAAGAGTGACAATTTCTCCTCTCAGTTTTTCACAATCTTGATCTTTCATGACTAGTTGCTTATTCATTTCTTCCATCATCCTTGTTGCTTTGTGTGCTTTGATTTTAAGGGAGATGATACTTGATTTCATTATGAATATTTCTTCATTCTCTTTTGCTAGACTGTTCTCCATTTCTTCTTTTATTCTTGTAGCTTCACATGTTTCGGCCTTGAGAAGATTGATGTCTGATTTTTGTTTGAAGATTTCTTCATCCTTTTCTTCTAGTTTGCATATCATGGTGTTTCTCTCATTTTCTACTTCATCAACTTGTCCTTCTATGAATGCCAAAGTTTCCATCACCTTCTCAGATCCTTGCGTTTGTTTCCTTGCTTCTTCTAGTTGAGATCTAAGAGAGGAGACCTCTTCCTTGTATTGACCAATCTCTGCTTCAAGATTGTTCATGCTCTTAAGTCTTTGTTCAAGGTGGCTTGACAAAGTTTCTTCCCTTTTCTTTGCCTTATCTAATTGATTGTCATAGATATGACTTCTTCACGATTCTTTCTTTTGTTTTGTTGAAATTCCTCCTTAAGTTTGGCGAGCTCCTCATCTCTTTCTTGTACTTGAAGCTTGACAAATTCAACTTCCTTCCTTGTCTTGTCTTGGTTACCATCTTGCGCTTTCTTCTTAAGTTCCTCATTTTCCTTTTTCAAAATGTTAATCTCTTTCATGGGAGCCATAAGTTTATTCAGGAGATCTTCTTCAAGGTCTTCTTGGTTTTCTTCATCTTCTAGATCTTCTTTAGCCTTGTTGTCATCTCTCTTATCTTCAGCTTCCTTAATGGATTTTGGACTTCTTTCGTGTTTTCCATCATCTTCTTGACTAGAGATCATTGTCAACGCTCCTTCTGAGTGAAGATCATGAAGTTTGTCCCATATGACTTTTGTCGACGAACATTTTTCAAAATTGGCCTTCACAAAATTTGGTAACCCATTCAAAATTGCCTTTCTTGCTCTTG
This sequence comes from Pinus albicaulis, assembly GCA_034641835.2. NCBI lineage: Eukaryota > Viridiplantae > Streptophyta > Pinopsida > Pinales > Pinaceae > Pinus > Pinus albicaulis. The sequence goes on from JAXQQM020059568.1 coordinate 125,887, forward strand.
TATTGTACTCCTTGGATTCTTCGTCTATCATGTCATTAGTAATCACTGATTTCCAAACTTCAATTCCTTGAGTCTTCAATAAATTCCTCATTCTTGCCTCCCATATATCAAAATTTCCATTGAACAATGGAGCCTTCGCAAGTTGATTGACTTCAATTTCGATGGTTGAGGAAGACACATCTTTAGGAGGATTGGAGATTTTCTTTCTTGGCTTTGCCATTTGTGTTCTAATGATCAACCTTCAAGCTATTAGGCTTTGAGTGAAGGTACTGGTTCTGATACCAATTGTTGCAAACACTGAGAGGGGAGTGAATCAGTATTTCTTTTCAATTGTTAATTTTACCAGTTAGATCACTTATATTTAGAACACAAAATGAACAATGATGGAATAGATACTTGTATTAATTTCTTCTTTACAATAGGTAGAGTACAATAATGATATAGGGCACCAACCCTAGATGAAGAATCCAATCATCCAGGCTCCAACTTGTATTGTGCCAAGCACCAACTTGGTCTTTCCAAGGCTCCAACCTTGTCAATTTGAGGCACCAACCTCTAGGGCTCCAACCCTATCTCTGGTATAGGCTCCGACTTGGTTTCTTGAGGACTCCAATCCTCTAGGGCTCCGACCCTATCTTCCAAGGCACCAACCTCTTGGGCTCCAACCCTCAACTTCACTTTGTCAAAATATGTTTAGTTCTTCGCGGCTCCCAAAGTCTTTCAATGAGCCTTGTCACACTTAGTCTCCATGTCACATCATCAATAACAACCTTTTCTTCTTAGAAGGTGTCACCACTGCTCTTCATCGTACCCAAACAATTTCTGCAAGTCACCTCTTGATGTCATCAGCGATGCATCATGATAACAATATCTCCAAGTTCAGTTTCAAAGTGTCTTCACAAGATGCTCCAAGATGTCGTCAAAGTGCTCCAAACAGATCTTCAAAGCAACGTTCCTTCAAGAGTACTTCAAACCCAAAGCCCAATCAAGAAATTCACAATGTATTTAATTGATCCAAGTATAATCTTCAGGTCTTCAATCTGCTGTCCCAAGAATTCTTCCAGGGTGTCTTCAATAACCCTTGCCCAAGTAAGATATCTCTCCAAAATTCTTTCAAGGAATGGTCTTGAACGTTTCCAAAGTATCTCCACAGTCACCGGACTATCACAGGTCAATAAACTCAGACCCAAGATTCAATCTACCCATGAGAAATGATACTTCACACAAGTCTAAGTCACTGCACTTTCACACAAGGTGAAATCACCGCAGGTAACTGTCTGAGCTTTTATGCCATCACAGGTTTGAGGCACTGTCCACAAAACTGAGCAGATCTGAGCCTAAACTAGGCCTCCTCCACAGCAAATGTTTATTGGTCTAAGTTGGTATATAAATCTGCAATCCTGTTACATTATCATAGTCAAATGACAGTCCACTGTTGAATTCTGAGTTATGTGGTAAGTTCTGTCACTATTCCGAGCTCCAAATCTGTTCTGTCACAATGATCCGATCTGTCCACAGTCTAGGTCTCCAAGCTGTTCAAAGGATATAAGCTGCTAGACTTTCCAATGGTCACTTTACAATCCTCCACTAGACTTTGCAAAGTCTGAGGTTTGTAGCACTTGATCCCTGGTTCGAGACTGCAACAAGGAAGTCCAAATTATGGTTTCTGCATTCAACTGATCAAGCCACATAAAATACCAGTGCTGTAGCTCGGTTTGCAATCTGAAATTCTGTCTTCCAGCACACTTCTTATCACCAGTCTGAAGGAATAGATAAGCATCACAGCTTTTTGACCCAAACAAATTCTATTCCTCAGCCTCCAAGTCACTCTTGCGGTTATACTTTGAGTTTTTTCACTGAATTTGATTGTTAAAACTGAGGAGCGGAGGTTTATATTTATAGTATTTTACCATGTTTGAAAGGACACGTCCTTCTAAGAGGGGAGGCCGACATGTGTAACTGAGCATAGGTTGGCTAGGGAGAAAATTATATTTTTCTATCTTAAAAATTCATTATCTCACAAACTATTTGGAGTTTTGGGGCGTGTAAGTGCTCATTAGAAAGGAAAAATTATGCCCTAAAAGATGGTACAGGATTCAAATTGAGAAGTTGCCTCTAGGGTAGGGAAAATTATTTTTTAATGAGATTGACCTTGAAATTCTGTGCAGAAAATATTTGGGACAGAATGAGTGTTTGGGACAGCATGTGGTTATTGATGGCTTCTCCATTTTTTGCACCAATAATATTATTATGAGTGTCATCATTCGAGTATCCAATAAGGTCATCATGATAGTGAATCCATAATTTGCCATTTGGAGAGCTTCAAAGAGTTTTCCAACCACCATCTAGATCATTAAATGAGATCTTCCAACAATGTCATCATATGCCGTCAAGTGTTCTTCAAGTCCTTCATGTCATGTCCCCAATCATTGTCCATGTCATCAAATGGTCCTCCATGTCATCATATAGTTTCCAACTATGTCATCAAGACCTTCATCGAATGACATCATCAAGTGTAGTCTTCTAGGTTACCAAACAAGTTTATTTTAAGCAGAGAATAAAGTTTATTTTAAGCAGAGAATAAACTATAGAGAGTCATCTACCGCTAGTCATATCTACAGAGTCTGAAGTAGATTACAATTAATCAGGTCTCTTTATTCTATTCTGAGACAGAGAGAAATTCACTGAATATCCTGAGCTAGTTTGAGTTTTATCTGTAATTCAGCCACTCAAAAAAACTCTGGCTGTCTCCTACAGTTTCATGCTACCTTCCTGTAGCAATCTGCAGCTTACAATAGAGAAGTCCTACCCGAGAGTATGCCCAAAACATCATCAAACATCCATCCATCAACTAGGAGTCATCTACAACAACCTGTTGCTGCCTCCTTGACCTCGATTTCTGTTCTTCTAGAAGACTAGTTAGGGCACACCAGCAACCCTAACTCACTGCTCCCAACGTGTGTATTCTTCTCCCATAGGTTTGTTCACTTGTTGTCCACTTCAAGGTACCCAACCACTGGTCTAGGGGTTGAGGCTTCTCCTCAACACACCATACAACAAATCTGTACCAACATCAACATACAAAAACTTCAAAACCATGGAAGATACCCCTGTTTTGGCTACACGTGAGACTAGGTAACTGCAGCCTAGAGAGAAAGGCTTCTCCAAGTCCTCATGTCTTTCAAACTGGCATCCTATACTACCGCTATAGCAGCCTCCTTTCTGCAACCTGTTACAAAGATTCCTCACACATAAATAGCACAAAAACCTTATTCAAACATACCTTATTTGCTCGATGTTTGGTCTGCTCTTCTGCTGTTGATTTCGGCTTGGTTAGGGCTAGTTACCATTCCATTCCAGCCTTAAACTCTTGCTCAAAAATCCTTGTAATATTTGTGGGTTTCATCACTTATAGCGCTTCTCATATACGGTGAAGATTTGGGCTATTTCTAGCCCTCTTTTTTGCCTAACAGACCTCAATTAGGGTTGTGGCTCTCCTTCAGAAATCTGTATAGAATGCAGCCCTCCTACATAGAATTACCCACACACAAAAGTATGTCAAAACATACCAGATCTCCCTTACACAACTCGGCCCTCCTTCATGGTTGTCTAGCCCTCAAAACAGTCACGAAAAGGCTACAGACCTAGCCTTTTCTCCTTTGCTGAGGTGCCTCCTGAGTGGCGGCCAAAACATAAGTATGCTCCTCCTCTTTGCCCTAATGCGAGTTCTTCTCTTGTGCTGCTAACAAACTTCATCAACTAGACATCATGAAGAGAACATTTGCAACATGTTGCTGCTACTCTCTTGCTAAGGGATGCTAGCACACTGTTGTAGTCTCCTCCAAGTCTCTTACAATAGTCCTCATTTTTTTTTTCACGCTGTTACCTACAACACTTAGAAAAGCCACGTTGCCCTTGTTGGCTCTTCCACGCTGAAGTTTAGGGCACAAAACATCCCAAAAATTGCCCACGCTATCACTTGCTGGTATGGCCTGCGACTTACCACTGAAAACAATCCTTATCTCCCTTATGGGCTTTGTCTTCTCCTTAGCTCTGATACCATGTTAAATTCTTAAGATGTTCTATGCTTAGATGCAAATATACTTTGACCTTCTAGGGCACAATGAAAGTAAGATGCGGATAGAACATACTAATAGATCGATGGAAGACAAGCCAAAAACAAAGATAAAGAATGGTGGCATTATGACAATCAGCAGGATGCTTCAACCAACAAAGTCTTCATAAGGCCAGCTTCCCACATGTGTCACACAAACCCCAAGATGTCTCATCAAGAATACTTCACCAAGACGCTGCACCAGGAAGCCCTAAACACAGAACCACGAACGTTGCTCCATCACCATCCAAGAGAGAAGAAAAATGCCTCCACAAAAAGTGTGTCTCTAATGAACTCAAAGTCTCTCTAATATATAGGCATCATTGGGGGTGTGTGACACATCTCTTATGCATGTGGGATAAAACAGGTCGACCTTGCACATGTGGAATAAATTTAAAATACATGTTCTTCTCATCTGATCAAGATGATCTTTAGATCGATCTTGCACCTCGCTAAAATAGGAACCCAATAAAAATATTGGCATCATCATCTAAGCATCACATCATGGAGTTTGGACCTAGTTCTCCAAAATTAATAGTACTTTTAGGGAGAGTAAATGACGATGAAGGTTATCGAGCTATACAACATTGATGAGTAGCATCATTGATTCTGAGCCTTCCTGTTATGAGGAGGCAATAGGCCAGTAGGTTTGAAAGGATGCCGTGATGGAGGGGTATCAGTCCGTCATGGAGAATGATGTTTGGTAGATAGTTTTGAGACCAAAAGGGAAGTCAATGGTGACTTCCAAGTGGATCTATAAGATGAAGCATTCAATAGATGGCAGCATTGAGAAGACAAGGCCAGGTTCGTGCTGAGAGGTTTCTCCCAGAAAGAGGGAGTGGACTAATGATGAGACATTTTCTCTAGTTGCCAAGTACACTTCTATTAGAAGTAGTGTTTCTTTTGCTTCAGTTATGGGTTGGAAAATACATAAAATGGATGTAAAGATCGCGTTTCTCAATAGTGTGATGGAGGAGGAAGAGTACATAGAGCAACCTCATGGATTTGAGGCACATGGGAAGGAGTCCCATGCAGTGTTATTGGAACCCAACCGGTTTTGAAAAGCCGACCGGTTTGACCGGTTTGGAGGCAAAAATGGTTCGAACTAGCCCTCCAAACCAGAAATGACCCATGTTTGCAGATTGAAGAAGGATTTGTACGGATTCAAGTGAGCATCGAGGGCATGGTATTCTAGGATTGATGGATACTTGATGAGCTTGGGCATCACCAAGAGTGTTGCAGATCCTGAACTTTACTTCATGGTTGTTGATGGTGATCCTTTGATCTTGGTGCTATATGTGGATGATTTGTTCTTTACTGGGGCAAAGAGGCTCATCATTGGGAGCAAGAGGGAGTTGGCCTTGGAGTTTGAGATGAAGGATCTTGGCATGATGCACTATTGCTTGGGATTATAGGTATGGTAGAAACTTGATGACATATTTCTCATACAGGGGAAGTACATTGTCCAGAGATTCGGTATGATGGACTACAAGTCCATGGCTACACTTATGGTGACCAATCTAAAGCAACTGAGTGATTTCGTTGCAGATTCATATTTGGTGGATCCCATGATGTACGGGCAGTTGATCCGGTCCTTTATGTACCTATTTAACACTAGGCCTAATATTTGCTTTACAGTGAACACCCTGAGCTAGTTTATGGTTTAATTGAGGCAGGTACATTGCGTTGTAGGGAAGCATGTGTTGAGATACTTGCGAGGTGTAGTTGGATATGGTTTGAGATATGTCTTAGGTGTTGAAGTGAGGTGGCAAGGATATAAAAATTCAAATTGGGCTAAGAGTGTAGAGGATTGAAAGAGCATCTCGAGGTGTTCCTTCAACTTGGGATTAGCTATGATATCCTGATTTAGCAGGAAATCGGTTTTTGTCGCAATCAGTATAGTAGATGCAAAGTATATTGCAGGCAATGCCACAAGTTAGGAAGCAGTATGGCTGTGAAAGCTACTAGCAGGGCTATTTGATCTGGGGCTTGCGCTGACCTTGATATTTTTTATGATCATAGTTGTGTCAAGCTTTCGTAGAATTCGGTTTTTGATCATAGTTCAAAGCATATTGAGATTGAATATCACTTCACCTAAGAAATGGTGTAGAGAGGAGCAGTGAAGATCCAATACATATCTATAGACGAGCAGATTCCAGACATTCTCACCAAGCCTTTGTCTAGAGCATAGTTTGCATACTTGAGAGACAAGCTTGGCGTGATGTAGAATGTCTCCCTCGTCATGCTGCTTTGACCAGGGGAGATGGATACATTCACCTGAGTAGTCATGCTGATTTGGCCAGGGGTGAATGGCCCAAGGAAGACCTTCTCCTAGAAAGCCATGCTGATTTTGCTAGGTCATGCTGATTTTACTAAGGGAGTTGGATATATTTACTTGAGAAGTCGTGTTGATTTGGTTGAGCCATTTTGATTTGGCTAGGGGTATATGGCCCAGGTTACTCACATTGCTTGCTCTAGGATGGAGTGATCTATATCTATATATGTGCATGTGAGGACACATTACATCAACATAACAAGCTCATGAAATTTTATTGTGTAGGAAAAATTTCAACTAAGGGGAAATCTGTTTGTAGTTGAGAATACCTCACTTTCTAAGACATGTTGAATTTTGTGTCTATCCTTTCAGACTCATTAAGATCACTATGTAAAGGAATTCGTCCTTCTCCTCACGTAAGAAATTCAAATCACAACATCAAGATATCTTCTATTCATCTAAGCAAATGAGAAAAGGAGAAGAACAATTTGAAGTTTGACCATTGACCAAGTTATCGCTCATCTCTGTTTGACCTCGTACGCATGGAAAGACGTCAAAGTGTTTTTTAGGAAATTGATTGGACAACAAACCGAATTTTGTGAAGGAGCAAGAGGTTGGATTGTGTCTTATTCCTTGGTAGATTGACTAAAGTTGATTGAGGCCATTTGTGGACAATTTGACCAAGTTTAACCTAGGTTTGGTTACTAGTCAATTTGACGCTATTTCACTGTATCTCTTGTTGAAATGGACAATTTCTCTGAGAAAAGGTTGGTGGTTTTTTCCCTATTTAGGCTTTTCCTAGGATAAATTTTGTGTCTCTTGTGTTTGGGTGTCTCTTCATGATCCTACTGTCACTATTTTTTTATTGTTGAAGATTTTCTATGTATAATTTGAAATTTCTTAATGATGAATAAAGAAATATTTGGAAGTAATTATCTATCTAGGAAATCATAAAAAATCAACAAGAGAGAGTGTTGATTTTTGTAGCATCAAGAGGTATTTTCACATGGCAAAAGGGGTCTCCAAGTCGACCTAGAAAAGTTAAAGTAAATTTATTTTTGTTGTGACTAGTCGGTCCAACCAATGAAAGGGTGTGTCCCTTAGATTATTTTTCCCCATTCGACCAGTATAAATAGATCATGTGACATCTCATTTTCTCTACCAAGCGAGAGCAATTCATCTCTCTCATCATCATCTTAACTCTCTTGGACAACCACACATGTGAGGTGAGGGAGGGCGAGTTTGACCAAAGTTGACTGATCTGTTTTTTACCAAGTCTTAGAGGTCACACATGTGATATTGTTTGATTGTTGATTAGATCGAAGGGTTGACTGTAGTATGGATTTGGCCGCAGATTGACTGCAGGGCTGAGCTTGACCACATGTCGAAGTTTGATTGTTTGACCAGCATTAACTTATGTATATTTTGGTTGATTTGACCACCGTTGACTTGCTGCTATTTTACTAGGTTTGACTGGTATTTGGACTTGTATATTGGCACAGATTTCTAGACAAATTATTGATTTGTAATCCTTGCTAAAGAATAATTTCTCCTAAAGAAAATTTGTTGGGTTTTCACCTAGGGTTGGGCTTCCCAGGGTAAAATTATTGTCTCTATTGTGCATGGTTGTATTTATGTGATCTTTACTATTTATATTGTATTTACTATTGAGATTTTTTGAAGTGTAATTATTCAATGATAGTAGTGTCATAAATATTGGTTGAAAATCATTAGGAAGTAATTACCTCACAAAAAATTGTATCTACTCTACTTGTAGAAAATTCAACAACCACGTCCTCCTTATTACCAAAATATTGCCTACATCCAAAAATTCTAAAGTAGTAACCCACTAACATACTTTCAAAACATGCACACTTGTGGGGAAGGTTTACCTCCTTCAACTCCGTCAATGTTGGATGTAACTAATGATAAGAGCTAAGGGATTGAATTTACAAGACAAATGCCTTCTCTGCTGCTTCCCCTAATTTTGACTTTAAATGCATTTTTACTTCCTTTGTTAAGTCATATCGTTTGGGTAGTACTTCTTGTTAATTTTGGGAAACTAGGTCCAAACTCCATGTTGTGATGCTCAGATGACGATCCCAATATTTTTATTGGATTTCTCTTTCGGAAAGGTGCAAGATCGATCTAAAGATCATCTTGATCGGATGAGCAGAACATGTATTTTGAATTTATTTCCACATGTGCAAGGTCGGCCTGATTTATCCCACATGCATAAGAGATGTGTCACACACCCCCACAGATGCCTATATATTGGAGAGACTTGGAGTTCATTTTACACACACATTTTGTGGAGGCATTTTCTTCTCTGTTGGATGGTGATGGAGAAACAATCTTGGTTCTGCGTTTATGTAATATCCCTAGAAGGGAATTTTCAGCAGATTATGCCTGAAAAACGCATTCTTCAGGTATGAGAGCTTCAGCTATCATATCATATCTCTGAAAATGTTCAGCAACCAAAATAAATAGCAGCAGCAACCTTTACTCAGCTTTTAAGGGAAAAAAGGTGGGGAAAAGTGAGGATTTTGGCCCTAAAATGAGTAAATAAGGAAATCTGCGTAAAATGACGGGTCAAGGTTCTGGAATATGTTAGAATAGGTCAAGAGGGAATTCCATGTCGAATTTTAGCTCAAACAAAGGTGTTTTTCTATGTTAAACAGTTCCTCCTTCCCGACTAGTCAAGAAAAACCCTGATTTCCCAAGACTTTGAGTATGCAGAATTTTACTGAAGCAAGGGCTGCGTTTTTTCTGAAGGAATAAGATGTATAACAGTATGGATGATCAGAGAATGGGTTTGGGAACACAGCATAGGCATTCAACAAGGTTAAACAGCAGTTTATATAGAAAAACCCCTCAAAATAGAGGTGCCGCAAGACAAAGATTGATCCAAAAATACTTCAGCGTTTTCTCTAGGAGGCTGAAGCTTATATTTATTATATTACAGATCTGAAACTGATAAATACATGAAAACAGAGATCTATAATGAGACAAAATGCCCAAAGGGCCCTTTATTACTTTCCCCTTGGGGATTTCGGCAATACATGAAAATGTCGGAGCAGATCTGAGTCTTACTGCAGCAGATCGGAAGAATGATTCAGAATTTCTGAAGCAAACTTCAGTATCAGATCAGAAATATACTTGGATTGGTTGGCCAATCCAAGGATCACCCTCCAACAGAGATCTAGCTTCCAAAATGATGCCAAAAACCATGAAACGCTGCTCCTTCAACAATTACGCAGATCTGGGGAAAGAACTGCGCAGTATACCATGAAGAATATATTGGCCTGATGCCAAGATCTGAAAATGAGCTCCAAAGTCCTCCAAAAGGAAGAAAGACTCTCCCTCTGAAAAACAAGAGAAGGAAGTGGTGTCGTAAAGTCACCACGGCAACACCCTACAACACAGTATTACGCTGCTGCAGCAATAACGCTGTCCTGGAGGATGATGCTAAGAAAATAACCTTGCCTGAGCAGGCACTCGAAGTCCCCTGAGGCTAAGGGTGAGATCTCCGCACGGAGACACTCGGTGCACTAAACAGTGCAGCAGACGGGCTAAACAGCCAGCGTGCCAAAGAAAGACAAATGTCTCACTCAATAATCAATAATCCAAGAATCCAAGCATGTCTCAAATGAGGAGGCTCCATCTTTTATAGTGTTGGTTTCCCTCCAAAACCAAATGTAGCCTCTCTCTCTCCTCCACATCTTCATCCTTATCCACATTCTTATCCAGAAGCTTGGAGAAACTTCTAGAGTGTACATAGTCCCCCTTCTCCACGTGGTGTTGGGTCACCCCCTTGACTCCCACTTAAGTCACAACATTGTGCTACTAGGTGGATGTCTTATTTCATAAAAGCGAGTTTAGACCCTCTTTACTCACTTTTTATTTATTTACAAACTATAGGTGGCAAAATAAACAAAATAGAATATTCCAATTTGCTGTCGCAAATTAGGAATATTACAGTCCCCCCCCCCGGCAAAATGTTGCTTGCCCTCAAGCAACTGCCTGAACAAGTCTCCTCCTAGTGGACGCTCTCCACCAATACTGCAAAATATACCTGGGTCCCAAATGCGCCACTGAATCTTCCCTGTACTCTGCATCACCCTGATATGAAGGGATCTCTTAATGCCAGGATCCCAAACCGATCTCTCATGGTACCAACCAACCAACAATCCTCCCGGATCCCATTGCCACCATGGCCAATAATAGCCCAAGTCCCATGGTTCGGACTGCGCACTGCCTCTGGCTATGACTGATGAAGACCATGACTGCTGCTGCTCTGCATCTATGACTGTGTACGCTGGCCCATCAACGTGTACCAACTCATCACCTCTCTCCAATCAACTGCAAGGGTAGTACTAAAGAATCTCCACTCAAGGCATGGAGTCTGGAAAATAATGAGGAAAATCTCCTCCATGTGGATCCTCCGTCCCCAAGCGGTCATCCAAACAAAATGAGCCACCTCCCAACAAGGCAACTCCTGAAAATATCCTTCCACCTTAAGCTCCGGTAATGAAGGTGGGCGGAAAATCTGAACTTGGCAAGCATCATAGCTTACCCCATGATGTCCTTCTCTCCACTCATGACAAGTGTAGAGTGTGTGCTGATCCTAGGCTGCAAAATCATTGCCCTCCAATGGCAAAGTGAAGAACAATCCTCCAAAGGAGGTTCCTCCATCAATGAAGAACAAGTTGGCCCAAAACAAACCATTCATGAAGACTAGGACATGTTCATCATGGAACATCCAAATGAGAGGTTTGCTGAGGGTTTTACATGATGATACATGATGCAAACAATCTCTCACAAGGAGACAATGCAGTTTCATCCACTGCAACTCCAGAAAATTACATGGCAAGCAATGTACAAGATCCATCACATCCGCTAACGGATAGTAAATGGCTGAATGTGACAACAACATAAGACCAAACACTTGTCCATGGCTGTACAATGGATGACTATCAATCTCATGGCCCACCTCAAAAGAGAACACATATGTAGTAGTGGTGGCCATGCCTCCTCCCATGCTCCCATTAGAACATGTAGTGCAGAAAATGTGAGAATTCTTCCCACTCAAAGACACATCCAGCTCATGTGTCTCCCTCATAATCAAGCCTCCCATACAAATCTGATCTATATCAGCAAATGGAGACATGATCAGCAGCAAAATGAAGGAAACGATGAAGGTTACATGTGATGAAAAGAGGTACCAACAGCTTCCCCAACAAGTACAGCGCAGTTTTACAAGTTGCTGCTTGATAAGAGTACAAGGCAAAATTTTTATGTTAACCATGCATGTCTTCATATGATACATGATATAGTGTAGCAAATGAACATACATGTGGTGATAAAACATTTGCCCAAAGCCACAAAAGAGATGGCTGCCTCCATCATGTAGAATGCCTCAATGTAATATTCCCAATTAGCCTTGCTAATTGGAATATTTCATTTTTGTTTAATTTTGCCGCTTTAGTTAGAAATAATAAATAAAGTGAGAAATAAGGGGTCACCTCACTTTAGTCACCTCACTTTATAAAATAAAGTGTTTTCCTAGTTGATTAACGTTATAACTTAAAGAGGGGGCCTTGGGGGTCCACACGTATATGATGGGAGTCCTCACGCTGACCCAAGGGTAACTGCAAGGTGAAGGACGCAGTTAAGATTTTGGAGGGAATTTAGCATTATAAAAGGAGGGGTTCTCACCTCATTTGGACATGCATATTTTGATATTGATATTGAGAGCTAGACTTTTGTCTGCTTCAGCACGCCGGTTGTTTAGTCGGTCTGCAGCACTGTTTAGTGCACGAGTGTCTCCGGTCGGAGATCTCACCCTTAGCCTCGGGGGACTTCGAGTGCATGCCCTGGTAAGGTTATTTCTGGTTTCACCCTTAGCTTCGGGGGACTTCGAGTGCCCGCCCTAGTAAGGTTAATTTCTGAGTTCTATCTTTCAGTTTCAGCAGCAGGAAGGACGCAGATCAGTTTGGAGTGAGGACGCTGTTCCAGTAGGAAGAGGAAGGACGCAGATCTGAAGGCACAGTGATAGATCCAACCTTGGAGATTGTAGATCTGAGCAGATATTTGCAGATCTGGTTCTGTAGGTTGCAGATCTGGAGGGGTAGCACTAGATCCAGCTTGGGAGATTGCAGATCTGAGGAGATATTGGCAGATCCAGCCTAGATCTGAAGAGATAACATCGGATCCAGCCTTTGAGGTTGCAGATCTGAGGAGATATTGGCAGATCTAGCATAGATCTGAAGAGCTAGCAGCAGATCTAGCCTTGTGGGACGCAGATCTGGAGAGATAGTAGCAGATCCAGCCTTGTATGACTCAGATCCAGCAGATCTGGGCAGAGAGGACGCAGATCCAGTCAGGGAGGACGCAGATCTGATGAGTAGGGTCTTTATGTGGGGTTATGGCAGCATTTTTCAGTGTTTTCAGCCTTGAGGAGTTGGTCATCTCATCTGGAGGATTTGTGGGTAGATCCAGCCCTTTTGCCAGCATATTTCTTGAGCTTCTGAGCTGTTCCTGAAGGCACAGCGTTTTTGTAGGAGGAGGGTTTCTGGAGGCGATTTTCGGAGGTGGTCCATTTGCTTCACGGTTTCTGGGTTTTGTCCGGAGCAGCGAGTATAGGTGGTCTGTAGATTTTTAGCTCATTTCGGCAAGGGGATCAGCCCTAGCTTCAGTTCACTCCAGCAGCAGCAGTTTACGGCAGTTTCTTCCAGCAGCTGGGATGCAGTTTCTGTAGTAGCCATTTCCTATTTTCTGAGAGGATTCTTCACTTGCCTTGAGCAAGGATAGGTGCCCTCATTCTGATTTTCTTGTACTCCTCTCTATGTACTTTCAGATTAATAAAATGGCTCAGTTTTCTGGCATTCTATGTGTACTTGTTCCATGATCTGGATTCAGCATTGTATTTTCTATATCTGTCTGGCATATTTCTGTGTATTACTGGTTATTTCCCTTTGGGGATATTACACTCAATAAAACTCATGGAGCAATATGACAAGCTTGCCCTCTTGTGAAGCAATGCACTGCATAAGAATGGTAAGAGTGTGCAAATCAATGAATGTATAAACAAATCCCTCACCATATGTTGGAAGTAAGATGGTACATGGATCTATAAATGAGTCCTTCATAATGTGTTGGCATGCTATGAGGAAGACTGAACCATGTGCTGCAAGAAGATAATCCTCCTGATGCTTGGAAATCCAAGTCAAGAAGAATATGCCATAGATGTCTCTATCATCATTACCCCCTCTTTGTTCATCAAGTGCAAATATGAAGTGATCCTGGGACCTATGGGTTATAGATCCACCATGTCTTTGCCGGACACTCTTCACCCATAAAGTTCTGCTCCACAGTGACAGTGCTGTGAGCTCATGCAAGTAAGCTCTTGTCAATACAAAGTTATGTTCTTTGACATGCTCCTTGTCAAAGACTCCTCTAACAATGCTGCAACAAATGTGGAACAACTCCCAAGTTGGAAGTGCTTCCAAGCCATCATCAAAGATCAAGGAGATAATGCCATCTCCTCCTTCTGCAACATCATACAAAGTGTGAGAGCAAATTTGCCCTTGCTCTCCTAGAAATAAACCAAACAACAAAACATTGTGTTGCCTCCCCATACCTCCATCATACCAATCATGTGATGAAGACACAATGAATGATATGAGTATCATATCAACACCATGCATCCATACTCTATGCTGCTCAATGATGCAAGTATCCAGCCATCTTTCCTCCATCCTCCGAATCTTAGGAAGAGTGTTTGCCAAGTGATGGCCAAACTCTTTCAATAGTAACCAGCGCAGCCAAGCCTCCTGCTGCCTGGTGTCATAGATCTGCAAGTAGCCTCCTAGCTCCTTGCTCATCAACCACATCCACTCAATCACTTGTGGATGCCTTCTTCTTCTCCTCATCCTGGCATTCCTCCCATGAGGGCTACCATCTTCCCAAATCAAGTTTCTGACTTTGCACTTCATGGGATCTTGAAATATAAACTTCTCAAGGATCAATGAGACCCTATCAAGAATCAAATAGGTGGTAGGCAAAAACCCCCCATTATGATTTGTATGGCTCAAGGGATGTCCAACACAAGCATGAGAGATGTTATCCATCCGAAGATGTCCTCCATCTTCTATCTGCTCTTGTGAGAAGGGAACCAAATCATTGCGTTCCATGGTGTGTTGAAGTGCATCTCCAATGAGATTTGACCCTTGGTCATGCAAAAGTAGATCTCCACATTGATCAGAAGAATTTGCTGCAACAATGGAATGTGGAAATCTTTCCATACCTTGATGTGCATTTGGGACTTCTTGTAGAGCTGCAAGAGTCCCATCCTCAACAGTGTTGGCTGCCCCAACTGTCGATGCATGTGGTTGCTCCTCCACAAGTGTGACAACGTTTTCACAAGCCTCCTCAAGAGGTGATGTGATCTCTTCTTCTCGATTAGAATTGGAAGCGCATGGTACTTCCTCTTCTTTTTCTTCATTCTTCTTGACCTCCTCAAAGGTGGATGCCTTTCCTCTGAATCCAAAAAGAGATGAGAATAAACTCCCCTTTTTCACCGCTCCGGTCTTCTTGGGCTTAGACTCACAGGGACTAGTGGATTTCTTATTCATGGGAAGAGGTGACCTCCCAATAGTACGCTGCAACTCTGAACTCTGCATGCTAGAAACTCCACTGTTACCACTGTCCCTTACTCCATCCTGCTTGAGCTGACAGTAATCTTTGAAGGGCACAACTGCTTTGAAGTCTTCCCCCTTGGACTGCCATAATCGGAAATAATCTCCCAAGGGTATATGACCATGCTGATGTGAAATCCTCATATGTGCCATAGATAGCTAGCTCCACAGGCTGAGCCAGAACTATGCTTTGATACCACTGTAATATCCCTAGAAGGGAATTTTCAGCAGATTATGCTTGAAAAACACATTCTTCAGGTATGAGAGCTTCAGCTATCATATCATATCTCTGAAAATGTTCAGCAACCAAAATAAATAGCAGCAACAACCTTTACTCAGCTTTTAAGGGCAAAGAGGTGGGGAAAAGTGAGGATTTTGGCCCTAAAATGAGTAAATAAGGAAATCTGCGTAAAATGACGGTCAAGGTTCTGGAATATGTTAGAATAGGTCAAGAGGGACTTCCATGTCGAATTTCAGCTCAAACAAAGGCGTTTTTCTATGTTAAACAGTTCCTCCTTCCCGACTAGTCAATAGAAACCCTGATTTCCCAAGACTTTGAGTATGCAGAATTTTACTGAAGCAAGGACTGCGTCTTTTCTGAAGGAATAAGATGTATAACAGTATGTATGATCAGAGAATGGATTTGGTAACATGGCATAGGCATTCAGCAAGGTTAAACAACAGTTTATATAGAAAAACCCCTCAAAATAGAGGTGCCACAAGACAAAGATTTATCCAGAAATAATTCAGCGTTTTCTCTAGGAAGCTGAAGCTTATATCTATTATATTACAGATCTGAAACTGATAAATACATGAAAACAGAGATCTATAATGAGACAAAATTCCCAAAGGGCTCTTTATTACTTTTGTAAGGAGTTCGACGATACATCGAAAATGTGAGGACGGATAGAGTCTTGAAATGGCCAGATCGAAAGACGGATGACTATTCGAGAATTTCTGAAGCAAACTTCAGTCTCAGATCAGAAATATACTTGGATTGGTTGGCCAATCCAAGGATCACCCTCCAACAGAGATCTAGCTTCCAAAATGATGCCAAAAACCATGAAACGCTGCTCCTTCAGCAATCACGCAGATCTGGGGAAAGAACTGCGTAGTATACCATGAAGAATATATTGGCCTGATGCCAAGATCTGAAAATGAGCTCCAAAGTCCTCCAATCTGATCCTCCAAAAGGAAGAAAGACTCTCCCTCTGAAAATCAAGAGAAGGAAGTGGTGTCGTAAAGTCACCACGGCAACACCCTACAACACAATATTATGCTGCTGCAGCAATAACGCTGTCCTGGAGGATGGTGCTAAGAAATAACCTTGCCTGAGCAGGCACTCGAAGTCCCCCGAGGCTAAGGGTGAGATCTCCGCACAGAGACACTCGGTGCACTAAACAGTGCAGCAGACGGGCTAAACGACGACGCTGCAAGAAAGACAAATGTCTCACTCAAATAATCGACAATCCGAATCAAAACATGTCCCAAATGAGGAGGCTCCTCCATCTTTTATAGTGTTGGTTTCCCTCCAAAACCAAATGTGGCCTCTCTCTCTCCTCCACATCCTCATCCTTATCCACGCAGAAGCTTGGAGAAACTTTTAGAGTGTACATAGGCCCCTTCCTCCACGTGGTGTTGGGTCCCCCCTTGACTCCCACTTAAGTCACAACGTTGTGCTACTAGGTGGATGTCTTATTTCATTTAAGTGAGTTTAGACCCTCTTTACTCACTTTTTATTTACTTACAAACTATAGGTGGCAAAATAAACAAAATAGAATATTCCAATTTAACATGTAATATAGGAATATCGAATTACGTATACTGAAAAACGCATTCTTCAGGTATGATGGCTTCAGCTATCATATAATATGTCTTGAAATTCTTATCAACCAAAATAAAGAACAACAACAACCTTTACTCAATTTTTAAGGGCAAAAAGGTGGGGAAAAGTGAGGATTTTGGCCCTAAAATGAGTGTATTATCAAATCTGCGTAAAATTACGGGTCAAGGTTTTGGAATATGGTATATTAGGTCAATAGGGACTTCCATGTCGAATTTCAGCTCAAAAAAAGTCGTTTTTCTATGTTAAACAATTCCTCCTTCCCGACTAGTCAAGAAAAACCCTGATTTCCGATGACTTTGAGTATGCAGAATTTTACCTAACGAGCAAGGGCTGCGTTTTTCGAAGAGAATAATGAATGTATAACGAGTATGGATGATCGGAAGAATGGGTTTGGGAACACGGCATAGGCATTCAGCAAGGTTAAACAGCAGTTTATATAGAAAAACCCCTCAAAATAGAGGTGCCGCAAGACAAAGATTGATCCAGAAATACTTCAGCGTTTTCTCTAGGAGGCTAAAGCTTATATTTATTATATTACAGATCTGAAACTGATAAATACATGAAAACAGAGATCTATAATGAGACAAAATGCCCAAAGGGCCCTTTATTACTTTCCCCTTGGGGATTTCGGCAATACATGAAAATGCCGGAGCAGATCTGAGTCTTACTGCAGCAGATCTGAAGAATGATTCAGAATTTACGACAAACTTCGATGTCAGATCAGAAATATACTTGGATTGGTTGGCCAATCCAAGGATCACCCTCCAACAGAGATCTAGCTTCCAAAATGATGCCAAAAACCATGAAACGCTGCTCCTTCAGCAATAACGCAGATCTGGGGAAAGAAATGCGCAGTATACCATGAAGAATATATTGGCCTGATGCCAAGATCTGAAAATGAGCTCCAAAGTCCTCCAATCTGATCCTCCAAAAGGAGAAAAAGACTCCTACGAAAAACAAGAAGGAAGTGGTGCAGCGTAAAGTCACCACGGCAACACCCTACAACACGGTGTTACGCCGGCTACCCGTCAATAACGTTGTCACGGAGGATGATGCTAAGAAAATAACCTTGCTTGAGCAGGCACTCGAAGTCCCCCGGGGCTAAGGGTGAGATCTCCGCACGGAGACACTCGGTGCACTAAACAGTGCAGCAGACGGGCTAAACAGCCAGCGTGCCAAAGAAAGACAAATGTCTCACTCAATAATCAATAATCCAAGAATCCAAGCATGCTCAAATGAGGAGGCTCCTCCATCTTTTATAGTGTTGGTTTCCCTCCAAAACCAAATGTAGCCTCTCTCTCTCCTCCACATCTTCATCCTTATCCACATTCTTATCCAGAAGCTTGGAGAAACTTCTAGAGTGTACATAGTCCCCCTTCTCCATGTGGTGTTGGGTCACCCCCTCGACTCCCACTTAAGTCACAACGTTGTGCTACTAGGTGGATGTCTTATTTCATAAAAGCGAGTTTAGACCCTCTTTACTCACTTTTTATTTATTTACAAACTATAGGTGGCAAAATAAACATAATAGAATATTCCAATTTGCTGTCGCAAATTAGGAATATTACAGTTTAGGGCTTCTTGGTGCAGTGCCCTTGTGGAGTATTCTTGATGAGACATCTTGGGGTTGTGTGACACACTGGGTTGGATGACCTTATGGAGACTTTGCTGGTTGAAGCATCTTGCTGACTGCCGTAACGCTACTATTCTTTATCTCTGTTTTTGGCTTGTCTTCCATTGATCTATTGGTATGTTCTATCTGCATCTTACTTTCATTGAGCCCTAGAATTTTAAACTAAATTTGCATCTAGCATAGAACATCTTCAGAATTTAACATGGTTTCAGAGCTAAGGAGAAGACAAAGCCCATCTTGTTGAGAATCTAGGGCAGTGAGATAAGGACTATTTGATGTGGTCGAAATACATGTGCCCTACCCTTCAACGAAATTCATGTGCCATAATCTTCAGCGTGGAAAAGCCTTTTATAAACAGCGTGAAGAAATCTGTGTTGGAGGTTGAGGAGACTTAAGGACAACGTAGTACATCTACTACAGGAACAACGTGGGAGAAGCCTGGGTGCAGCAGATGTGTTTAGGGCTAATCAAGTTTGTCTTAAGTGTGGTTTAGGGCTAGATTGAAGGGCTGTTGAGCCCAGAGGATAAGGAGTTGTTTTAAGGGTTGTACGTGGTAAGGAAAGGCAGAATAGGTGAGCTATTAGGGAGCCGCAGTGGACTATGGTAGGTTGCAGGCCTAACCACTCCAAACAAATCAGCAAGGAGCCTTTAAAGGCTGCCACATACGGTTACTTCTGCATATTAATTGCAGATAGAAGCATGAGGAGAGAAGTTTGGGCTAATTTTAGAGGTTTGGGATTTCGGATTAGTAGAATAGTCCTTTCATATAATATAGATTATTGAAGACTCGACTGTTGGAGAATCTCGGACTTGTGAGAGATTTTACCTATGGCATACAAAACTTGTGAACAGTCAACAACTCAAGAACTCGGATCTCCTGATATACTCGGACTTAGCACCTATATATCATAACCTCGGAATAACCATCTGTGGACAGGTATCATCTGTAAAATTGTATATCTAAGGAGACTCAATCCTACAGGAGCTCAGATTTGTTACCACTGCAAAGAACAGACCTGTTAGCAATTCTGGACTTCTGGTCAGTATTTTTGTGTATAACTCAGACAGGGACAAAAGACAGTCATCTCAAGCTTGAACTTGTTGAAGGCACAACCACCTCAAATAGTGAACTGTGTGCAGAGGCTTGGATCACTAGTTTCTAGATGCACAGAGCTGCAGTTTTGTGTAGTCTTGTAGCTTATTGTTATGGACAGTCACCTGTGGTAAGAATATTTGTGGAGGTATCACAGCTCGGATTTGTTGTACTGGTGTGAAGGCTTGTTAATTCTAGGCAAGAAAATTGTAGCACATCCTCCTGAAACAGGCCGACAAAGGGACCTACCTATGTTGACTAGGCCGCAGGTCTGTAGGTGGTGTTTTGAGGGTCAAAATAACCCTAACGTGGAGCTATAGGTAACTCCTCTCATAACAAGGTCACCGTGGATGTAAAGGAGAGAATGTTGCATCATTTGAGATGTGGTTCTGGGCATAGAACAATGGTATATGTCTGTGTTAGGGCCATGCTAATGTCTATGCACTAAAGGAGGGCCGAGACCCTTGTATTCGCTGGATAGAGAGGCTGTAAGGTCTATGGAACAACTAGAGCAAGGGCCGAGCTTAATCATGTACATGCTCAGGGAATTAAGGGATGGAACGTGAGATACATGCAGCGAAAAGAGGTATGAAGTGGCTGCAGTTAGGTAGCCGCAAGAGCCCTAAAGAGGGCTGAAAAAAACCTCGGTCACATTGTGCACAAGGGCGAGTCTTTGTTAGTCCTGGGAAAAGGTCAGTTAAGGAAGTATTGAGCTAGTGTTTGGGATGTGTCTTTGTTGTGGATGATTGCAGGAAGGAAGTTTAGGGTCTTTCCTACTAAGTGAGACTTGGAGAAGCAATCCACTATTAGAAGGCAGATCCATGGAGCCTAAGATCAGTGACTCAGTAGGAGTTGAGTTATTTTATGCAGGAAATTTGTTGAAGACCCTATGAATAGTGCTTTTGATGTGGAACACCACTTTTAGAGGGAAAACTAATATAGGCCTATGTTCAGTAACCTTGGTGGAGCTTTGTCATTGATAGAAGGCAGATTGAAGAGCTAGTTGTGTAAGTGTATTTGAAGCAGTGGAGGACCTTGTGAACAACTGAGGCAAAGGAATTGGAGAATCATATTCTCTATGTGTATAGGTGGCAAAGGACCTGCCATGTGTTCAAGGGAAGTGGACGGAAAGGGCAAGAGACCAAAGGGATGTAAGTGGAGTGCATCTTTAACAAGTAAGTCATTGTATTTGTTATTGTTGTGTAGGAAGATATGGACAGTGTCATATGGTAGAATCTATATGATCTTGATCTGTGATATTTTTAGAGGCATATGGAAAAATATACATAACCATGAAGTTTGATATCCTTCGTTATGTATGGCTGTGATAAATATGATAGTGATGTGTATGATAATATTATGGCAACACTGTAATCAATGATATGACAATGTATGATACCTGTCAAGATGTATAACGGATATATGGCAGTATATGGTTATGATTCTTGTATGGCCTTGATAGTGGGTGAGTAAGATTCAGGTCTATGATTACAAAGCCCTTTTTGAGGAAAGGAAGTTGGTGTTTGGGATGCCCAAATTCAAAGTAATCATGAAGGCATATATCAAAGTTGTGCCACAGGAAAGCATAAAAAGGGGGACTTTCTTTTTCCCTCAAGTATCACAAAGACATCTGATGTCTAGCAGTTGATACATTTTGATTAATGTGATATGCTGCCCGTCTGGATATATTTCTTGAAGAAAAAGATAAATATTCTAAGGACTGATAATGGCACCTTTGCAAAGGAGCTGGCATTAAGAGGGAGACCACAACCATGTATTCTCCTGAGCAAATAACGTTGCTGGAAGAAAGAAGAAGAGACCCTCATGGCTTAGAGACACTCTCAAGGATGTTGAGAGTCATATGACCCCAAAGGGGGACATTCCAGGAAAGCAAGCAGCCCTATAGATACCAAGGGTATCTAGTAGCCATGAGTACAATGTGATCTTGGATCATTTGAAGAAGCTGTAAAGCATCAAGTCTAGAAGGGTGCTATACACAAAGAGTATGAGTCCATTATGAAGGATGATGTTTGGGATATGGTCCCGAGACCGGAGGACAAAGCTGTTGTCACCTCGAAATGACTCTATAAGATCAAGCATGGATCTAATGGGAGTGCTGAAAAGTACAAGAAAAGATTTGTTGCCCAAGGCTTCTCACTAAAGGAAGGCATAGACTATGATGATATACTTGCACCTGTGGTCTGATATACTACCATCTGATCTATTATTGTCCTTGCTGCTACACAAGGATAGAGTCTACATCAGATGGATGTGAAGACTGTTTTTCTGCATGGTTCGGCATAGGAAGAGGTGTATGAGGAGCAACCTTTGGGGTTTGAAGTCCAGGATAGAGACTCTCATGCATGCAGGTTGAAGAAAGCCCTCTATGGGTTGAAGCAAGCTCCCAGGCCTTGGTACGAGAGAATAGATAGCTACTTGATGAAGCTAGGCTTCACTCGAAGTAATGCTGATCTGAACCTTTACTTCAAGGTTGATAGAGAAAAGCCTCTCATTCTAGTTCTCTTGGTGGACGATCTCTTCCTGACAGGTGCTGACCCTCTCATTCATAAGAGTAAGAGGGAGCTCGCTTTCGAGTTCGAGATGAAGGACCTAGGAATGATACATTACTTCCTAGGCTTGCAGGTCTGGCAAAGACTTGGCGAGATTTTCCTCTCTCAAGGAAAATATATTGTGAAGATGTTGGAAAGATTTGGTATGGTGGACTGTAAGTCTGTGTCGACACCGATGGAACTCAACTTTAAGAAGTTGAGTGAAAGCGTTGCTGGGCCTGTGCTAGTAAATCCTACCGAGGATTGTCAACTTGTAGGGGCCCTGATGTTCTTAGGGAACATCTGTCCGGACGTATGTTGTGCAGTGAACACTTTGAGTCAACACATGGTTGATCCTCATTTTCACTAGGTTGGTGCCAAGAAACTCTTGAGATACCTTTGGGGCACGATAGACCATGGGTTGAGATCAACTGCCGGGAGTTTGAGACTCCGTGTAAATGCTGATGCCAATTTGTGCTAGCAGTGTGGTGGATCGCAAGAGCACATCTGGATGTTGCTTCACACTTGGATTTGCTTCGAGCAAGAAGCAGAAGTCGGTAGCTTTGAGCACTGCTGAGGCCAAATACATTGTAGCATGTATGGCATGTTGTGAAGCCACTTGGGGCCGAAAGCTCTTCAGTGAGCTATTCAAGCATGTGCTAGATGCCACCATTATCCTTTGTGATAACCAGAGGGGGATTCGTTTGTCAGAGAATCCCGTGTTCCATGATCGATCCAAGCATGTTGATGTCTAGCACCATTTTATCTGGGATATGGTACAACGAGGCGCCGTAAGGCTCGATCATATAGGAACTGATGACAGATCGCAGATATTCTCACAAAGCCCTTG
The DNA here is from genome assembly GCA_034641835.2 of Pinus albicaulis. Classification (NCBI taxonomy): domain Eukaryota; kingdom Viridiplantae; phylum Streptophyta; class Pinopsida; order Pinales; family Pinaceae; genus Pinus; species Pinus albicaulis. The sequence goes on from JAXQQM020059568.1 coordinate 148,946, forward strand.
GGGAAGGTCATGTTCCTAACCTTCCGTGAGAATCTTGGAATCGTGGAACGACCCTATTTGGAGGGTCTTGTTGGACGATGAGCTCTAGGAGCTCCATGGGGGCTTTGGGGATAGTTTTTTGGAGCTATAAGCAACCACATGGCTAGGCTTGCTGAACCTAGTTGGTGTGCTTCCACCCCACCGTGATGATATGGAGTTGGTTTACCTCTCTTTGATTTGTGCCCCGTATGCATCCTACCCATGGAGTTTTAGACTCATGGGAAGTACCTCTCATTTGGTGAATGAGGTGGGAAATGTGAATAGATACCATAGCAAGACCGATGGATGCATCGGAGATTGCCATACTCTCTATGTCTAGGATGGCACGTTTCCAACCACTTGATTTGGGATAAAGTCTAGTGAGGTTTCAGACCTCCAACTGACTTTGGGTCAGTTAAACTAACTTCGGGTTAGTATATGACTCTCTTGAGTCCAAGTGAGGTTTTAGACCTCCAACTGACTTCAGGTCAGTTAAACCAACTTCGGATTGGTATGTGACTCCTTTGAGTCCTATAGAGGTTTCGGACCTCTGAGCCGACTTCGGGTTAGTTGGGAGTGATGTCTTTGTGACTCACCTTTTGTTTTGAAATAAAGAAGCCAACAAAGCAAGTTACGGGGGGATGACGCACGATGTTTGGATGGCATTGATGGACGGAGTTCTCCCTAGTTGAGAGGGGGTGTTAATTTTGGGCAACTAGGTCCAAAATCCATGTTGTGATGCTCAGATGACGATGCCAATATTTTTATTGGATTCCTCTTTCAGAGAGGTGCAAGATCGATCTAAAGATCATCTTGATCAGATGAGCAGAACATGTATTTTGAATTTATTTCCACATGTGCAAGGTCGGCCTGATTTATCCCACACGCATAAGAGATGTGTCACACACCCCTACAGATGCCTATATATTGGAGAGACTTGGAGTTCATTTTACACACATTTTGTGGAGGCATTTTCTTCTCTCTTAGATGGTGATGGAGCAACGATCTTGGTTCTGCGTTTAGGGCTTCTTGGTGCAGCGTCTTGGTGGAATATTCTTGATGAGACATCTTGGGGTTGTGTGACACATTGGGTTGGCTAACCTTATGGAGACTTTGTTGGTTGAAGTATCCTGCTAACCACTGTAACGCCACCATTCTTTATCTCTATTTTTGGCTTGTCTTCCATCGATCTATTGGTATGTTCTATCTGCATCTTACTTTCATTGAGCCCTAGAAATTTAAAGTATATTTGCATCTAACATAGAACATCTTCAAAATTTAACACTTCTCCATGTTGTTGTACATCCCAGATCTTGAGGTGATGTTTCAAATTTCAATAGGTAATTTTTCATCAACAAACGAAGACTGTAGTAGATAACATCATCCACAAAATGAAATAGAGCATCATGTTTGTGGCCAAAGATTTGAAATATGTAGTAAACAATTCAAACTTTTAAACTATATAATGTTAATAAGATAGGCCATAATAAAGGCAAAGAATTCTCCATTCTAGAAAATAGATTTGTAACTAAAAAGAACAAATAATTCTACTATATATGAATTGTGCATAAGATATAGACAATAAAAGAAGAGCATTGCATAATTTATGGGCTGCATATAGTGATAAATGGGGTCTGTTGAATTTCTTAGTGCAATTAGGGTTGGCACAATATTTCTGAAATTTTGATAATTACTTTTGATGGAAATCTTCTTCTACCTTATTTCAATATATCATTCAACAATATACTTCAAAAATTAAACCATAAAGAAAATTAGAACAGTAGAGATCACAACACAAGAGAAGACAATATTTACCATGGGAATTCCCACTATGGGGAAAGCCCAACAACCTTTTCAATAGAGATATTCTTCTTGTTCAACGAGAGGCACACCTAGACCTATGGTCAAACCCGGTCTTCTCTTCCAAGTCAAGTCTTTCAATCTGATCTTGCTCTTTTCTCTTGATCCTGCACTTCCAGAATTTTTGCCTTCTCACAATAGTCAGTTGCCCTAGAATTTTGGCCCTGCGACAATTGCCCCAGTAACCCAAAAATTTCAGCCCCTTGAAATACTTGCACCCCCCAAAAAAATGCTAACCACAAAGAGAGAGATTGCTCCACACGTGCGAGTTTCTAGAGAGAGAGAGGAGAGAAATCTTTGCCTTCTTTTCGTCCTTCTTCGTCCTTCTTGTCTTTCGCTCACTTTCCCAGAAAGTGTGTTGTGTGATAGAATACAAATGTCCAAATGGAGGAGGTTGAGCTGCCTTTAAATAGCAGTCTTTCTAGGGTGAATAGACATGTCTCTTGGCTAGGGCCGACTTGACTTGGAGGGAAGCTGGCTTGTCACTTTTGGAGCCAAAATTTACGTTTCAAAAATTCAAATTTTCATCTTTTAAAAGTCGCAATGGTACTTTGACTCAAAATGATTTTTCCCTTTGATTCAAACATTTATAAATATGCTTTACAATGATAAATAAAATTATATCAAGTGACATGCCACAAATATAGATGATATAATTTTTCAATGGTCAAGTAGAGAGAATTCATCTATGTAATGTCCTCAACGAATTGAGGTGAAATAGGACTTAGCCTATCCATCCCCGTGGGCTATAGTCCACCTAAAAAGGGAAAAACCCCAAAAATAGCTGTTGATGGGCAAGTTTTGGGGCAACTGGGAGAAAAACCCAAAATTGGGGTTTTGATTAATATTTACTCAGCCATGAAGATGAAACCCCTCAATAAAGCCTATAAATAAAGGAGGATTGGATTCATTTTGAGCATCAGGTGTGGATCAATTCGTTTTTTTTTGGAGCATTAACTCTGAGGGTTTTAAGGTCCTTTCTCCCTTGTCAATTTTGATGGTGAAAGATCTCACCCTAGTTGACACCTATCTATTATTTATGCATTCTGTTTTACTATCTGGAAGGGTAGAAAATTTTGTTGAGTTTTGTATTTCTAGTTTTGGGAAAAGTAACACCATCTAGAAGACATGACATCAAGGTTTTTTTTGACACAAGTTTCTTGTCTGTCTAAGTGGTAGAAAAGTCTTTGGATAATTAAATCTTGTAACCGAGTTCTTGAGCAAGACAGGTTGCTTAATTGAAAATTAATATTTGGACGGATCATTGTATTGACTATTAAATCTTGGTGAAATAGCTCGCAACCCTCAGTAGTCAGGTTCCTAAAGGGTTCGTATTTATTTTCTTTGTCCGTGGCCAAAACCCCAGTAAGTTCTCATGTCAATTGGTTTGGAGTCGAATCGTAGTTGAAATGTGGTCCTTGCAAAGTATACCACCATGGCGGCAAGTCACATATGTGGAGTCGATCATTGATCAGTCGGAGCAGTGCGAAGTTTTTGGGGGCATTTGTGGAAGCAAACTAAGTATTCTTATTTATCCACCACTCTCGTACCCACTCGATGCCACGAATTCGAATCTAGATATAAAATACGTAACTAAGGAATGCAAGGTCGAATTGGCAAACACTTGAATCATTGACTTGGTTAGGGGCGAATAATTGAGCATGGGCCTGAGTATATTTGCTCTTGTGTCATGTTTTATCGAATTGCATAGAAGTCATATTTTCTCTGTGGAGTTGTAGAGTCAGCTAAGGCTTATATGAAGTTACATAGTCAGAGTAAATTTACTCCTGAGTTGCATAGAAGTCAGGCTTTATCAATTTTGCATAGAAATCGGGTTTTCTATGGAACTGTTGAGTTGGCTATTGTTTTTTTGTTGCATTGATTGTACGTAAATCAGAGTTTGTCGGATTTCGTCCATTTTATTAATATGACGGTTGGGTTATGTTACATTAATATTAGTATTATGGATTAAATATTATAATATTTGAATTAGAAATGAGATGAAATGAAATTTTAATGTCCACGAGACTAAAAATAGTCTATGGGACTACGAGTTCCCTATTTTTTTCCTTTTGCATTTCAGTCCTTTTCTTATTCAAATTGATGATGAGTTGGCCCAACCTTCCAACAATCCCATCATTGAAAATACAATGCCAAGAAACTGATGCTAACATATTCCCATAACTTTCTCTGATGTCTTTGAACGCATCACATTCCAAAATGAAATGTTTTTCTGATTCCACTGCCCCAGACGAGAAAAATGTACACACTCGTTCTTCCCAAGCTTCTTTAGGCCTTTTCCATCGTCTTGTTTCACGCCGAAGTTGATGCGATTTGGTTGTTAATTGAGCAATAAGGACCTTTGCCCTCCACAAAATGTTAGCTCTAATATACTCTTTATGTTGGAGATCATATGTAGGGTTGAATTCTTCAATGCAGTACTTATTCTTTCTACCCAACTCTTTTCCCCATACCTGTTTAAGAAACTTATCCATAACGAAATTCTTTAGCTCCTTGTTATTTGTGGGACAAGCATTGAGGTAGATATTCCATTTTTGCATCCATGTGTAGTTTTGTCTCATCCATGTTTTCTTTCTTTCACTCATGCCTTCCTTGAAGATAACATTAGGCCATCTGTCTACACCCATTTGCTCAATTTTTTTTAGATATCTTATGAGCCGCACCATAGCAATTGCTTCAATAGGAGTTGCTCCTGTTTCACTCAACATTATCTCATAAGGTATCAAACTTTTTATTTTGAACTTGCTTGTGATCAAGCGTTTTTGGATTTTCTCAATTTGCTTCCATTTTGAGATAGGGGTGCTGCTAGCCCACAATTCACACCCATATAGCATACTGGACAAACTAGGAGTCCAAAAAGAACTTAATCGTTTTCCAATCCCATAACTCTTCCTCTCTACATCTATTTTGAAGAGCATATAATGCTTTCCACCCTCCTAAGATTCTCTTCTTTCTGTAGTCCTCCCAATTAATTTTGTTGTTGAAATCAATCCCGAGGTATTTGTACTCATTTACTTCTTCAAGAATATTGCCTTCAAAGAAGAACATATGTTGACTTTGCTTCCTTTTATTGGAGAAAATCATTCTCTTGGTCTTGCTAATATTTACTTGCATCCCCATTGCTCTAAAAAAATGCTCAAGGGAATATAGGTGCATCTGCAATCCATGGGCCGATTAGAAATCAATACAAGATCATCAACATATAAAACAAGCTTTATCACAAACTCCCCCAACCGAAGAACATCCCCACCTTGCAAATTTAGCCACTCTTCCAATTTATCAATATATAAACAAAAAAAAGTATGGGATAGAGGGAAACCTTGCTTGATTCCAATGTCACTTCTAAAGCTTTCTAAAATACTTGTTGAGGTTCTAATTTTGACTTTCATCTCTTCATAAAGTCTATGAACAACAAATCTATAATGCAAAGGAATTTCAAGTTCTTCCATTCTACGCCACAACTTATGTCTAGGGACTGTGTCAAATGCCTTTTTGAAGTCAACAAAACAACATAATACTTCTTCTTTATCCCCCAAACCTTTTCAATAATGTGTCTCAACGTGATGCCGTGATCCACTATAGAATGTTTCGGCCTAAAACCCGCTTGTCCTTTTTCCCTCTTTTCTTTTACTTTTGCCCACTTACTGATTCTATTTTCTACCATGCTGCCGAAAAGCTTTGCAAACAAAGGATTGATCACAATGGTTCTATAATTGAAAGGATTATTAATTTCTCCACTTTTAAAAAGGGGTATTGCTAGGCTAGTTGTCCAGTCTCTTGGGAATCCCTATTGAATGATGTAGTTGAATATTTGCATGATGTGTAGTGCAAGAGTGTTCATTCCCCATTTTAGATACTCTGTTTTAAGTTCAAACAAGTCTTTTGCCTTTCCCGTTTTCAGTTTCTTAATTCCAATCTCCACCTGCTGTAATGTGAAGAGCTTTCTAGTTGTGTTGAGCCCCGGGGGAGGCTCAGCCTCTGATTCTTTCTCATAGAGTTGTCTTGCATATTCAAATCATTGATTGGTTGTAATATTTTTTATTTGCTTCTTCCTTGGTTGAAATTCCTGCCAGAAAATCTTTGGGTTATTCTTGCCTAGATATATTAACTCTTCTCGCCTTGTTTGCATGAACTCATCTTTTTTCCTTTTTAGTATTTGCTTATATAACTTTACATTCATCTTCTCCTTGCCTGTCTTTTTCAAGGTTCTCCTTGCCATTTTGCATTCCTCATCAAACCAAGCATTTACAGGAAAACAATTTGATTCTGATTTCCTATTTTTTGCTCTTTTGCACTTCTCAAGTGCCCTTTGAATTATATTTGTTAACTCATGACTGTTGAAGCTTTGGAAACCAATTTTATCTTTTTGAATTAACCTCTCCAACATTATCTTGAAGATAGTACAATTTTCTTGTGTTAGAAGAATTTTGCCCGTTGGTAGTGATTGCCGAGAGCATTGGCTTTTGCTTCCTTTCTTCTACCCATGATAACTTCATATAAATTGCGTTATGGTATGATTTTAAGTCCCAATTATTCTCTCCAATCTTAACTTCGTCTATATTTTCTATCAAGCTTTGTGAACAAATCACATAATCAACGACACTTGCCCCATTGTATGTGTTGCAAGTGAAGTTCCCAGACCTTTTCCATTTGTCCAGACCATTGCAAATAATTAAGTTGAAATCCCCACACAGTGTAAGAAATTCCTCTCCAAAAATGATTGCTAACTTTGTCATCTTCTGAACATCTCACCCATTGGGGATTCTCCTCTTCAGTGAGCCAAATAGGATAATGATCCTCTTTGCAACAAATAATACTAGCTTGCTGATTTGTTGTTCTAGCATTAAAATCACCCACTAAAAGCACTTCTCCCTACTGATAATACGCGACAATATGTTGCTTTAAAGCTGCATACGGATCCTTGCTATCTAGCCCCTTATTTTTGTAAGTTTTTGAGACGTGAGGGGCAAAATAACATGTTGCAATTCTTATGTGATTCTCATTCTTTGATATTTTGAACCATAATTATTGTTTATTTTCATCTTCTTTCATCAATTGAATGTGATGACCTTCTTTTTCTTTCACTAAAACTAGTATTCCCCCATACCCTTAGCCATTTTCTGCTACCTTGTTCCAAAATGCTAACTTCAAATAACTTTCAAACACAGGAGTTTTGCAACCATCATGTTCATGAGTTTCTGTGAGACAAATTATGTCTCTACCTTCCACAATAGACCCTAATCTAGGTACCCTCCTCCAAGGGTAGCCTCTACAATTCCAACAAGCTAAACTTAGGTAGGCCTGGGTAGGATTTGACTACTACACAGTTTGACACATAAGACTCAACTTTGAGTCTTCGCCCCTTTCCATCCATGTTGCTCTTGTTTTCCTCCCTATTATTGAATTCTTTGTTTTTTCTTTACAGCCAGCTTGTTGCCCTGTTTTGTCCCGAGTCCCAAACACTACAAGAACTGCTTTACCATCATACAACCATGCCCTTTTCCCTTCATTTCATGCTGCCCTATTTTCTTCACTTCTTCCCTTCTCTCCTCTTGTTGTTTGCTGGTTAAATCTTCATCTGGGAAGAAGTGTGAGCCTTTCAAGAGTTTCTTTTTGCTCAAGAGATGGTGTTTGTCTTGCACAGTTGCCATGGTGACTTTTATGGGATGAGTCCTCTTCACATATCTTCCCCACCCTCCTTGCTTGGCAAATTTTCCCTTTCCAATGTAGTTTCTCTTTCAGAAAGTCCCTTGTCAAATTGAGAGTACTTTAATTCCTCCCATAATCTCTTATTCCCCTGATAATAAAGTTTGTTTTCTTGTCTTTTCTTTCTTTCTGTTCTCTTTCCTATGCTCTACGAGCACTTGCTTCTTATTCTTCCTTCGTCCTTATGTAACCATCAACATCTTCAACTCTATCTTTGATTTCTTTTGGACCGTCTTCCATATTGTTCCTTTTTGTCTTTTCTTTTGAAAGATCTGTTTGTTGAGATACTTGTGTATCTACTTGAGTTGCTTCAGAAATTATCACATCCTTGTTTGCTGCCCTTGATCCTATCATGGTTTGCCACGCTGTCTTCATGCTTTGTCATTCTCGTTTTCCTGTCTCTAGAGTCTCTTGTAACATTGTTACCTGTTATTTTAAAATTCTATTACCTTCCATTAAACACCGATTTGCAAATGTGATTGCTGAAATTTTGCGGTCCCTTTCTTGTTCTATGGCTTCCAAAATCTCCAGCCTTGTCCTGGCCCTCATTAGTTCTTCGGAATAGAGATCTGATGACCAAGTAAGAGGTGTGGATATGAGACTGTAAATGGTTCACTCTTTTTTATTTTTTCCGCTCTTATTTATTTTCTTTCTCTGGCATTGTTTTATTTTTCTGTCTTTGTCCTTGCTCCCATTTGAGGCGAGCAAGCCTCCACCTTAAAATGCCCCGATATTGCTTTGCATTTACCCAAATCCACTTTCCTGTTTTGTTTGTTGAAACAATTTTGACTTGACCTAAATGATTGGTTTCCATAGAACCTGATATTTCCTTGCCATTTTTAACATTTGCTATTGATTTGCTTTCCATTTTAAAATGGGAAAATCCTCCCGAGCAAAAAGCCTGAACATAAAATACTCCCTTTTCAGTAAAGAGTAAATTTGAATCTTCACAATTGTGCCATCCTGAACTTATTTTTGTGAGAACTCAACTCTTGGCGCCGTCCACATCACCGTCAAAATTACCCTACATGTGAATCGTTGTTGAAGGATTTCTCCATTGAGGTGTTCGATCTCCTGCTGATTGGTCTCCTGCTGCTGGAACGAAGCCAATCTGCTACCGCCGCAGATGGTTTACTCGTAGATGTGTATAACCCAATCCCTGTTCAATGTAGAAAAAGCAGGCTGAACATATACGATCCTGTCTAACAAAATCACCACTGCAATATGCGAATCGTTAGTGTCTTTTCCATAAAAGCTTCAAAGCAATGGCCAGGAAATCGATATGTGCCTTCAATAGCATTAACTGATACTATCCTGCGCTTTCAAGGCGGTAGCCCGAGGGTTGAATTACTTGTATAAAAAGAATTTTTTTGAAAACCCTAATTACTGAAAACAAAATAAGGGAAAAGTCTCCTTATATTATTACAGTCTAGACTCTATATACAATGACAAATTGGCCAATCCCCATCCTAACTTTATATGATGGTTTGCATGCCTACACATAATAAACAGGCTAGTGGCCATATATAGAAATGATCAGTTATATAAAATGGCTCTGATGACTCATTATATTTATTATTGATTTATCTAGCTCAACCAATAACTAGCTAAAATAGCAGTCTTATATATTGTTCATGTTGTATGTTGTGTGAGGGGTACAACAATAGCAAGAGGTAAGTATCATTTTTTTGTATTCAAAGATATGAATTTAGCTGATGGGTAGATAATAGATATAGTTATCAGACAGCAACTTTTAGGTTTTATTGCATTTTCATGTTCATTAATTTAAGATCTATCTCCCTTGAGCATCATTTAGTGATGACTAATTCCTCATGAATTTTAAGAGTCCATTTAACAGTCATTGCATCAGGCAATGCCTGCATGGGTGAGCATCACCTCATGCAAAGAGTGATATGTGGATTACTCGAACACAATCCCACTTTACACATGTGATCATCATCTGATGCAGTGAGTGCTCAGTATGCCTTTGAATATGCAGTTAATCCTGGAAAATGACAGCTCATAATATTTATTTTCCCAAATAAAGTGATTCTCTTTTTAGATTCCCTAGTTTGCAGATTATTAATTAATTAATGATTGGCTGTTATTTATTGTATATCTAAATACCAGCTAATTGGAGATTATGAGGATGGGAAAGAGCATTGCAGCTTACGATTGAAGCTGGAGCTACCTGTGCAGGTGAGAATCTCTTTGCTGCTAATCTTTTTTGTTGTTGAAAAAACATTGGTTATATTACACAAAAACAGTTTCTGGAAAATGATAAAACTATGTACAAGGTTTTTGTTATAAAAATATTTCCCGAATGCATAGATGTTGGTGTATCCAACTTATTTTAATGTGTATTCTAGGAAATCAAATCACACATAATGATAATAAGCAAATTCAAAAATTGTGAGAGAGGAAAAAGAGTAACAGGAGTGTGTTCGATTCACCTGATTATATAGATCTGTATAAATCTATGACAAAAACCCACTGGTTATCCACAGCCCCAAAAGGACCAACAGAGTAGAGGCAGGATGACCTTTTTCTTTGAGACTTTAAACATTACAGGATGTATTTGAAAATTAATTTCACTTTGTAAATGGCATAATTGGATAACAACAAATTAAGAGCTTGACAGGATAATAACTGCATGTAATTATCTTTGCAATGCTTGTAATTGACAGTTCATTCATTTTTTATATTTTGGTAGGGCCAATTCTCTTGCCCTGGATGAGTAAGTAATGCTTAGAAGAAGCACAATGCCAAGGAGACCTATTATTCCATACTGACGTACTTGAGAAGAATCTTATCATACGATGTTTTACACAAGAACAGAATATATGAGTGTGAAATTATCCTTGTGATTAACAGTGCTGATTGAATATATAAAATTTTCTGGTACCTGGCTGGATATAGGAGTGTTGTTCCAATTTTGCATAGATGGAAGGTGGTTTTATGTACCTATTAATGTGCCAGTTACGTGGGCCCTCATTGTGTCTATTTGGCGGGCAGCATGGTTCTACTGGCAGCCAAATTGTGGTTTTCATGTTTCTCCTGCAGTGCAACTTGTATTTGAGTGAGAAATATATAATATTTGGTCCAATGATGATAAGTTTGAGTAACGTTAATGACACTGAACTAAAATTGTCAATAAACTTTCATTGTTTAACATGCTTGTATTGCATTTGCCGTAATGATTGAAATGATGTCCAAGTTGGGCTTCCATGTTGCTCCATTAGTCTAGCCTCTATTTGAAAGATTAATGGTTCGGCTTTCGTGTATTAAAATATAGAATACATCTGATGTAATGATTGATATCATGTCCATGTTGTGGCTGGCATGTTGCTTCATTAGTTTAACCTGTATTTTAGAGATGAATATTTCAGCTTTCATGTATTAAATCATAAAATAATTAAGCAAGTTATAGTAAATTATTGCTGTCTTTGATCCAATGATAATTAAATTTGAGCAGCATTGCATTAAAATATCATCTTCCAGCATGCTAGCATTCAAGCTGATTTAATGGTGGAGGTCCTATCCTTAGCAGCACGTCTTAGTGATTTTCCTTATTCAAAGTTTGAACAGCACTGCGATAAAATATGATCATCTAGCATGCTTGTATTTAAGCTGATTTAATGATTGAGGTCATATGCTTAGCAAGACACGTCTTAATGGTTTGCATTATTGAGTTAACTTGAATCATGAGATATCAGGGCAGAAGATGTGAACTTGACTGACTTGCTGTGGCATAAATCGGGCAATCATTCCTTTCAAATTGTTCTTGACCATAATGTGAAGTGTTAGAGCTGCATCACAAGGAAGACCCTATTTGACGGGAAGGTGAATTTTCAATGAGACCCTTTTCCTGAAAGTCCAACCCTAGAGGTTCAAGTGATTTGATTATACTCCCAGAATCATAAGGAAGGTAAGCACGAGGAAGGGCTTTATCAACCCTATCATTGTTGGAATCAAAGATAGGGCCTTCCCAAAAAGGAGAATTAGTTATCTGTAATTGCTCCTTTTCATGCAAGGGAAAATAATAATTCTCCTTCCCAAGGGTATCGATGGAAGTGTCCTGACTCCTTATAAATAATGCCCGAGAGAAAGGGAAAGCCAACCTCAACTTCATCTTCTTTATTGGTATCATAAATGGGAGCACAATCAAATGGAGGCCCAACAATTTTCCGTTTCTCCTTTTGGATGTGGAAATAATCTTCAATGTTATCTTCCAAGGAGCTTATGGGATCATTTTCCTCAAGGTTCTTAAAAGGAGAGCTATCAGGAGCAACACCCTTGAGAAAGGCAAAGTCAGCCTCAACTTTACTTTCCATAACCTTGTCATCCTCAACACAGGTGTTCTCAAAATCATCCCATTCATCATGCATACCCAACGAAAACTCATCTTCCTCATCTATATCTTCGATGGTATCTTGGTTAGTTGACCAGCAGGAGGACTATTCTAGCCTCTTCTCTTGAAGTACAATAGCTAAGGTATTTGTTACATGATTTTGGTAATATGCTTCAAGGAGGAGAGCATTAGTGGGGTGTTCTTTATATTCACATTTCATCTTATGAAGCTTCACCTCTTCTTCATGCAAATGAAATAATACTTCATTAGAATTACATTCCTTTAATAACCCTCTGTATGACCTACTATATTCATCCATTCTTTCTTGTGTGATTTGGAGGCTCAGGGGATCCAACTCTTCATCATCCTCGGAAGAGATATTTCCATTGTCTTCAATCTCTTTAATTGACATTTGCTCATTGTCCTCGTTTACATTTGAGCTTTCTGCAATGTCCTCCAATTGATCACCCTTTGTGGGATTTTTTGGTTGACTATAACACTTATCATTGATCAAGTTAGTTAGAATATTGAAAGCATAGGTTAGGCGAGCAAAGTCAAAGAGACGACTAGGATCTGCCTCATAGAAACCCTTCATTATGTTGAATTGCACTCGTTGTGACCAATACATTTTGATAAGATTCTGCATATTTGTTTGCATTCTTTTGTATTTCCTGAATCTCTTGGTCGGTGAGTTTCGCAAATGTAGGACCAAGATTTATCTCCTTTTTACGATAGTCCATTTTCTATGACTTTGCATATTAGGATCAAAATGGAGTCACCAAGGTGAAATGAAGTGCCTTGATAGATGCTTGCTTCACCCTACAAGAATTAACCTTTGAAGTTTAATGAAGAACTAGGGCTTCGTTCTTCCAATGGAGCCGCCAATAGTAATATGTCAATATGTCGTATGGAGAACAAGACAAACATATTCTCCCCAACAATGGTGCCAGAAATGTTACCACTCAAACCAGCAGGGGACCTAAAAGGGGATCCTAAGAGGTCAACTGCTTGGCTAAGGGGAATGACGAAGGCTTAGCCCATTGTCACCACAGCTAAGTCTCCCTGCTCTTTATGAACTTTCGTCGATGGGAGGAGTCCTGGTAGTGTAGGAATCACTTGTAAAGTATGTGTCAATGGATAGGTGAAAAGTGACCCAGGAAACCCTTTCCCTATGATGGATTGAAGAATGGGGCTTGCTTGCTTGTTAAGCAAGGGGCTTGGTCCACTAGGGGTAAGGGATGAGGATTGGAGGGTTGAGATAGAAGGAATAGGCTTATAGACAAGGATCTCAATGAGAATGGAACCACACGGGGCCAAGTGGACCCAGACCAGGTTCGGGGATGGAATATAGCAACCAATGATGCTCCTCTTCTAGACGAGGTGAGGGGAAAGGACCAAACATAAATATTTACTTCAAAAGGTTGAATTGATCCTGCTGAGGTCTACCCTTGGGGATGACTAGGTCAATTTTGATCCTAGAGCTAGTGCTCAGGGTTCTTGGAGATCCTACCGTCGGAATTGCTTGAAATTTTATGGAAAGGGAGGGGACCCACTGGCGCAGTGCTTCCTAGGAGATTGAAAATTTTCCCTGGCTCAATTCTCGGGAGATTGATTCCCTAGGTGACCCTTGAGGGCTAGAGCTTGGAAAAAGTGAAAATGGGTTAAAATTATGGATAAAATGATCACCCTTGTATGGATTAGTGCCTTAGTTCACTTGGGGAGATGGAGTCAAGGATGATTAATAAGTAAGAACTTGTTTTCATGGTCAAGGAGGCTTGAAAAATCAACTACGTCCAATAATGGTGTAGATAAAAGAATAAGAGACTTTCAAGCATTTATACTCCAAGAAAAGAGTGCAAGCTTGTCAAGAAAATTTATCTCTAGGAAATTTCATTCATATGACATTGGCCCATACATTAAAATTTGCTAAAACATGCTCAATTCCACATTATATTCATGCAACAACGAACCCTAGTTATAGCGTAAATCATTGGTATGCAACAACAAGAATAATAACATCAAAAATCATGTACAATGCCATAGATTATATCTAACCAACAACTCGTTTGCAATAAAAAGCTTCGAGAGAAGAGAAATAGCCCAAATCTATACATCAAAATTCATCCATCTCCAAAAAAACTCCTCCAAGGAAAAAAGTATGAAATTCTCTATGAGATATCCATTTCAAAATGTGATGATGAAAATGAATGGAGCTAACATCAATATATAGGCTCCTAAGGAGCTCGAATTAGCCTAAAGCCCCAAATAGCTCTAATAATAAAATAATGTGAAAATAACATCCCTATTGGTGACAAGCCCACCAATATAGCTTAGAGGTGTAAAAATAATCCACACAAGGGCCAAATAATGATGTGTACATGTCGTATGGCCCTCCAAGAGGCCTAATAACATCCTGAAGTGCCATAATGAGGAATAAATCCCTCGAAATTTGATGGACAAGGGGGTGGCCCCTTGTTCTCCAAGTAGTAGACCTCTGGTGCTCCCAGTGGGTGCAGGGGCACATAAATGATCACATGGGTCTCCAAATAGATCGGAGATGCCTGTAAATGCTCTGTGAAGGCTTAGATGCTGTAATAAATATCATCGAGTCCTCGTACAAGCCCTGGGGCACCAAGTTTGTGGTGCACTTCTAAGGTTGGTGGGGCATGATGCATATTCCTCGTCCAAGAGTGGATCTCTAGTAATCCCTGAATATATGGATGTTGATTTGGATCTCTAGTAATCCCTGAACATTTGGATGTTGATTTTTGATAGCATCGGAAGTGCTCCAAGTCTCAAATTTTGTGGAGAGGCTTAGACACTAGTATTCCAAAGAACCTAAAAATCGTTTGTGAAAATTCCTAGATCTAACAATCTGAGGAATCCTACTGCAACTAGCTGAATTTACTTCTCCTATTTTGTAAATTACATTACAGAATTAATTTGGATTTCTTCAAGAATTATTGAAGTAAATTACTGAAGCAACCTACACTTAATACTTTATGATTCTGAAACAAGGAAACTAAGCAAAGAACAAATCACACATAGGACACCTTTATTTTGGACTAAGTCCCCAAAAAACTCCAATGTGGGAAAACTGATGTACCAGATTTGAGGGTTTGATATTATTAAGCAGTAGAAATTCCTGAATATATCGTTGAATACCCCAAGGGTTATTTAGTCAGGGAGAGAAATACTGGCAAAAAGAATTATGAGTTTTACCTCACTCAATCATTGGAAAATTTGGTTGATCCGGACACTGGAAGCGCTGCACCTGGAGGTCTCTACATAGCCTCTACCGAGCATTCTATGAAAGTAAGAAGCCGAATAGGTACTAAGGGTACCTAACAGCCATGAGCACCATTGTACAATCTGAGCCTGAAACATTTGAAGAAGTCATGAAGCATCAAGTTTGGAAGGATGCTATGCATGAGGAATATGAGTTGATCATGAAAAATGATGATTGGGATGTGGTCCCTAGATCGAAGGAAAAATCTATTGTCACCTCGAAATGGGTCTACAAGATCAAGCAAGGAGTCGATGGAGGTGTTGAAAAAATTAAAGACAGATTTGTTCTTAGAGCTTCTCTTAAAAAGGAAGGAATAGATTATGATGAAATGTTTTTCCCTGTTGCCGCTACTCCTACCACCATTTGTTCGATCATTTCCCTTGCTACATTAGATGGATGTCAATAATGCCTTCTTACATGGCTCAATCAAGGAGGAGGGTCTATGTGGAACAACCTTTGGGATTCGAAGTCCGAAACAGAGATACATGTGCGAGGTTGGAAAAGCCCTCTATGGGGGGAAGCAAGCCCCTAGGGCTTGGTATGAGAGGATCGATAGCTACTTGATGAAGTTGGGCTTTACTCAAAGTGATGTTGATCAAAACCTTCTACTTTAAGGTTGATAATGACAAGCCTCTCATTTTGGTTCTCTGTGGACAATATCATCCTAACGGAGTGCGGCCCTCTCATTCATCAATGTAAGAGGCTGGCTCCCCGGGTTCGAGATGAAGGACCTGGTCTTGATGCATTATTTCCTAGGCTTGAGTACGGCAAAAGCGAGGTGAGATTTTCTTTCTTAAGGAAAACATATTGTGAGATTGTTGGAGAGATTTGGGATGTGGGTACATGAGTTTGTGACTACCTCGGAGTGGAACTCAACTTTAAAGAAGTTGTGTGGAAGTGTTGTTGGGCCCAATTTGGGAAATCCTTTGAGTATCGTCAACTCGTGGGGGCCTTGATGTTCTTGAGTGAACTGCGTTGGACATATATTGTGCGGTGAACACGTTGAGTCAATACATGGTCGAGCCTCATCACATTCTTTGGATTGGTGGTGCGAATCTCTTAGAGATATCTGCATGAAAATTTACGAATATTACTATATTACGAGAAATCTGTTATTATATGCGGATTTATACTTCTCCCTACTTAATCAAGTTATTAATGCTAAAATTGATTAATATTAGGAAGTAAACACATAACAAACTTTCACTTGGAATTCGGATCTAAGCAAAGATACATACATAGACAAAGTGACACACAAGATTTTCTGAACCATTTGTCCCCCGGAAAAACCAGTCACAGAAAGAGAGCAGGTCTTTTGGATGCTAGAGGTTTATGTTAAGCCAGTGATTTACGGAATCTGACAAGCCATAGACACCTTACTGGTTAACCGAAACGGAAGAAAAATATAGATAAACTAACACTGTACATTAGAGCGCAGCTTTGGTGATCACACCCTCAAGCGGGATTTACAAGACTCGACCAGACACGCACTCTCGGCAGAGCCCGTGGCGCTCTTGAAGCCCCTGTCGGTCTTGCTAGCCTCTGCGGCACGCCTGCTGGCACGGAGAGGGATGTATGACTTGGGGCCCAGGTGACGCGGTCCCTACACTTTGGATGACCTGCGTAACCACGGGGGGTCTCACAATTGTTCCGTGTGCCTTGCAGGCTACAGCGCGTTGAAAGCCCTACACATCTGTGCTCCTCGTTCTTGCCTCTTTGCCTCTTGTTGATTCTTGGCATTGGGATTAGATCATCCCCTTAGTCGATACACACCCCTCTCTACGGTCGAAACACTTCTAAAATTTCTTATGAAACTGCTCTAGAATTTGACTTAGTCTCGGTGCTGCGTGTGCGTGTGTTCTCCAGCGGCCCCAAGTATTTTCCTTTATACTTTCTCATTGGGGAAACCAGCAGCCATGATCTAATCTTGAATCGATGGCTAATATTAAAAGAAAGCTTGATGCGTGTGACTTGAGTCATTTTCGTCGCATGTTTAATTAATTACCTTTAATATTTTATTTTCCTAAGTTAGACTTAGGGTCCTTAATTAAAAATATTAATTTATTAATTATCTCCCAAATTGGATGGAATTTCCCAAATCCCTTTCGGGTCTTGGAGATCTCATGTTACTCTAGTCCCTCAACAAATTTTGGGAGCTAGAGCACATCGATGCTACCCAAAGCACTCCAAAGAAAACAACGGTCCCTCTTAGCGAGAATGTGCTCTAGTACAACTTCTGCTTCACCCGAAGCTGCACTAATCTACGGGTGTGGGTCTGCGCGTGCGGGACTGCGCTTCATCAACTGTGATCTTGTTGCCAAGTACATCTTTGTGCAGAGTGATGCTTCCCACGCCATTGCCACATCTATCACGTAGCTCCCTCCCAAATCTATTGCATCATGTTGCTGCCATACATTTCTGCAACTTCGATTCTTGAAGAAAGCCTCACTTCAGAAGCTCACCTTACCTAATCTTGTGGAGCCAGTCGGTTAAGTGCATCCACTGCCATCAACGAAGCTCCATAGGCTATTGATCTACTGTGACATCACGGAGACAGCTACACGGCTATGGCTACGCAGCTGCGTAGCGGAGACAGCCTGTGTGTTGCGGTCACATGAGCCCACACGCGAAATATCCCACGGCTGATAGCATGTGCCTTTTGTCCTCCACAAGCCTCTCGTTCTTTGCAACTACGCTCTTGTCTCTTTAGTCCACCATCACTCCTAACATTGCCCCTATTTCTTTGCATCTGCAACTGCCTTCTCCCCTTTAACCTTGACTCACCGCATCTGTATACGACGATTCTGCGCAATTATTTGCTCTGCGTCTCGCGCCTCTTGTCTTAAGGCTCTCATAGCTCGGATGTAATCCAAGGAACGAGTTGCTCAAGGATCTCGCCACCACTCTGTGGCTTCTCTATAGATCTATGTCACCCCATTTTGTGGTTCACGAGCGCTCTGACAACTCGTCATCTTACGTACCATCATCTGCCACAACAACCTTGGAAGTAGAAGCTTCTTTGTCCTTCTTCTTCTATGGACAGCTGCTAGCGAAATGTCTAAGTTCGCATACTGGAAACACTTGATCTTAGATAGATCACGATTCTTATTCCTTGTTGCCTCTTTGATGCCCGAGTTGCATCTTCTTCTTCTTCCTTCTTCATCTTCTTTTTTGGATCTGTCTTTGTATTGCCTCTTGTGGTCTGCCGGAGTTCTTCTTGAAGGATTGCCCACACTCTTGTCCCGGTTGGGAAGGTACGCTGCCCAAGACACTTTGGACAAAAGTTTCCTAGTCCTCTATGACGTGACTACATTGAGTGCGGTCCTTACCATCATCATCCTCCACCTTCCTTACCATCCCGCATCATCCTCCACCTTTGCTCCCATGGCAGGACCATTTGATCTCGTCGCACAGCAATACGAAAAGTAAGTGTGATTTCTTCTCCCTTGGCCATCATTAATGATTGCGGCTCATTCTCCAAAAGCATTTTCTCTGGACGGATTTTCCCTCATATAGGGCAATTAAGGCTTTCCACACCTCCCAGTCGTTTTCTTGTCGCACATGTGTGGAACTATATGATCCTTAACCCCATCCATTATGAAGCATTTGGCATGTGTCATGGCTTCCTCGGGCTTTGCGGAGATTTGCATCGGTCGACGCAAGCGGGAACTTTTACGCATGGTCCCTTAGATCGTATTCCTCCATGACCACCCGGGATTAAGCCTTAGGCCACCGAAGTTGAGGACAAACCATCCAACCTATCACGATCACGTAGTCGGTGATGTGCCATCTGCTCAATAAATCTCATCGAACTCCTCTTCTCTATGCTAGAGATTTGGATCCTGGGAGTCCTTGGCAAAACGGGTACCCTCCACTCCCTCCTAAGAACCCTCTGGGCAGTGCAACAATATTCCCAGTGTAATAGCTAATTGGAAATATTAATTTTGAGGAGATTAATTTTGCCTTTATAAAGGTAGAATATAAATAAAGTGGGTGAAGGAGCACTTGGGATAAAGTATTCCCTAAAGTCACTAAGGGCATATCGAATTAGAAAGGTGGGGCCTAGTGGCCAAGTGGCGGCGCGAGGAAAGAGGCGGCGTGGAAAGCGTGGGGCCTAGCCGGCACGTTGGGATTGGACGGCGTGGGCCAAGAGGGGCGGCGCAAAGATTGGTGGGGCCTAGTTGAGGGGAGAGGCTCACCAAGCATAAAAGAAGGAAGGTCTCCTCATTCTCATTCATTACGATTATGCATTTTGAGAATTGTCTTCTTGACATTGAGCACGCTGGCACGGTAGCAAAGTACGCGTCTTCATTTAGTACATTGGGTGTCTCCGTTCGGAAGTCCCGGCCTACGACCCGGGGGACTTCGAGTGCCTCCTCGAGTGAGGGTTTCCATCCTTATTTTGTCGATGGGAGTTGCGGCCTGTACGGAGGAGCATCCCATGCGAGGACGGCGCGATCGGTGAGAGGGAGGACACGGTCTTGTGGAGAGGTTGTCTCGGATTGGGAGTTTGAGGTGGAATCAACACAGGGATAGTGGATAAGGGGCCCAACCCTTCCCTATTCTAGTGTTTTGGTGGAGTTTCGGACTAGCTTTTGGAGGCTGTCCATTCGAACGGCGTCCCTCCTTCGAGGAGCAATGCGAGCCTCCAAGGGAGCTATTTTCGGGGTCGGCCATTTACGAAAAGCTTTCGGCCTTTTAAGGGTTTGGGGAGTAGAGGCTATTCCCGAGAAGTTTCGACATTTTCGAGGTGGGGAACAACCCCAAGGTCGATCCGACTCGGCGGTAGCAACGGCCACGATGGCAGTACCCGGCTGACTTGGAGATAACGCGATCTTGGGTTAGCAACCATTTTGGGTCCCAAAGGCGAGAGTATTTACGTAGCACGGTCACAGGCCAAGGTGCCATCATTTTGATCACCTTCTATCTTCCGGTATTAATAAAATGGCTCGAAAGCGTTCTCCATATTGGTTGTTGTTCATGTGATATCTCTACGGTTATTTGTTTGTCTTTGTTTAAGTGCTTTTATTGTTGTTTATTTCTATTTGAAAGTATTACGGTGGTATCGAAGCTCATAGACTTGGCTTCTTTGTGGAGTAGATTGTCTGTGGCTTGCAATGGGAAAACCCATCATAGGGAAGGAAGTATAAAGACCAAGAGTGGAGATTAGAGCTCACTTTTCGGGAAAGGAGGAGACGACGTTCCGGTGGTGGACGCGGAAGGAAGTGGAACCCATGGCGGAGAAAGAGATGTCGGGAACGATTTCGGGAACTCCTCCTCAAATCGGTGCGAGTTTGTCAGGCGGATAGAGGAGATGGGGCAAAGATTCATAACGAGAGTCTAGACGGCGCGAGACCCCAAGGGTTTTCCCGTTGGAGAGGGAGCTCGGGCACATCCCATCATTCAGGAGCACCTCGCGGCGCGGCGGTGCTTGCGCCGCCTCCCCCCGTTCCATGATGTCGACATTTCTTCTTGCGCAGACATTTGGCGAGAAGCACGGCGGGAGCAAGAGCGGCACACATGGGAGACTATTTTGCGGAGGTACCGGTCATACGGTCGAGGAGTTCGAGAGATGCCCTCACTTTCCTTGATTTTTCGGCTCAAGTGGGACAACGAGCCCCGCAACCATCACATGACGGGGACTTATGGTGCATGGTGCCATTTACGGGCATTTGACGGTTCGAGGCAAGTGTTCGGCAAAGGCTTGGGTGGAGAAGTTGGATATCTATTTCCGGTAATCGGATGGTGAGCTAGAGGCCATCGAGGTGGCGACGTTTGCACCTAGAGGGTGAGGCCCGGAGATTGGCGGTTTCACGGGGATGGTTACGATGGGAGCACTACGAGGTGACAACATATGCGGGATTTATGCGAGAGGTTGGTGGAGCTTTTTGACCGGAGGGATCCCGGAGGAACATTTTGTTGAAGCCTAACCAAGCTCGACGAGCCAAGAATGCAGACACGTGTCTCCGAGTTTTGAGACTTTGTGATGGTACCGAGATCTATCCACCGCCCATATGATTTATATGTTCGTAGATGGATTGGCGAGCCCTCTACGAGGTGGTTAGATCGACGAGGCCCACGACACTCCATGATGCGGTCGAGAGGACTCGGGATTTGCGGGATGGATGCACTTCCCGAGTGGAGCTCCTTTTCCCCGGTCGACATTCCGGCCGAAGGGAAAGGACGAGAGGGTTCGCTTGCCAAGGGGAACCGGTGGGGTTTGGAGATGATGAGGCCGGAGAGAGCGGGAAGCGAGGAAGAGATTGTGCTTCACGTGCTAGAGAAACCATGGGCACCGAGGACAGGTGTGCCGCGGGAAGGCACATTACATCGAGGTCTTCTGCGGCAGGTAGTGGGGAAGAAGACGAGTATGAGGATGTGGAGGCTAGAGATAACGGAAGTGACGCGAGAGGGGGATCATCTACCACCTCCACCACTGGAGCGGGGAGGTGCGGCTTTTGCACCCTCTTGGGGGCCCTTACGACTAGCAGAGGAGTTCCCAGGAAGTGCCCGGCCTTTGCGTGTTGAGGCACGATGCGAGGCGGCGTGTGTTGGTGTTGGTAGGCAGTGGGGCTACCCACAATTTCATTGATGCTCGATTGGTAAGAAGCGAGGGAGGGGCATACGGACGGAGACTTTTGATGGATTTTCGGTCTTGGTTCTAAGGGACCAAACCATGCGGTGTGCTAGGTATGTGCCAACCTTGGCATTGATGATGGGGACATACACTGCAGTAGATCCATTTCATGGTGGATATTAGAACACCAACATGAGCGGGGATACAGGTGGCTTGTCACATTGGGGAAAGGTCAGCAGCATTTGGGAGATGAGTGGACGGACAAGAAGGCGGGAGGCATGAGAAGATTCGGGGGGATGCACACTGCCCATCACGACGGTTTCATCACCTTGGATGGAGGCGGATTTCCGGAAGCGGAGACATAGAGTGAGCGATGGGTTGCGTGTGTTGGAGAAGCGAGGATCTACGGGCGGGCGGTACACCTGAATGTCTGAGTCCATTCTTGACAAGTATGCTACGATATTTGGGGAGATACCACCACGATAGCCATAGGATCGGGGGTTTGAGCACACCATTGGTACGGAGCAAGGTATCCGGTGTTATCCACTACACCATGGGCACTCCAAAAACTGTCAAGATGAGATTGAGAGGGCTATCTATGAGCTCTTAGCTCTTGGACACATCCTTCCTAGCACCGACCCCTTTGCTTCTTCAATAGTGCGGGGCGGTAGTACACCTAGATGTACGGTCCATTCTTGACAAGTATGCTACGATATTTTGAGAATACCACCACGATAGCCATCGGATCGGGGTTTGAGCACACCATTGAGGCTGGAGCAAGGTATCCGGTACATTATCACTACACCCTATGTAATATTCCCAATTAGCTTTGCCCCTGAG
Organism: Pinus albicaulis; assembly: GCA_034641835.2. Lineage (NCBI taxonomy): Eukaryota > Viridiplantae > Streptophyta > Pinopsida > Pinales > Pinaceae > Pinus > Pinus albicaulis. The sequence goes on from JAXQQM020059568.1 coordinate 171,608, forward strand.
TGGAGATAATACATTTTTGCTTTATTTTGTTGCTTTAGATAGAAATAATAAATAAAGTGAGAAATAAGAGGAGCCACCTCACTTTAGTCACCTCACTTTATAATAAAGTGTTCTTTTTTTCCTAGTAGAATGACGTTGTAACTTAGAGAGAGGGGGCCTTGGGGTCCACGTGGATATGATGAGGAGACTAATAATCGAGCTAACCCAAGGTGGCTTGCGCGAGATCCCGGGGGTGAGTTAAGTTTCAGAGGAGTTTGATGTTATAAAGGAGAGGCTCTCACCTCATTTGATCATCCATGATTTGATATTCTTATTGATAGGCTGGACTCTTGTCTGCGCCCGGCCACGCGGTTGTTTAGTCGGTGCTGCGGCCTTTGTTTAGTGCACGAGTGTCTCCGGTCGGAGATCTCACCCTTAGCCTCGGGGGACTTCGAGTGCGGCCACTGGTAAGGTTTCGCGGTTTCACCCTTGGCTTCGGGGGACTTCGAGTGCTAGCCCTATTGAGTCTTTCGAGTTCCATCTTTCGGTTCCGGCGGCGGAGCGGCGGTCTCTGACATGTCTGAGGAGGAAAAGCCCTCTTGTGGGCGTACGGAAACAGAAGAAGGAAGGACGGCGATTCTTGAAGGAGAAGAACTGACATCTCATACGGAAGAGAACGGCGATCCTTGCGAGAGAGAAGAACTGTTGTCCAAGGAGGACGCGGTTCGGGATTGGCGGAAACGTTGTTTTGGGAGGCGAGAAGGGCCTGTTGTCTAGCCTTGGAAGTGAGGACGTTTGTCCATTTACGAAGGTAAGGATTGCGGTGCGAAGGCTTATTGTTAGATCCCGACTTTGGGAAGGATAGATGCGCGGATCTGGTCACGTATGTGTAGAATCTAGTCTTGTATGTTGCGGTGCGGGGTTTTGCACTAGATCTGACTTGGAAAGTTGCGGATACGAAGAAATGTTGGCGGATCTAGTCCCGGATGCGAAGGGTTAACATCGAGATCGACCACAAGTTTGTAGATACGAAGGGTGTTGTCGAGATCCGGTATAGATGCGAAGGTTTGGTGGCGGTCATTGGGGAGGACACGAATCGGGGAAGAAGGACGCGGTGCGGTTTGGAGGCTTCGGATACGCGCTAGAGACGAGTGTTCGAGAGCGAGATCCCGCCCGGTGGGGCCCGATCGAAGGGCGGACTTGGGAGGGCGAGGCTCAACGGCGTTTTCCTGGCCTTCGATGATATATTGTCTGGAGGTTTCCTGGCAGCTGTCACTAGCGAACGGCGTTTTCTATTGTGGAGGGTTTGCAGTCTGACTCCGAGCGCGATTCATCTTCGATTTTGTAGAAACGGCTAGGACGTCCTTGTTGCGACCATTTGTACGGTGAGAGGGTCTCCACTTGCCTAGAGGCAGAGATGAGTGCACTTGCTACGATTTATTGTACTCTCTCTATGTGACACCAAGTCCAATAAAATGGCTCGATTTACGGTATTCCATGTGTTATGATTCGGTGATGCGGATTTCGGTGTTATATTTCCTATGTACGTATTGGTGTGTTTTTTTGTTTATTGCGGGTTGGTCCCCATTTGGGGATATTACGGTGGTATCGGAGCTTAGATGCGGCTCGACTGTTTGTGGTGCTGGCAATCTGTGGCACCTAGGGGTCGCCCAGTCTCCTCGGGGGAAGCGATTCGGTTCGGAGGCGGAGAACGGAGACAAAATCCAATGGAGGCCATGTTTGCCAGGATTTGCGAGAGAAGATGGATGTATTCATGCGAGGATGTGAGAAGATTGCGAAGGGACGCGAGAAGGAACCCCAGGTTTTTCGAGGTAGGGGAAGGATCGGGAACGTCTAGTTGCATACCGGATGCTGTTCCCAGTGACGACGGCGCGAGAAGGCCGATTCCATGGACACGCGACCTGCATGCCTACTCGATGAGGAAGTGGAGCAAACGGCATCAGGGCCAGGAGTCTCGATCTTCATGCCGGAGTTTGGTTTGCGGTTGGCGAAGCATGGGACGAAATTCATGGATGCTCTCCCTTTCAATCAATATACGGATTAGAAGCGGCGGTAAGCCTCATGATCGAAATAAGGGACGGGGTTCCAGCATGATAATGTGATGCAGCCGACAGAATCATTTGCCAGTGTTTGATGGGTCACAAAGACCACGGCCAGGTCTTGGGTGGAGAAACTGAACCTCTATTTTCGGCTTAACCGAGATGCCGGAGAAGGGCCATTAAGATGGCTGCATTACATCTGAAGGTGAAGACTAAGCGGCAGGTGGTTTCATGGGTTGACAACAACGGGGCATTCCACGGTGACTACATATGGCGAGTTCACCGGGAGGGTGAGTGAAACGTTTTGATCGAGAAGGATTTAGGATCGACCTTTCCTCGAAAAGTGGAAACCAGCGCTCAAGCAGAGACGAGGTAGTGCGAGGGAACGCCCATCTCGGACTTTTTGAGGTTTCGGTGATGGTGCACGACATGTCAGCGGCCGCTCGGTTGATCACGATGTTTGTAGAGGGGCGGCGAACCACTTCGTGGTCTGAAGTCGTCCCAGCAGGCAAGCTACCTTGAGGATACTATCGGTGGGGCCGTGACCTACAAGATGTCTTCACCTAGGACTCGGCCACCTTATCCCCGAGCAGGGCTTTCCGACCTAAGGGTAAGGACACGAGGGTTCCGCCTCCCGAGGCGAATCCGGACGAGGACGATGTGATGATGAGGCTAGGAGAGAGGTGAGACGGAAGCGATTGTGCTTCTGCCCGGGGAGCCCGCGGGCACTAGGGACACAAGTGCACGGCGGGGAAGGCACATTTTCATAGAGGTCTTCTCAGGGCGGTGGAGAAGGATGAGTTGGATGATGAGGAGAGCGAGGAGAGTGTTATGCGGCGCAGTGGCTACCGCCTCCCCGCCACCGGAGTGCGGGGAGGCATCATTTGCACCTGCGGGGAGCTCTAGCGACATTGCGAGAGTCCCCAAGTATGCGACATTGCGCGTACGTGGGACGGTGCGGGGACAGCGTGTCTCGGTTCTAGTTGACGGTGGGGCCACCCACAATTTCATCGATGCCCGGATGGTCGCACGGGGAGGCATACCCACGGGCGCCGATGGGTTTCTGTTTTTGGTCCCAAGAGATCGAGACCATGGCTTGTGCTCGTGTACCCGAGTTATCGGTGACGATGAGCACCTGTACTTTGATGATCACTTCTTTGTGGTGGATCGTGGGACACCAATGTGATATTGGGAGTGCGGTGGCTTATCACTCTAGGAAGGTCTGCAGCAGTTGGAAAGGCCTTGGAAATGAGTGGGATGATCCCAAGACGGGAAGGCATGAGAAGATCGAGAGCGAACACATATCCGCCCCGGACGGTATCGGCACACGGCATGGATGGGGCATTCGCGGGGGAGATATAAGTGGGCGGTCGGTGTGGGCTTCGGAGAGATAGTAGATACGAGCAGGGCGGTGCACACGGTCTCTGAGACTCTTCTCGACGGGTATGCGATGGTTTTTGGAGACATTCCACCGGAGACGGCCACCCGGTCGGGGGTTTGAGCACACGATCGAGTTGGAGCAAGGGATACGGGCGGTGATCACCACCCCTTATCGGCATCCCAAGGCCTATCGGGATGAGATAGAGCGGGCCATTCGGTGGCGGCCCTTGGGCACATTCGACCCGGCACGATCCTTTCGCTTCTTCGGTAGTGTGGTGAAGAAGAAGGATGACACATTACGCATGTGCATTGATTACGAGCTACGAGCAAAGAAGACTTTGAAAAACGGGTACCCCATTCCCGGGGATCGATGAGTTGATGGACGAGTTGAGAGGAGCACGATTCTTCTCAAAGATTGATTTGAGGTCGGGTACCTCATCCGGATCTGCTTGTGAGGGAGCAGGGACATTCCCAGGCACTTTCGAGGTGTCATTATGGGCACTTTGAGTTTTTGGTTATGCCATTTGAATCGACCAATGCACACCGCCACTTTCGAGTCTTCATGAACCATATCTTCGGGGGATCATACGAGGAAGTTCGTGCTAGTTTACTATTTTTGATGATATTCTCATATACGACGGGACACCGGGAAGAGCACCTCCGACACATTGAGACGGTCTTGCGCATTGGAGAGCGACGGTTCTTTGCCCAAACTCTCCAAGTGTGAGTTTGGATTGACGAGAGAATGTTGTATTTGGGACACATCATAGGAGTGGACGGGGTGAGAGTCCATGGCCGAGAAGATCCGGGCTATCAGGGCGGCGAGCCGCGGAATGTGAGGAGCTTAGAGGGTTCATTGAGTATCTGTACTTACACTACGGGGGGGGTCGTCGAGGGCTTCTCACGATAACACCCCTCAGGGCGGCGGGGAAGGGGCATTCGGTTGGACGAGATACCGCCCGGCGAGCTTTTGATAAGCTCAAGGAGGGTGATGAGTAATTGTGCGGTCTTGGCATGATACCGATTTTACTCGGTATCCTAGAGTGCGATGCATCGGGGGAAAGTTGGAGCGATTTGATGCGGGGAGGGTCATCCAGGTGCATTCGGAAAGCCGAGCTCCTTCCCACACGAGAGACTTTACCCCATCTATGATAAGGAGATGTTGGCCATCGGCCATGCATTGGCCAAATTCCGACGATACTTGGTAGGCGGCGGGTTCGAGTCGGGACGGATCATAACGGCCTGAGAAGTACTTTCTGGAGCGAGAGACGATTCTGAGAGCGAGAAGTGGATCGACAAGATCCGAGGGCTTACGACTTTGACATAAGTATGTCAAAGGGGAAGAACAACGTGGTAGCGGATACCCTTTCCGTAGACCCGGCCCGTTATCCCTCATGAGCTTGGACGGTTGGAAGGCTCGACTGCGGTTGAGTATTCCAAGGATAGATTTGCATGCGAGGTCTTTGGATGGACGGTGGCGGATAAACGGATACGAGGTAGCGATGAGGTCATCTATTACGAGGGGATCGGATCTTCTTGGTGAGGATCTCGGCTCAAGGAAAATACTCATGCCTCTCATGATTCACCATTGAGCGGGGGCCATCGAGGTTCACCAAGATGTACGGGGCCATCGAGAGAGATTTGCATGGAAGGGCCTCCAAGAGAGGACGTACTCCCGGCATGTTCGGGAGTGTGGGGTTTGCCCGGCGGAACAAAGGAGAGATGAACCATCCCGCGGGGTTGTTGCGGCCCGCTTCCCATTCCGAGAGGGGAAGTGGGGGAGAGTGTTTGATGGACTTCATCACGGGTTTGCCACGGAAGTGCGAAACCCAAGGGCCCGCATCTTCGTGGTAGTTGACCGGCTAGTATGCTCATGTCGCCATTTCGGCACACTACACGGCGGCACGAGGTGGCGAGAGGAAATTTGTTTTTCGGAGGTTTCGGTTATGGTCTGCAAGACCATTGTTAGTGGCTTCGAGGGCCGGCCGACATGGGTGGATTTTGGCGAGGAGCTCTTTCGACTAGTAGGGAGTGAGTTGACAGAGCACCGACTATCATCCCCGGACGACGGACGGGCAGAGGCAGAGATAGTTAACAAGTGGGTGGAGGGCTACTTGCGTAGCTACGTCGGTGGGCGACGACGAGCGTGGGTGAAATAGCTACATGCAGGCTGATGCGCTACAACACAACCCATCATATGTCTATCGGTATGACACCTTTTTATGCATTGTATGGATATCATTCCTTATCTTTTTGTGGATGTGATGTTTGGGGTTAGCGGGGGCTCGCGAGCCAAACTATGGATCCAAGAGAGCAAGACATCCTTCGGACTCTCGAGGACAACATAGCCACGCACAAAATCAGCGAAATTATGTCGTGGTAGGGAGTGGGAGGCACTTTGAGGTAGGGATTTGAGGTACTGCCCGGTTACGGCCATGCGCGGTCTTCAGCGAAACGAGAAGGGGCGAGAGAAGCCCAAGCCTCGTTTTTATGGACCATACGGGGTGATTCGTGGGATCGGACGAGGTTGCATATGAGTTGGGTGCCCCGAGCGATAGGATTCATAACATTTTCCATGTATCATGCTGAAGAAGGCTGCGGGCCGACATGTGACGGTCATGGGGGCTACCTCCGGCCGGTTGATGAGGGGCATTTGGTACTACGGCCAGGAGGCCATTGGCTGACACCCGGGGGAGAGGCAGTGCAACGTAGCGAGAAGATCGAGAGAGTTCTTGGTGAGATGGAAGAATGCGCGATGAGGATGCCACTTGGGAAGATGAGAAGATCTTACGACGTCCCTCCTCCCGGTTAACGAGGACAAGCAACGTTTTGCGCAAAGAGGAGAGCTAGTAATATTCCCAGTGCTTTGCTAATTTGTAAGATATTGCATTTTTGCTATTTTTGCGCTTTAGATAGAAATAATAAATAAAAATTGTGAAAACAAGGGCCACCTCGCTGATGCCCCTCACTTTATAATAAAGTGTTCTTTTTCCTAGTAGAATGACGTTGTAACTTAGAAGAGAGGCCTTGGGGGTCCACGTGGATATGATGAAGACATCGAGCTAACCCAAAGGTAAAGCTGGCAGTCCCGGGGGTGAGTTAAGTTTTGGAGGGAGTTTGATGTTATAAAGGAGAGGCTCTCACCTCATTTGATCATCCATGATTTGATATTCTTATTGATAGTGGACTCTTGTACGCTTCGACACGTAGGTTGTTTAGTCGGTACGCGGCCAACATTTGGTGCACGAGTGTCTCCGATGGGAGAATCTCACCCTTAGCCTCGGGGGACTTCGAGTGCGGCCACAGTAAGGTTTTCGGTTTCACCCTTGGCTTGGGGGGACTTCAGTGCCTTACAAGTAAGGTCTTTACGAGTTCCATCTTTCGGTTCCGAGCGACGGGCGGCCGATCTGCGAAGCATGTACGAGGAGGAGAAAGCCCTCTTGTGGTACACGCGAGCAAGAAGAGGAAGGACGGTTCTTGAAGGAGAAGGACGGCTGTCTCATGCGGAGAGAGGACGTCCTTGCGAGGAGAGGAGGACGGCGTGTCCAAGGAGGACGCGAGTTCGAGTTGGCGACTTGTTGTTTTGGGAGGCGGAAGGACGTTGTCTGGCCTTAGAGTGAGGACGGCTGTCCATTTCGGTAAGGATTGCGGTGCGAAGGCTTATTGTTAGATCTGACTTTGGGAAGGATAGATCTTGCGGATCTAGTCTGTATGTGACGGTCTAGTCTTGTATGTTGCGGTGCGGGGTTTACCGCTAGATCCCGACTTGGAAAGTTGCGGATGCGAAGAAATATTGGCGGATCTAGTCCGGATGCGAAGGTGCTGTCGAATCCGGCCCTAGAGGCTGTGGGTACGAAGGGTGTGTCGGATCCGGTATAGATACGAAGGTTTGGTGGCGGTCCTGATAGGGGAGGACGCGGATCGAGGAGAGAAGGACGCGGTCTGGTTTGGAGAGCTTCGGTCTGTCGAGATGCGAGTGTTCGAGCGAGATCCACTTGGTAGGACGATCGAGAGAGCGGAGACTTGGGAAGGCCGGCTCAACGACGTTTTCTAGCCTTCGATGGGCGATATATTGTACGGAGGTTTCCTGTGGCTATTCGCTCGCGAACGGCGTTTTCTATTGTGGAGGGTTTTGCGATCTACGTGACTCCGTATGAAGTTCATCTTCGGTTGTAAGCAGTGGAGACGCGCTCCTTGTTGCGGCCATTTGTACGGTAGAGGGTCTCCACTTGCCTGGGGCAAGGATAGGTGCACTTGCTGCGATTTATTGTACTCCTCTCTATGTGTTTTTTGATCAATAAAATGTCGCTCGGTTTACAGTATTCCATGTGTTATGATTCGGTGATCTGGTTAGGTATTATATTTCCTATGCTCTGTATTGGTGTATTTGTTTATTATTTGGTTAGTCCCCATTTGGGGGATATTACACCCTATAGGCACTCCAAAGCCTATCAAGATGAGATTGAGAGGGCTATCTATGAGCTCTTAGCTCTTGGACACATCTTCCACTTTTGACCCCTTTGCTTCTTCAATAGTGGTGAAGAAGAAGAACGACACATTGAGGACGTGCATTGATTACGGGGCCACGAACAAGAAGACCATGAAGAAGCTGGTACCCCATCCCATGGATTGACGAGTTGATGGATGAGGCTGAGGGGGCCAAGTTCTTCTCAAAGATTGATTTGAGATGGGGGTACCATTACATTCGCATGAGGGAGCGGGACATTCCCCAGTACTTCCCGGTGTCATTACGACCATTTTGAGTTTTTGGTGATGCTATTTTGGGCTAACCAATGCCACCGACCACTTTCCGAGTCATGCATGAATTGCATCTTCCACGATCCACTTGAGGAAGTGTGTGTTATTGTTTTTGACGACATATTGATCTACAACTAGACATGGAGGAGCACCTCCAACACATAGAAGGTTGTATTGCGCGGTTTGGAGGAGCATCGGTTTTATGCTAAGCTCTCCAAGTGCGAGTTTGGGTTGTGGGGATGCTTTCTGCTTGGGGCACATCATCGGGGTGGATGGAGTGAAGGTACATGAGGAGAAAGTGGGGCCATTAGGGAATGGCGAAGATAGAAGAATGTGACGGAGACCGGGGATTTGTGGAAGATTCTGCACCTACTACGAGAAATTTCGTCAAGGGGATTTTCCCAACTTATTGCACCCCTTACAAATCTCACCAAGAGAAAGGAGCATTCGATTGGTCGGATACAACGCAAAGGGCTTTTGAGGCTCAAGGAGGTGATGAGTAGGTGCCCAATGCTAGTGCCCAGGGATTTTACATAGCCCTTTGTCTTGGAGTGTGATGCATCGGAGGAGGGGATAGGCGCGGTGTTGATCTTTGGGAGGCCACCCATAACCCCGAGCAGAAGCTATTGCCACATGAGAGGTTGTATGCTATATACGACAAGGAGATGTTGGCCATCATGCATGCATTGGCCAAGTTTCGATGACGGTACTTAGTGGGGAACGATTCAAGGTGAGGACGGACCACAACGACCTCTAGTTTTTCCTATAAGCCCGAACGTTGCAAGAGAGATAGCAAAAGTGGGTTAGTAAGATCCAGGCTTACGACTTTGACATCGAGTATGTCAAAGGGAAGAACAACGTTGTGGCGGAGACGCACTTTCACGCGGGCCGGCGGCCATTGTCCTTCGATGAGTTTGGACACGAATTGGAGGGCTCGGTGATGAAGTACTCCAAGGGGCTTGTTTTGCTTGCGAAGTTTCGGATGGGCAAGTGACGGATGATAGGTCTGAGTGATGGACGAGGTGATCTATTACGAGGCAGGGATCTTCTTGGTGAGGGCTCCCGACTCAAGAAGAAGATGTTACGTACCTTGCATGATTCACCATTATCGAGGCCACAGGGGTTTGCCAAGGCCTATAAGGCCATCGAGGGAGAGGTTCTCTTGGAAGGGCCTCGAGGAGGACGTGCTCCAATATGTGAGGGTGCGAGGTTTGCCGGCATAACAAAGGAGAGATGAACCATTCGGCGGGGATGTGACCTCTTCCCATACACGAGGAAATGGGAAGTATCTCGATGGACTTCATTATAGGGTTGCCCACGAGTACGGGGCAAGGATTGCATATTTGTAGTCGTTGATCGGTGACTAAATATGCTTATTTTCGCCATATCGGCACATTACAACTGTGACACGGGTATCGAGTTGTTCTTCGAGGGACAATTTTGATTGCATGGTCTCCCAAAGACCATTGTTAGTGATAGGGACAATCGCTTCATGGGCGGATTTTGGCGAGGGCTTTCCGTTTGGTGAGCCTTTGAGTTGACATCGGTCACCCAGATTTACCACCCCCCGAACGGATGGACGACCGAATGATGAAGCAGTGGGCCGGGGGGAGCTACTTGCGTAACTATGTCGGTGGGTAGCGAGCATGGTTGAGATGGTTGCACTTGAGGAGTACTACTACAACAACACTCATCATGTCCATTGGTATGTCTCCGTTTTATGCATTGTATGGATATCATGCGTTATCTTTTGTTGACATGATGTTTTGTGCTAGCAAGGCTCCTAGAGACGAGCCAGAGGCCGGATCCGGAGAGCTAGGATATTCTCACGACTCTCCAAGGATAACATGGCTACAACGAGAACCAACGAGAAGATGTGTACGTGGGGGCGGTTGAGAGGCGGGTTCGAGGTAGGAGACTTGGTCTACCTACGCTTGCGACCATATCGGCCGGTCCACGGTAAAGCGAAGGGCTAAAAGCTCAAGCCTTGCTTCTATGGGCCGTACAAGGTGATACGCGAGTGGGACGAATTTGCATATGAGTTGGAGCTACCCCAGTGCTGGAGTCCTGCGTTTTCATGTATCATGCACGAAGAAGGCATTGGAGCGACGGTGATTGCAACGAGAGGAGCTTTCGCACATAGATGATGAGGAGCACTTAGTGTTGCGGTCGGAGGCCATTATTGACACTAGGGGAGGCGGTTGCGGAGCGAAACGGTTAAAGGGGAGTACCTAGTGAGATGGAGGAATTTACCCGATTGAGGATGCCACTTGGGAGAGTGAAAAGGTCTGCTGACATCCATCATTACGATTGCTTGAGGACAAGCAACGTTTTGCGGGGAGACTTTAATATTCCCAATTAGCAATAGGTAATTGGAAATATTAATTTGGATTAATTTTGCCTTTATAAAGCTAGAATATAAATAAAGTGGGTGAAGGAGAAACTTGGGATAAAAGTGTTCCCTAAAGTCACTAAGGGGGCATATCGAATTAGCAAGGTGGGGTCTAGTGGCCAAGTGGCGGCGCGGGGAAAGAGCGATTGTGGACGGTGTGGGGCCTGGCTAGCTGGCATGGAGTTGAGTTGGACAACGTGGGCCAAGAGAGACGCGAGGAGATTGGTGGGGCCTAGTTGAGGAGAGGCTCCTGACATAAAAGGAGGAAGGGTCTCCTTGGTCTCATTCATTACGATTATGCATTTTGAAAATTGTCTTCTTGACATTGAGCATGCTTGTTTACATTTATGGAAATTTTGCACGTCTTGTTCGGTCTCTTGGGTGTTTTCTTTCGGAGAATCCCAACCTCGACCTCGAGGGACTTTGAGTACTTTGCTCGAGAGTGAGAGTTCCATCCTTATTTTGTCGGTGGGAGTTGCCGACTATCACGAGAGGAGCATCCACGCTGAAGACATCGCGAGTCGGTGAGAGGGAGGACGCGGAGTCTTGTGGAGAGGTTGTCTTTGGATTGGGAGTTTAAGGTGGATTCGGCTCGGGATAGTGGATAAGGGTCTAGCCCTTCCCCTATTCCGGTGTTTTGGTGGAGTTTCGGACCAACTTTGGGCTTGTCCATCCCGAGCCGGCGTCCCTCCTTGAGGAAAAGCGACGCCGGAGGCCTCAGGAGCTGACCTGGGGGGTCGACCATTTCTAAAAAGCTTTTACGGGCTTTTGCGGGTTTCAGAGGGTAGAGGCTATTCGAAGTTTCGGCATTTTCGAGGGTGGGGGGAACATCCCCAATGTTTCGGTCCATTCGATGGTAACTTTTAGCATAGTAGCGGTACCGGCGACTTGGAGATAACGTAGTCTTGAGTTAATAACCGTTTCGGGTCCCCAAGCTGAGAGTGTTTGCGCTTGCCCGGTGCGGAGCCAAGGTGCCATCATTCTAATCACCTTTGTACTCATTTTCTACCTTTCGGTGTTAATAAAATAGCTCGGCGTTCTCCCATATTGGTTGTTGTTTATGTGATATCTCTCTGGTTGTTGTTTGTCTTCATTTATGTGCTTGTATTGTTGTTTATTTCTATTTGGGGGGATATTACGGCGGTAATATCGATGAACAGAAAGTCAATGAAAGTCAACGCTATCACGATCGATAGTCGATGCAAAACAACAACGGCAAAACTTCAACACGGCACGGTCAAAGTCAATGTCCAACCTCGATTTACATTGCCAATAAATGCGAATTTCACGGTGGAATTCTAGGATAGATTTGGGTTAGTTTGACCATGTGTTGACCAAAGTCATGTTGGTCAACTGCGATAACTGGCTTGTTGGAGTTGAAAATAGAAAAATCTTCTTCTTTGCGATTTCCCACGTGTTGTTGAAGAAGACTCCCGATAGATGATCGATCCAATCAAATGAGGAGAAGAATGTGTGAGGATGGATGGTGAAAATGACCTCCAACGTTGACCTATTTATATCCATCAATGAGGGTGTGTGACACAGGCTATTTGGGGCTTCAAGCCTACACATTTCATTTCGAGGTAGGCACCTTACATATTTTGAATAATTTCAAAATAAATGTTAACTCATTGGATCGAATGATCTTTAGATCGATCTTGCACCTCTCCAAAAGAGGAATCCAATAAAAATATTGGCATCTTCATCCGAGCATCACAACATGGAGTTTGGACCTAGTTGTCCAAAATTAACGATCCCCTCTCAACTAAGGAGAGCTCCATCCACTGTCTTATCCAAACGACGTGCGTCATTCTGTAAGTAACTTGCTTTGCTAGTTTCTTTATTTTAGAAAAAAAGTGGGTCGACCACAAAGACATCATTCACTGGCAACAAATTCAGCCTAGAGGTCAAAACCTCTATAGGACTCGAGTCACATACCAACCCAAAGTTGGTTTATGCGACCGAAGTCGATTGGAGGTTCGAAACCTCCTTGGAATCAAGAAGGTCATGTACTAACCCGAAGTTAGTTTCAACGACCGAGAAGTGGGTTGACGATCAAAACACTCACTTGGACTCCAAGAGAGTCATATACTAACTTAGAAGTTAGTCTTCTTGACACCAGAAGTTAGTTGGAGGTTCAAAACCTCACTAGGGTATCCCAAGTCAAGTGGTTGGACACGTGCCATCCTAGACATAGAGAGTACGACAATATTTGATGCGTCCATCGGTCTTTGCTACTAGTCTCTAGCTTTTCCCACCTCATGGCCAAATGAGAGGTACTTCCATGAGTGCGGGACTCAATGGGTAGGATGCATACGGGGCTCAAATCATGAGAGGTGAACCAACTCGACATCATAATAGTGGGGCGAGAAGCATACAAGGTTCGGCAATCCTGAACTAGGTAATGACCGCCTGGCTCCAAGAAGCTATCCCTAAAGCCCCCGAGGAGCTCCGAGAGCTCATCGTCCAACGGGACCCTTGACATTGGGTCATTCACCGATTCCAAGATTCTCCACGGAGAATGTTAGGAACTTGACCTTCTCTAAGAGCTTTGTGAGAATATTTGCGACTTGCTCATCGGTTCTATGTGATCGAGCCTTACGGCGCCTTGTGTACCATATCCCAAATAAGTGGTGCCCGGCCATCAACATGCTTGGATGGATCGTGGAATACGAGATTCTGCGACAAACGGAATCCCCTTTGGTTATCACCAAAGGATAACGGCATCTAGCACATGCTCGAACAACTCCTTGAAGATATTTCGCAACCAAGTGACTTCACAACGAGGCCATACATCTTATGATGTGTTCGGCCCTTAGCAGTGCTCAAGGCTACGCTATTGCTTCTAACAAAACGGACCTACGTGTGAAGAAACATCCGGATGTGCTCTTGCGATCCACCACACTACCGGCCCAATCGGCATCGGTATATCCGCGGAGTGTCATACTCCTACGGCAGGTGTATTTCAGCCCATGGTCTATAGTGCCCCGAGAGATATCTCAAGGGTTTCTTAGCACCAACCCGGTGAATGTTATGAGGATCAACCGCTGTGTTGACTCAAAGTGTTCCTTTATAAAACATACGTTCGGATGGGTGTTCACTAAGAACATCAAGGCCCCTGTGAGTTGATGATGCTCGGTAGGATTTGCTAGCATGAGCCTAGCGGCGTTGCCACTCGACTTTTTAAGGTTGAGCTCCATTGGTGTCGACACGGACTTACGGTCCACCATTCCAAATCTTTCCCGAAGCTTCACAGTATATTTTCCTTCGAAAGATGTCTCGCGAGGTCTCTTCCGGACCTCTGGCGCAAGGTAATGCATCGGTCCTGGGTCGCCATCTCGGTCGAGCGAGAGAGCTCCCTCTTTCAGCGATGAATGAGAGGGCCAACACATCGGGAAGGAGTCGTCCACATACAACACCAAAATGAGAGACTTTTCTCTATCAACCTTGGGCGAGATTCGGATCGGCATTACTACAAGTGAAGTCCAACTTCATCGGTGGCTATCTATCCTCTCGTACCGAAGCTACTGGGTGCTCTTCCAACCCCGCAGAGGGCTTTCTTCAACACCCACCAAACATGGGTGTCTCGATCCTGAACTTCGAACCCCCGAGTTGCTCCACGTACACCTCTTCCTTTATCGCACCATGTAGAAATACCGGTCTTCACATCCCATCTGATGAAGATTCCATCCTTACACATGTGAGGCTATGATAGATCGGATGGTGGTATGTCGGATCCACGGTGCAACTATGTCATCATAGTTTACGCTTTCCCCTTTGAGAGAAGCCATGAGCAACGAATCTTGCCTTGAACTTTTCGGCTACGATCGGATCCATGCTTAATCTTATAGAGCCATTTCGAGGTAAACCTTCTTTGTCCTCTGGGTCTTGGGGCTCTTGAGACATCATTCTTTATAATGGACTCATATTCTTCGTGCATAGCATCCTTCCAAACTTGATGCTTTACAACTTCTTCAAAAGTTCCGGAGCTCAGTTGTGTTGTACTCATGGTTGCTAGACACCCTTGGTATCTATTCGCTTCTTGCTTTCATGGAATGTCCCCCTTGGGGCCATATGTCTCTCGGCATCTTTGAGAGTGTCCTGACCATGATGGTTTTCTCTTCATTGAAGAGAGGTGGATCAATAGGGTCCATCGGTCCTTCAACTTGCTCAGACATCGTCTAATCCTTAGGTTCTTCTTGATTTCTAGGCCTTGCTTCATGATCTTCCTCACAGTCTCGGAAGATTGATTTCTTTCCTCGGGAAGCATCTTCGTCGAAGGTAACATCGTGGCACTGTGGCTCACTTCCCTTTGACTAGGCGGGGCCTTCGAGAAGTTGTTGTCGCCCACAAACATTCCCTTCTTCCGAGAAGCATCCGACTTGCTCCTCTTCTCCTTCGGTACACCGAAAATAAACGGGGCATCCAAAAACTCTAAAATGTGAGACGTCGGGTTTCTTGCCGAAAACCCCGCGCGGGAGTTTTGGAGTCCGAACGGAATGCGAGGCATCGATTTTGTATCTACATAGCGGTGTTCGCGACTTCTCCCCATAGAAACTTCGGAAGACCTTGGTCACATGGCATGGCACGTGAAGCTTCCACAACGGTCCTATTCTTTCTTCGGCAACGCCATTTGCTCGAGTATGAACGGTTGTGGTCACCCTCTTGATGCTGACTTCTGCAAAATTTCTTGAATTCGTTCGTCTCATATTCGGTGCCATTATCGATTGTCGGATAATATCACATGTCATCGCTCCCAGTGGACTTCCTCCAACATGGTAGAGTGTATCAACTCTCGCTTAATCGTGATAGCTTTCTTGAAACTCTTTTTCCAGGATGCGCACCTTGCCATCCAACGAATGCCACATTGAAGCCTTTGTCTTCCATGGCAGAAATAGACACAAGGTTCTTCTTCAAATCGGTACATATAGTACATCTTACGAGGTGGAGGACTTGTCCTTGAGACAAGTGGAGGGTCCTTTATTTTTGTCCCTTTTATGGGATATGTGGCATTATCTCCAAGGATAATTTTCGATTAGTATCCTTCTCAACCATATCGAAGAGTGCTTCCTTGAACCCGGTGATGTGCGCGAGGCACCACTATCTATCAACGGAACATCCATAGTTCGGGTGGGGATGCGGCGAGAGAGAAGCGAGATACAAGAATGAATTCATTTCTTTTATCATCAACAACTTTATTCCTCATGCAAATTTCTTGACCTTTTGTAAGGTACCGCATTTCCCACCGAGAGAGAGCCTTCCTCTTTCCTTTAGCTTTGATGTTCCTTTGATTGCCATTCCTCCGAGTTGTTGTTGTTATCATCATCATCGGGGGAGAATCCTTCTTGAAAGGACATTCTACGGCATGGTCGTAGGTCTTGTGACATGTGTAACATTTACCTTTCTTCCCTTGGGTCTGCTCTTCCTTTGTTCCTTGAACCACCAAGTTCTTCTTCTTAGCACGAGCGATGAAGGCAACATTTCCTTTATTTTCATATTCCTTCATCCTTGTCTTCTTGTACGCATCTCGATAGTACTTTGTCAAAATCAAGTGTCACATTGTTATTGAGAATGGTAGTATTGAATACATGCCATTCGAATAGGGGAACCTCAAGTGTGGTGAGAACAATCTCTCGATCGGCTATTGTCTCTCAATAGCCGGAAAATTTAACTTTGATTTTGAAGTCGACTTCATAAAATATGATTGGACGGATTCATCACCTTTCTTCGAGATTCTTCGGTTGATTCTTAAAGAATAGGACTTGATTTGCATTGTTGACCTTGAACATGTTGACCAACTTATCTTACATCTCCTTGGATGTGCCCGGCTCGAGAGATGTAGGCAACCGGACTCTTATGAATAGGAGTCCACGATCATGCTTTGCTTTGATTTCCCCATCTGTACTTTGATTTGGCGACAACGAGTTGCGGTGGATGGAGGCTGTGAAATTTATGTAGATGTTCTATGCTTGATGCAATTTTACTTTTATAACGACAATCACATAAACGATTAAGTAAAATCTTGATAGAACATACTAGTGGATCTATAGAAGACAAACCGGAAAGCAAAAGAGAATGTGTTGGTGCGTTACGGCGGTCGGTAGGATGCTTCAGCAGCAAAGTCTTCTTGGTCGGCCAACCCCGAGAATGTGTCGTAACGGTCCTCCAAATCGGTCACCCGGTCAACTCCAAAGTCAACCCCGGAAAAAGTCAGCGAGTCCGAGAAAAAAGTCAATGTAGGGCAGCAACAATAAAGTCAATGCAGCTCCAACCCGGTCAGCCTTTTGACCTCGATTTTTTTATTAGCAATGAGTACGACGGCAAAATCGAACTTTCCACAAAATTTCAGCCAATTCGGACCATGCGTTGACCAAAGTCAACATTGGTCAAACTTGCCCGGAAAACCTAAGCTAGCGAGAAAATTTGCTGCCGGTAAATTTACGTCCTTTTGCTGCGGTAGATTTAGTCCTTCTTCTCACGTGGGAGATGGCTTCCTTCTCGGATGCTCCTATATAATTGGGGAGAAGATGTGAGATGTTGAGTGTGTGAAATGCTCTCCAACGTTGGCTTGTATTTATATCCATCATTGAGGTGTGACACCTCTGTGGGGGGGTGTAAAACCTTAAGGCCGACCTACACTTAAATTTATTAAAAATAATAAATTCAAAATAAATATTCTCTTGATCGATTAAAATCAATTTTATATTGATTTTACATCTCTCTACGGAAAACAGATCAATACAAATATTGGTATCTTCGTACGAGCATCACAAGATGGAGTTCGGACCTAGTTGTCCAAATTCTTCGAGGCTCTTGGATTTTACCCTACACATAGTCCATGACATCTTGGTCTTCCAAATTAAGATCCGGTGTCATCTTACGGGCATGGAAGTCTTCCTTCCCAATCAATTTGTCCTTGACTTTAAAGCCATTGTAGTTTGAGGAACCCATTCTCTTCTTCGGTGATTACTACAAACTAGGGCTTTGTCTTCACCAATGCTTTCTGGCTCTGTAAATTTTTTGTAGATGTTCTATGCTTGATGCAACTTTACTTTTATCCCCAATATCAACCAACAATCCCATAAACAAGAAAGTAAAATGCTGATAGAACATACCGGTAGATCGACAAAAGACAAGTGAAAAATATATGTGTGTTGGTGCGTTACGACGGTCAGCAAATGCTTGACCGACGAAGTCTCAATACGATCGACCAACTTGAAGTGTCACACAACCCTCTAGGACAGAAAATATCGGTCAACCCAAAGTCAACGAGAGTCAATGTTGTCACGAGTCAACGGTCAATACCAAAACAGCAGCAGCAAAAGTCAATGCAGCCCGGTCAAAGTCGATGTCCCATCCCTACGATTTACATGCCAAAATAGTCATGACTGCAAAATCAGAATTCTGGGACAGATTTGGGTCAGTTCCTTGACATGGGTGACCAAAGTCAATGTCAGTCCATTTCTGCCAGCAGCAGAAACCCTGGAGACTGAAAACAGAAAAATCTTCTGTGTTGTGATTTCCCACGTGTGGATGAAGAAGACTCCAATAGATGATTGAACCAATCAGATCGGGGGAGAGAGAATGTGTGAGGATGGATGGTGAAAATGACCTCCAACGTTGACCTATTTATATCCATCAATGAGGGTGTGTGACACAAGCTGCTGGGGCTTCAAGCCTACATTTCATTCCAGGCCGACTGCACATATTTTGCATAAATTCAAAATAAATGCTGCGGTCATCGGTCCGAATGATCTTTAGATCGATCTTGTACCTCTACGAAAAGAGGAATCCAATAAAAATGTTGGCATCTTCATCGAGCATCACAACATGGAGTTTGGACCTAGTTGTCCAAAATTAACATTCATCTATAAGGTTCCGTTTGGATTCTTGCATAATATAATCATTTATGGGAGTTAATATAGCCATGAGTTTCCTTCTAAAATGCCATTTATGTGTATCATTCTTATCTGTTGCTATATATATATATATATATATATATATATATATATATAACAAGGTACACATTTGAGGGAATTCATGTTTCTAAGCATTCTGATTTTCTACACCTATACTCATTCCAAGTTTTGTGCAACTTAGTAAAAAGATTTTTTAACATGAATTTGGCTTGTGAAGTTGCACATTTAATAGGTAATTCCTAATAGTAGGGCTGAAGTACTAATTATGTTGACTTATTTGGTTGAGAGTAATAACCAAAACATATCTCTTACTGATGTTTTCTTGTGCTTATTTTTTTATAATCTTTGTAGCTCTCACAATATGGTGGCATCCAATATTTTATGCAGACAGCTCTGAACCTTCAGAAGCCTTTAGAGCTTTCCAAGGCTAAAGATTGCAAGCAATTAATAAGGAATCTCATCATAGGTATGATTTTTCTTATGCTTTGCTACAAGTCTTGATTGGTGTCAAATGATTATTCCTTGCATAATGGGATCAATTCATGTTTTGCAAATAAGTTATTTCAGAAATTAACAGTAGGATGTTTTGGTATGTCTTCTAGGACACAAGTCTAAGTCTTCATATGATCATTGTATACATAGCTGTCCTTCCATTTTAAAACAAGAAAGGTTATTAGGTACTTCTGATCAATGTAAAATTTAAAATACAGTACTAGAAATGTAGCTCCCAGTGGGAATGTAACTTTATACTACATTTTTTGCAGGAATGAGGACGGTAGTTGGCAGTATAACTCTTGCCAACACATCAAAGTGCAGGCATCTCAGTCATCAAGTTCTGGCAGTTCACATGGGCTGAGAGAAGAGGAGGTGTACTGAAAACGAGTTGTTATTTGCATATCATAATTATATGGAAATGGTTGAAAAGAAATTGTCTAAAAATTAAGCAAAGTACAAATGTACACCTTTTTAACTGGACATATTTTTATGGTCAGGTACGGCTTATCTCAGGAGTATTAAAAGAGTGGAGTGCATTGCCTTTCAATATTCAAAGAAAAGGACGAAGAGAGAAATACTTGTGCATTTTTCTCAAATTTCGCTGGGATGAAAAATAGAGACCTGAAGGATATGTTTGCTATGTGCTTGTCGTGTCTTTTTGAGTGCATGCTTAAAAATGATCAGCTGTTGACTGTATATTCTATCCTTCTACGGACAGCTCAGGTTGTACGATACATTGCAGATGTGCTTGCAAATTTTCTTGTTCGTAGTAAACTGGATACCCTTAAACAACCAGACACACCAGCATCCAAACTAGCCTTGCGTTTGTTCCACCTATTATTTGTTGCTGTTGCAAAATTTTCTGGGGATTGTGAATGTGTGTTACGGCCATATGTATCAACTATAGCGGATACATGTGTGAAGAATGCTAGTGAGATTGAAAAGCCTCATGGATATGCAACTGCTTCATTCTATGTTTCATGCTCTTTCAAGAGTGAAGTCATGAATTATTGTTCCGGGGTTTATCCCTACTCTGGATCCTTGCCTTAACCTGTTGTTAGCTATGGTGGAAGGACCAGTTGGACTTCATATGAAAGACCTTGTGCTTGAGCTTTGTCTGAGGATGCCTGCTCATTGAGTTCATTTACTTTCATTTCTCCCACGCCTCATGAAGCCTTTGGTCCTGGCTTTAAAAGGTAGTGATGAACTTATTGGCTTAGGTTTAAGAACCCTTGAATTTTGGATTGACAACCTTAAACCGGAATTTTTGGAGCACTGTATGAAAGATTTCATTTCAGAAATAAATTTGACTCTTTGGTCTCATATCCGACCAAAACCATATCGTTGGGGTGAAAAGGCCTTGCAACTGCTTGGCAAACTTGGTGGTAAGGCTGAAAGGTTTCTAAAAAGAACCTTTAGCACTTGAGTGCAAAGAATATCCTGAATATGGTCTACGGTTAATATTAATTATTTGAGCCATCCGCACAATATCTGCTACCTTTAGATCAGTGCATTTATCTGGCTAGAGCAACTGTTATGCAAAATAGATCTGATGTGAGTGCATCTCAGAAGAGGCATGCACTCCAGTTCCTGCGTGTATGCCTGTCATCAGTTCTGAATCTGAAGGGAAATAATCCAGGTGGAGTTATTCCAGGTCTTTTGAGCATGATGCTGATTTCATCAACTGATCCATCCAAGGCGTGGATCTGGGACATCAAATGTGAAGGTTCGTTTTTGGTAATGGTATGGTAGCTCTTGGTTACAATTGAAGAAGAAAAAAGCTTGTTTGAACTTTCTTGTTTTAAGATATCTTATATTGTCAAGTATAAATAAGATATTTGAATTCCAATTTTATACATCATAGGGTATGTCATAATTATAGACATTCATAGTAAGCTTGTTGTTTAAAACTTAATACACTTTAGTTATCCTGCAGATAAGTTATTTTTCTATAAAAATTTGAGCATATGCAGTTTTGTTAATTTATATTTTGAGTTTGCGCCACGATAAGCACCTTCTGAATTTTGTGCCTCTTTTTTAATTCTATGTGATTAAATGGATTGTAAAAGTTCCATCCAATTTTGGTATGTTGTAGGTTTATTACATAAATTTAGCTTCTTTATGGTCTCAAACTGTAATAATAATGCCAGATCCTGCGATATTAGTTCAAGAAGAATAATATTGTATTGTGTTTCAATTTACAGGTTGACCCAGGGTCAGAACAAAGACACAGCTCATGGCAGAGCGATCTGTATTTAAAGTTCTATTATTGACTGTAATTGCTGCTAGTGCAGAGCCAGAACTTAAGGATCCTAAGGGCCAATTTTGTCCCAAATATATGCCGACATTTTTCTATGTTATTTTCATGTTGATTCATCGACTACTTCCCCATCAGCAACATCTGGTCAACTTGGGGACTTGATGGGAGGAGCCAGTAAGGAGAAGCAAGTTCCCTACGTCACCCAAGAGTTCATGCCATTCCAATTTGGAAGAGTTAGATCCTTTGATATTCTTAGATGCATTAGTTGATCTTCTTGCAGCTGAAAACAGAAGCCACATGCCAGGCAGCTTTGAATGCAATGAATATTTTGTAAAACACTTATTTTTCTTGCTTGTTCCAAGCATACTGTTGTATTGGCTGAAAGCAGCATTGGCACACACAGCTTGCTCCTGTGATGGTTACCTGTCCATCAATGAATCCTGTTTTTGCACCACCTCCAGGTGTTCATATACCTGTCTTTGAGCAACTTCTATCTAGAGGCTTTTACACTGCCTGCTATGGAAGCACATGGGAAGCTCAGATAGGTGGGGTCATGGGTCTTGGTGCTCTTGTTGGGAAGTGTACTAGAGACTTTGTCGTTTCCAAGTTCAGGCAGTATGCAGTCTAGTATATGTGTTGCAGCGACTTCCTCAGCATGCAAATAAGGAGCAAGCAGAGATTAAGCCATGTACTTACTCATTTGCTGGGGGTGTCAACTATGCGGATGAGAAAAACCGTGAACATTGCAGGCAAAGTTTCCAAGGAGTTGTGGATTTTCTTGCTGCAGAGCTATTCAACGTCCAAATGCAACACTTACACCAACGAAAAACTGTAGAGTCATGCCTAGCATTTCTAGCCAGCAGAAAAAACATTGAGATTTCGTTACTTGAACCTGTGTATCAACCACTGTTGCAGGAGCTTATTATGCATCCTCTTATTAGTAAAGGCATTGAACAACGGTATATTAGTTAGAATATAATCGAACACATCTTACACATTTCCTTATTGTTTTCAATAACATTTTTCAGTTGAGGGAACTGCACATTAGACTGATTTACATTTGTTGTCAAAATGGATTCTACTAGAATTCTCAAGTATTTAAAGATCAACGAGTTATCTTCAATCCCATTTTGAATACAGAATTCTGTTATATTTACATGAATGCTAGTGTCACTGCAGGTGGGAATTGTGATGGCTATAAACTATTACTGTCCCTTCACCCTCCACTTCTAAAGATGAGTCAAGAGTTTGTAAGCATTCTACAAGTAGCATTTCAAATTACGGAGGAAGATGAAAATCCTTCAACCAAATTTATTAATCCAAATTTGGTTGTGAAATTAATGAAGCTTCGAACTGTGTGTATTGAGCTTCTATGCACAGTCATGGCCCTGGTTGATTTCAAACTCCAAATCATACAAAGATGCGAGATCGGATAATTTCAATACTCTTCAGAGTCTCTCACCTGTGGAAATCCTGAAATTGTGACTGTTGCGAAGGACAGTCTTCGTCGAGTCATCTTAATACTTTTTGTCATTATCTATATGCTTTTTATTAGGGTTGCTGTGTGTGTGCTTAAAGAAAAGTAAATATGCCTATTAAGTGAAAAGTAAATATGAGTATTGTATCAAAGAGGGTACTCTGTATATTTGTATATTAAGGTTGAATTGCTTTTGTCCTGTACAGATTATGCAACAACAAGGGAAACTGCCAAAAGAGCTCTCGTTTGTAATGTTACACAATATTTTCTGAAACCAGTCAATACTGGAAACCTCAACATACCTCTTCTACTAGGTTTATCTCAGTGCTTGAGCTTCTATCTCATTCTCTCAACAGCTAATTTCGGTGAAAGACTCCTAGAGCACCTAAAAAGGTGTCAGGGAAAAAAGGTTGATAAGAAACAAAAATCCTGGAATGCTGGTGAGGAACCAGTAATTGTTGCAGAGTTAGTATAAAAAATATTTGTTTATGCAGTTTATGATCCTTGAGACATGTCTGTGTCTTTACATTAAGTAGTCTAGAGATAATTGTATATTCTGTGTTTTTGTTGCAGCAATCTTAGACCTTTTCCACATTATGCAACCTGAAGCAGTTAAGTTCATGGGTGATCTTGTGGAACTAACCCTAGAATTGGGAAGCAGCCCTACCCCAAGAACAAGTTTATAGCGAACTAAACAGCCCATATCGCCTTCCACTTACAAAGTTTTTTAAATTGTTATGCATCAGATGCAATAGATTATTTTCTTGTGCGATTGAATCAGCCAAAACATTTTAGAAGGTAATTTTTTATATGAATGTGTTGTAAGATTTGTTCATATTGTTCCTATGATGTGACATGAAACTAATATGATTGAGTTACTTTCTAAGAGGTGTTGTTTCCTTTTGTTTGGATTCAGATTCATGGATATCATCAGGTCAGAGGCAGGGCAACCTCTGAGAGAGGAACTTGCTAAGTCATCAGAAAAGATAATTGCTAATGCATTTCACCGCGGGTGATGTCGAAGTCCAATGAGCTGGTTAACTCCACTGTGATGCCGTATGAAGCAAAGAAATAAATATGCATTAGTGTCATTGAGAACAGATAATTTTGTTGGAATGCAAGTCACTGGAGAAAGTGCCAGGCCACATGCCAGATGCCCATTTCCAGGGAATTTCGCTGGTCTTAGCTTTTAGGTTAAATTGATTCCAGAATGGCTATTACAATAATCGTCCTATGTTTGATGCTTTAGTACTAGTATGGAAATCAAGCTCCAGACAAGCCCATGTACTTAATGAACAGAGCCACAGCTTGGAACAAGTATGTTATTCATTTTCTTTTAATTGATTTTCAGTGTGTCCAGTATACAAGACATACTTTATTGGTATTGTCAAGTGATATTTCATGTCACTAGACAATGGTAATATTTACATATCTGGTATTTCATTCTTATTTCCATATAGTTATGTACTTCACTTTAAATTTGTAGTCAAGTTTTATCCCCTGCTGTTGTATTGGTATTTAGTGTAGGGAATCTGCTGTTTCAATTCAGTCACTCAGTGTTGCCAATTTGACCTCTATTGCAGATATTACTGCATTTATTTTTCTTTCTTCTATTAGATTAAGATGCCCAGCTTTCAGTTCATGCTAATTTTCTGTTTTTAATACAAATGTGCACCTAGTCTTTGAAATACTGCGACCACAGCAACAGCTGGGATAAATTTAACTTCTATACAGAGTTACTAAATTATGGAAAGGCAACATTTAAGAAATCAAATTAAATACAAGGAAACGAATTCCTGTTATAACATATGTATTTGGCAGAATATTGACTCCAGGCTATCATTAAATGAATATGTATCTACAGTGTGATATGAACTGAATGAAGTTTCACAATCTAGCTATAAGATATGATAATTTTATTAATGTCCACAAAGAAAAAAATGAATAGTTCATTGAGACTAGAAAGTCAATCAGTGATATAAACATTCTTAGTGCAAAAGCTATATGGATTGAATGGTCGTATGTCTATATGCCAGCAACCTGCACCAACACAAACCCCTCACAATCCAAAGGGAGGTGAGTAAATAATATGTTGTAGGAACTGTGAAAATTATATAACTTATGTGTTATATATCCAAGATTCTTCTGATCACACACTATTTGACTTCATGCACAATACGAGAATCTATTCCATCACATGCGGAAATTAAATCAATTGCAATGCACACATGAAACCATAAAATTCACACACATATGAACCACCGAGTGTTTAACGAGAAAACTGAAGAAGCTAAAAACCCCAACTATTTGTATATAATATATGTCATAGAGATCATGTAACAATCTTCATACAAAGCTGATCATATCAAGCTCTCGGTGCAACACAATCACTACACACTAATCGGGCTAGATCTTGCAAATCCATATGCCGATCTGCACTTACATATGCTTTGCCTCTATTACGCAATCTCTCTTTGAAGAATGGCTCTAAATGAACTCAAATCCACCAAGCTTGCCTTTAGCAATCCTCATTGGCATCTCCAAAGGTGTTGGATGCAGTCAATGCATCACTATAGTCACGACTCACAACTAATAGTCACACTTGCTCTTTCACCTACTGTCCAACGGGTCTCCACGAAATTGTCCATGCGGCTGAAGTTAGCTGATGTATACTTCGATTGATTAATGAGTTATTATTTGGTGAATTAATTAACTAATTAATTCACACCACTATCACTAGTGTATCAATCGGTTATTTAGATACAACTAATACGAGTGTTGGATGCAATCAATGCATCACTCTAGTCACGACTCACAACTAATAGTGACACTTGTCTCACCTACTGTCCACGAATTATCACTTTGAAATTGTCCCATCTTATTTGAAGTTAGCGATGTATACTTAGGTTGATTAATGAGTTATTATTTAGTGAATTAATTAACTAATTAATTCACACCACTCTCACTAGTGTATCAATCGAGTTAGACTAGATACAACTAACTCTGTTGAATTGCGCTAAGTTAATGGTCCACAACTCCACCAACTACTTCTATAACTCCACCGAACTTTGTCACATGAGTTCTAACTAATGTCCTCATGCATTAGCTCTAGTAAACCCTCAAGAATAGCGTAATTCACATGAAATATGATCAAAATGGGATGTACGATATGTTTAGATCTATCATGAAATGCGGGATTAACCGAGGTTTTAATGCAACTACGATTATCACAATATATCATAGTAGGATCTAAGTGTGAACCGAATAACCGAGCAGGTCTTCCTCATCCATATAGCCTCGCATGCGGCCAAACTTGCGCATGTACTCGGCCTCCCATTTGAACTAAGTACACCATGGATCTTTGTTTCCTGTTTGTACCAAAAAGAAGCTAGCATGGGCAGGTACTAAATATCCCTCGAGATGTGCTCTTTCGACCGTTGGGCTCCCTGCCCAATGCCGCATCCCAGTGAAGCCATGCGGCTTCAACTCATCCGGCTAGCATACGTACCACAATCCACATCCCGATGTGCCCACGAGATATCTCAAGACATGCTTGCACCGCCTTCCAAAAGAGCTTCGTAGGCTTAACCATAGCTTGTGAAAGTTGGTTAACGAGCGCCAGCATATGTACGTGCGTGTATTCGACTAAATACATGAGCGAACCAACCAGCGTCGATAAACGGTGGCATCCACCTGCGTCGATGTAGCATCCTCTTTCCTCCAACCACGGAAGAGGGTGTCGATAGGCTTGCGACCTTTCATGTTGAACTTCTCTAGTATCTCCCGAGCATATGGTTGTTGCAGTCATACTTGCATCGTTTGATAAGGAGGCTGGCTGGAAGGAGACAAACAATGTGAAAACCACAGCGATAAAAACAGCGTTTCGTGGCAGCAGAGTTAATGCTAAGTACAATGATCGGCAACACCCTCCACCACAGTCTCGTATAGGTTGGATCCGCCTCACTCTTCGCCCGAAACCAAGTCAGTGAAATAATTGTCTATCCTTGTGTACCAAGCACGAGGTGCTTGTTTCGTATACAACGCTCTTTTTGAGCTTGTTGTAGACAAACAGAATTTCAGTAAAACACTTTCTTTTGACACAGGGAAAAATAACAGAAACCTCATCATAAATGTGGCTCATCTTTGGGGAGTGAGAGGACAGGCCTGAGAAAACCATGGTGGCAAAGGTTTCTTCATAGGTCAATCCTCGATGCAGCCGCAGAAGCCGGAACATGGAAATCTCTGTACTTCTGGGTACGTGCTTTCCTGCTTGGATCGTAAATGGCATTCCCACTGCCTGGGACAATCTCCCATGCCTTTATTTCGACAATCAAATCATACTCTTCCACCATGGCATCTACCCATGGGATCCTCCACGACTTCACCGAAAGAAGATGGTTACATCATGATACACTTGCTCATCGAGCCATGTATCCAGTAAATCGTCAGTATTTATCTCTGTCTGTGGCCGTATGATGTAGGTACTCCTACATTTTGTCTTGCATCAAGATTCGATTCGCAAGCACGTAGTGCGCTTTCGCCACTACGATGTTTGGCGTTGCATGAGTGGTTTCTTCCACTCCATGAACCTCCTCTTGTGGTTGATCACATCTAGAGGCTCATCATAGGAACTAATAGCTCCTCCTCTGCATGCAAGTGTAGCTCCCTCTCAAGCGACAACTTCATGGCTTTCTCCTCATGGTGATATCCCATCGCACAACGAGTCCGCGTAAATTGTACGGAAAATACACACGATAATTGTGGAGTGTTTAAGCAGCACACCCCACAAATATCCCAACCTACGCGGTCGGCTCGACTTCTTCCCCGGCATCCTTCGTCACATGAATGTAAACGAGTGAGCCAAAAATCTTCAAATGAGAAATATCGGAAAAACGCACGGAAAACGCCTCTTTGGGTGTACTCATGCCAAGTACTCTATGAGGACAATGATTTTGCACATAAGCACGCGGTGTTGCATGCTTCGGCCCACAAGTGTATGGGAAGGCCACGATCATGCAACATCGCTCGTGCAACACCCACTATCGTTCTGTTCTTTCTCTGCGACCCCATTCTGTGGGTTATGAGGCAATATGAGCTCTCTTCGAATTCATACTGCTTGTTGCAAAAGTCTTTGGTCGCCGGAGATGTATTCACCACCATTATTGCTCCTAGAGCTTTCACACAACTTCCCCGACTCTTTCTCAACTTGACACCTTGAACTCACCAGAACTTTGAGTATGTCTTGCTCTTCTTACGCATGAAGAAGATCAGCCACTTACGAAAAGTCATCAACAAATATCACATAATACCTATGCTTTTTCTTTGTTAGAGCTAAGAAAAGGTCCACACACGTACGTATGAATTCTCTCAAGGATCGTTGTGGCGCGTCTATCCTTCTCATGAAAAGTGGTCTTCACAAATTTTCCCAAAGTACATCCCTTGCCTTGATGTTGTGCAAGTGTACCCACTAGGAAGCCAGTGAAAATCTCTTCCTCCAAAATTTTTCAAGCGCCATGGTGAAGATGGCCCAATCTCCTGTGCCACAATTCGCCTCATCTAGGCTCACCACTCCTTTGCTTTGCGCCATTGTTGCGCGACCATCTGCAATTGATAAAGGTTCTTAACTCGAACCCCTATCCTACGGGTTTCACCGATTTAACTGCGCACGGGAAAGCCTTTCCCTCGCTAAAAACATCATATCCTTTGTTTAACGCCATACAAAAGATTAGATTCTTCTTCAATCCTGGAACATGACATCCTTCAATATGAAAGGGTTTACCGAGACTCTCTCTCAAAGGAAATGGTCCCAGAATGCCGGTCGCACGGTATACCATCATGGCCATCTCGATGTGCACTCCAAGATCCTTCTCATCTGAATCAACATTTGAACAAATACGTATAGGTCATATGGAAAGACTCCACTATCAAGAAACCACTGCCAGTCCATACACTTGAAACCAAGCATGCGATCGGTGAAAAATCCGACTCAAGCGTGAGGCTAAGGCCTCTCCCGGCGGGGGGGGGGGGGGGGGGGGGGCCGACTGCTTATTTCTTCTTCTGTGGACAATTGTGGCGTAATGTCCGTGTTGGTGACGGTCGCTTGTATTTCACCTTGGACAAGTCCGCTTCTTGCCTTTTGCAATGGACTAAGAAGGATTTTCTTTCCCCTTCCCTTTCCTTGCTTTGGCGGCCAAAGCGCAATTTTCTTCATCTTCATTCTTCGATGAAGATCCATCCTGGTACCGCCTTATCTCCTCTTGCACGAATCGACCAAGTCGCTCCCATCCGGCAATTTCTCCCAACCATTGACGAGTCCTCGTAGCTATGCCATCTCTTCGGAAGCCCAAGGAGAGCTAAGCTCACCAAGTCCTCTTCATCTACGGTAACCCCCACACTTCCCCGGCAAATCCACCGCCTTTGGACAAACTTCGTAGAGGTACTTGGGTATACGATCGCCTTTCTCCATTTTTATTTTTTTGAGCTTGTCTTTAAGCACAGAAGCTTCCTTTGGTTCTTCATATATTCCCAATTAGCCACTTGCTAATTGGAATATTTCATTTGTTTAATTTTGCCGCTTTAGTTAGAAATAATAAATAAAGTGAGAAATAAGAGGGGTCACCTCACTTTAGTCACCTCACTTTATAAAATAAAGTGTTTTCCTAGTTGATTAACGTTATAACTTAAAGAGGGGGCCTTGGGGTCCACACGTATATGAGGGGGGGGGCCTCACGGCCGGCAAAGAATGACTAACGAGTGAAGGACGCGATTAAGGTTTTGGAAGAGAGTTTAGCATTATAAGAGGGGTTTCCACTTCATTTGGTATGCATGATTTTATGTTGATATTGAGAGCTAGACTTTATGCCTTGACACGTAGGTTGTTTGGTCGGTCGCAAAATGCTTGTTTAGTGCAACGGTGTCTCCCGGTGGAGGTCTCACCCTTAGCCTCGGGGGACTTCGAGTGCACCGCCTGGTAAGGTTGTTTTACGGTTTCACCCTTAGCTTGGGGGACTTCGGTGCACTTCCTAGTAAGGTTATTTTACGGTATCACCCTTCGGTTTCGGTGGGACTTGGTAGCATTTTCGGCGAAGGTGGAGAGGAAGAAGCCTCTTTGTGGCGCGCGGATCTGCTTCGGGAAAAACGTTGTTTCGGCGAGGAGGAAGGACGCGGTTCTTGTACGGGAGGAAGGACGGTTCCCGAGAGGGGGGAAGAGAGGACGCGGTCCCCGAAGGCACATTTGATCCCGACCTTGGAGATTGTGGATACGAGCGAGGATATTTGCGGTGCGGATTGCCTTGGGTTGCGGATGCGGAGGGGTAGCATTGAATCCCGACTTGGGAGATTGCGGATGCGAAGAGATATTGGCGAGATCTAGCCTAGATGCAGAGAAAAGATAACATCGAATCCGGCCTTGGAGGTTGCGGTCTGAAGAATGTTGTCGGATCCAACATAGATGCGAAGGGATAACGGTGGTCGATCTAGGAGGGGCGCGGTCTGGAGAGATAGTAGCGAGATCTGGCACGGAAGACGGAGATCTGGAGAGGAGGACTCGAATCCGGCGGTCTGGGCGAGAGGAGGACGCGGATCCGATCGGAAGGACGACGATCCTAATGAAAGCGGTATTTGTGAGGGGTTTTGGCGGCGTTTTCGGTGTTTCCGGCCACGAGGGGGGTTTGGTTATCTTATACGAAGTTGCGGGGAGGATTCGACCTTTTCTCGGCGTATTTCTTCGAGCACGGCACCCTGCGGAGAGGCCCGACGTTTTGTAGGAGGAGGGTTTACCGGGGGCGATTTTCGGAGGTGGTCTAGTTTGGTAAATAGTTTGCGGGTTTTGTCGGAGCGGCGGTATAGGTGATGCGTATATTTTCGCTCATTCCGGCAAGGGGGATGGGCCCCACAACCGATTTCTTCCCGGCGGTACAGGATGTCGGATTTTACCTTGGCGACCATTGTTGTGCGTGAGAGCCTCCACTTGCCTAGGGCAAGGATAGGTGTGTTGATTCTGATTTTCTTGTACTCCTCTCTATGTACTTTCGGTTAATAAAATGGCTCGGTTTTACGGCATTCTATTATTGTAGTCGGGTTCGACGTGTATTTTATGTCTGTCGGCATATTTGTTTATTCTTTTGGTTATTTCTCTTTGGGGATATTACGGTGGTATCGAGCATAATTACGCTCGACACCTTGGTCATGACATCGAGAAAAGAGATCTCATACGGATGAATAGCAGTGCAATATCGAAACACGGTTGGGAAAAGGGCCAAAATAAAAAGGGTCCAAATTTTGAAGTTTAGGTGGGAAAAACGTTTTACGAGTTTACGGGTTTTGGACAAGGATACTTTTAAATTCCTGGAATCTTACGAGGTAGTTTTTAATTGGTGCGTCGGATGTCGAGGATTAGCGACGTTATGGTTTTGCGGCCCCGATAGTGCGATTTACGAGGGCACAGCGGGGGACACGGGCGGTGGGACCGATGGCGGACGTAGATGGGGAAGGCACGGATGTCTCATCCATCACGTACGGGATATGTGTCACGGGGGGAGCTCGCCGGCCGTAGGGTCGGTTATGGCATCGAGCACGAGCGACACCGGCCACAAGGGGCACGGTCTGCCAAGTGATGACCACGCACGAGCGAGTAGAGATTATGTTCGACACCCGGCGTGATAGTGAACCTCACAACTTTCACGGAGGAGCAAGCACTCACATGATAGGGGCTTACGGTAGCACGGTGGGAGCAGTTGCATCTCACAGGCATTTGACGGGTCATCCGGTGGCCTAGGAAAAAGCTTGGGTGGACAAGATGGATACCTCTTTCCGGTTGTGCGGTATCGGAGAGGAAAACCATTAAAATGGTCACCTCGCACTTGGAGGATGAGGACACGAGTTGCGAGGAGCTAGGATACACCTAGTGTGACACGAGACTCACCATCATTAGAGCCCTCCTTGACGATGTGGGATTTGATATCGTAGTGGAGGAGATAGAGGCCTACCCACGGTGAGCCATCCCGCGAGGTGATGGCTAAGGCCATGTCGAGGTCTTCGGGTGGTAGCGGCACACGACGGATGGGTGAGGTATCGGGGAATATATCCACTATCGATGAGACACTAGCGAGATACGAGAGGTGGACGATGATCGCGAACGGCGGTATCATCGGCCGGACGGGACCTTCGAGTTTTGAGAGAGAAGGCCGCGCCGATGCGGGAGACCATTTTGTTGCGAGACCGAGGAGGCTGGAGGTTATGAGAGTGACTGCGGTACTTGGTCGGCGGCCAAGTTGGTGCGCATTGGGGAAACGACTGGTTCACACGATGGTGCAACTTTGAGGGCACATTGCGACATCGAGATCATTCCCCTTCGGTATGCATGGATGGGACTAGTAGCGTTGTTGGGTCATCTCTTCCGGGTTGGAGAGAGAGAGGCGAGGCCACCTAGTCGGGGTCTCATGTGTTGACTTGGATAGTGGTATGAGACGATCGAGGAGTTGCACGGGGTACGGCGGCCACGTGTTGAGATTGGATGGCGAGAGATTTTTGAGTTGGTACTCGGTGGAGCGGGCGATGGATGAAGGGAGGTCTCAGGAGAGATCTCACTGGAGATACTTCGACACACCATGGGGTGCGATGACTTTCTTCCCTTCTCACAAGAAGCGAGATAGAAGATGGGGGGACATCTTCGGATGGATAACACCTCTCATGCTTGTGTTGGACATTCCTTGAGCCACACACATCATGATGGGAGGTTTTTGCCTACCACCTATTTGATTCTTGATGGGGTCTCATTGATCCTTGAGAAGTTTATATTCCAAAATCCCACGAGGCTATAAAATCGACAACTTGATTTGGGAGGATGGTAGCCCTCATGGGAGGGTACCGAGGATGAGGAGAAGGAGGCATCCACAATGTATTGAGTGGATGTGGTTGATGAGCAAGGAGCTAGGAGGCTATTTGCGGATCTGGCACGAGGGCGGCGGGGAGGCTTGGGCTGGGCGAGTTTACTCTTGAAAAAGAAAGGTTTGGCCATCACTTGGCAAACACTCTTCTAAGAAGTGAGGGGGATGGGGAAAGATGGATGGATACTTGCATCATTGAGCGACTGTAGAGTATGGATGCATAGTGTTGATGTGTTACTCATATCATTCATTGTGTCTTCATCATGAGTTGTTTGATGGAGG
Source organism: Pinus albicaulis (assembly GCA_034641835.2). NCBI lineage: Eukaryota > Viridiplantae > Streptophyta > Pinopsida > Pinales > Pinaceae > Pinus > Pinus albicaulis. The sequence continues at coordinate 204,497 of JAXQQM020059568.1, forward strand.
TATGGAGAAACCTTCTTGATATTGTCTTGTTGCTTGGTTGTTCCTTGGAGAGCAAGGCGAGGATTTGCTCTCACACTTTGTATGATGTTGCGGAAAGAGGGGATGACACTATCTCCTTGGTCTTTGATGATGATTGGGAGCTTCTTCCATCTTGGAAAGAATTCCATATTTATTGCGACGTATTAGAGGAATCTTTGGCAAGGAGCATGTCAAAGAACGGAGTCTTGTATTGACGGGGGAGCTTATTTGCATGAGCTCTTGACATTGGCACCTTGGAACCGAACATTATGGATGAAGTGTGCGCGACGGATATGGTGGATCTATAACCCATAGGTCAGGGATCACTTCATATTTGTTGCACTTACAAGTAATGATGATAGAGACATCTATGGCATATTCTTCTTGACTTGGGTTTCAAGCAAGGAGGATTATCTTCTTGTGACACATGGTTAGGTCTTCTTCATAGCGGTCAACACTTTATGGAGGACTCATTCATGGACCCATGTACCATCTTACTTCCGGCACATGGTGAGGGATTTGTTTATACATTCATTGATTTGCCTCTTACCATTCTTATGCGATGCATTGCTTCACAAGAGGGCAAGCTTGTCACATTGCTCCATGAGTTGTATTGGGCCAATCTACATGATGAAGCTGACCATCTCTTTTATGGCCTTGGGCAAATGTTTTATCATCACATGCTTGTATGTTCATTTGCAGCACTATATCATATATCATATGAAGACATGCATGGGTAACATAAACATTTTGCCTTGTACTCTTATCTAATGACAACTTGTAAAGCTATATTTGTACTTGATAGGGAAAGGCTATTTGGTACCTCTTTTCATCACATGTAACCTTCGAGCGTTTCCCTTCATTCTTTGCTGATCATGTCTTCATTTGTTTGATATATGTCCCGAGACTTGTATGGGAAGCGATTATGAGGGAGACACGTAATTTTGGATATTGATGAGTGGGAAAAATTCTCACAATTTCAGCACTACATGTTCTAATGGGAGCATGGGAGGAGGCATGGCCACCAGCATATGTATGTGTTCTCTTTTGATGTGGGCCATGAGATTGATATTCATCCATTGTACGGCCATGGAGGCAAGTGTTTGGCCCTATGTTGTTGTCATATTCGGCCATTTACTATCCATTAGTAGATGTGATGGATCTTGTACATTGCTTGCCATGTGATCTTAGAAAGTGCAGTGGATGAGGCTATGTTGTATCCTTGTGAGGGATTGTTTGCATGGGTATCCTCATGTAACACCTTCAGCAAACATCTCATTAGGATGATCCATGAAGCACATGTCCTATTCTTCATGGATGAATTGTTTTGGGCCGGCTTGTTCTTCGTTGTTGGAGGGACCTTCCTTGGAGGATTGTTCTTCACTTTGCCATTGAAGCGATGATTTTGCGACCCAAGATGGGACTTTCGTACCTTCATTACGGAGCTTGAGGTGGAAGGATATTTTCGGGGAGTTGCCTTGTCGGGAGGTGGCTCATTTTGGTTTGGATGATTGCTTGGGGATGGAGGATCACATGAGAAGATGTTCCTCACTTCATGCCTTGAGTGGAGAGAGATGATGAGCTGGTACACGATCGATGGGACAACTTACACATTCATAGATGCGAGAGGCGGCGGAGTCATGGTCTTTAGTCATAGCCGGAGGCGATGAGCGATCACGAGTCATGGGACTTGGGCGATTATTAACCACGGTGGCGATGGGGCTGGGGAGGACTATTGATTGGCGCGGTACAAGGAGGCCGGGTTTGGGATCACGGCATTGAGATATCCCTTCATATCGGGGTGATGCGGAGACGAGAGAGGTTTCGGTGGGACCCGGGCACATTTTGCGACTGTCGGCGGGAGCATCGGCCCCAGAGAGTAGGCTTGTTCCGGAAAGCATTGCTTGAGAACAAGCAATTGCCTCTTCGGATGAGGATGCCACTTGGGAAACGCGGCCGGTTTTACGACATCCATCACTTCGATTTGTGAGAGACAACTGACACGTTTTGCCGAGGGGAGAGCTGTGTATTCCCAATTAGCCTTGCTAGTTGGAATATTTCATTATTTAATTTTGCGCTTTAGTTAGAAATAATAAATAAAGTGAGAAATAAGAGGGGTCACCTCACTTTAGTCACCTCACTTTATAAAATAAAGTGTTTTCTAGTTGATTAACGTTATAACTTAAAGAGGGGCCTTGGGGGTCCACACGTATATGAGGGAGGCCTCACGGCGGCCCGAGGTGGCTTGCAAGGTGAAGGACGGAGTTAAGGTTTTGGAGGAGTTTAGCATTATAAAAGGAGGGGTTTCCACTTCATTTGGTATGCATGATTTTATATTGATATTGAGAGCTAGACACATGCCTTCGACACGGCAGAGTTGTTGGTCGGTGCAACGACCTTTGTTTAGTGCAATAGGAGTGTCTCCGGTCGGAGATCTCACCCTTAGCCTCGGGGGACCGAGTGCACCTTACTGGTGGAGTTATTTGGTTTCACCCTTGAACTTGGAGGGACTTCGGTGCAGCCTAGTAAGGTTATTTTAAGGTATCTGCCCTTCGGTTTCGGTGGGACTTGGTAGCATTTTCGGCGGGGGGGGGAGGGGTGGAGAGAAGAAGCCTCTTGTGGCCGCGCAGTCTAGCGGGAAAAACGGCATTTCGGCGGGGAGGGAAGGACGCGGTTCTTATGCGGGAGGAAGGACGGTTGTTCCGGAGGGAAGAGGAGGACGCGAATGCGAAGGCACATTGATAGATCCCGACCTTGGAGATTGTAGATACGAGCGAGATATTTGCGGATACGGTTACCTTGGAGTTGCGGTCTGGAGGTAGCAGTAGATACGACTTGGGAGATTGCGGATGCGAAGAGATATTGGCGGATCTAGCCTAGATGCGAAGAGATAACATCGAGATCCGGCCTTGGAGGTGCGGTACGAGGGGTATTGTCGGATCCGGCATAGATACGAAGGGATAACGATGTAGATACGATGCAGGAGGACGCGGTCTGGAGAGATAGTAGCGGTCTGGCACGGAAGGACGCGGTCTGGAGAGGGAGGACTCGGATCCGGCGAATGCGGGCGAGAGGACGCGGTCCGGTCGAGGAAGGACGATCTAATGAAAGCGGTGTTGTGAGGGGGGGGTTTTGGCCGGCGTTTTCGGTGTTTCCGATACTACAGGAGTTTGGTTGTTGTCTGGAGGATTTGCGGGAGGATTCGGCCCTTTTCTCGGCGTATTTCTTGAGCACGCGCTTTTCACGGAGGCCCGACGTTTTGTGGGGAGGAGGGTTTACCGGGGGCGATTTTCGGAGGGTAGTCGTTTGGTAAATGGTTAAGGTTTTGTCGGGAGCGTGAGTATAGGTGATACGTAGATTTTAGCTCATTAAAACGGGGGATCGGCCCCTAGCTTGAGTTTCTTCCGGCGGTACAGGATGTAGTTTTACTGTAGCGGCCATTGTTGTACGCGAGAGCCTCCACTTGCCTAGGGCAAGGATAGGTGTATTTATTAGTTTTCTTGTCTCACTCTCTATGTACTTTCAGTTAATAAAATGACTCGATTTACGGCATTCTATGTGTATGATCGGGTTATTGTATTTTCTATGTCTGTCTGGCATGTTGTTTATTCTTGGTTATTTCCCTTTGAGGATATTACATTCTACTTTGGAACAAGTACATCAAGATTTCCACATCAAGAATAGACTAGTTTTACCATGAAGAGCGGACACTATGTGATCGCTTCACACCTTCCATGAGAATCTTTCGACATTTTGTTGTCTTCTTTTGCCATGCGTCAAGTGCGGTACGCATCGCTAGAGCGAGGTTTTGGAATTTCATCTATGAACTCCTTCAACCCATTATCATCCGACACGCCTCATCCTGTCCTTCCATCCAATGGTCGGTACCCTCAAGGCATACTTCCAATCGCAATCCATTGAAAGACATTTCAATGAATGCTCAACCCGACATAGAAAACAACGCGACAAATTCAGGTCCCACCGGCACAAAACTCAGCACTTCAATAATTGCAATATGATACGATCAATATCGCTTTCTGATACCATGTATTATATAACTTATATGTTATATATCCAAGATTCTCCACGATCACACACTATTTGACTCCATGCACGATACGAATCTATTCCAATATTGATTATCACATGCGGAAATTAAATGGGTTCGTGCACATGAAACCATAAAAATTCACACATATGAACACGGTGTTTAACGAAAACACAGGCTTTAAAACCCCAACTATACGTATATAATATATGTCATAGATATCATGTAACAATCCTCATACAAAGGCGGTCATATCAAGCTCACGGTACAATACAATCGCTACACTAATCGGGCTAGATCTTGCAAATCCATGTACGGATCTCTGCCACCTACTATTTTTATTCTCTTTAGCCACTATTTCGAAGAATGGCTGCGAATGAACTCGAATCCACCAAGCTTGCATTGCGCAATCCTCATTGACATCTCCACGGAGTGTTGGATGCAATCAATGCATCACTATAGTCACAACATAGTCACACTTGCTCTTTCACCTACCTCTCCTTTGGTCTCACTTTGAAACTATCCATGCAACGTAGTTAACTAATGTATTCTTCGATTGATTAATGAGTTATTATTTAGTGAATTAATTCACACCACTCTCACTAGTGTATCAATCGGTTAGACTGAATACAACTAGCTCAGCGGAATCCTAGCGGGTTAAAGCTGAATACAACTCCACGAACTCTTGTCATATGAGTTCTAGCGAAGTCCTCATGCATTAGCTCCGATAAACCCTCGGGGAATAGCGTAATTCTGTCTGTCGGTACTGTGTGCCCATTTGTGCACTTAGCGAAGTGCTCAAGAGAATGAATAATGTTTAGAGTCCAAATATTATTAAAAAGCTAATAATATTCGACATATCTATTTTTAGACTGAAATCTACAAATGAATTCCGCCCAATATGTCTAAAAATAGAAGTCCATCTATTTTTCCAACCATTCAACCATCCACAAATAGCATCACGCAACTCATAGAATATGATCGACATGTCTAAAAAATAGACTTTCATAAAAATAGCACTGCGGAGCCCACTTAGTGAAGCGACTCTTTTCACTAAGCTCATCATCTTGTTGAATCTCAACGAGGAACTTGGAGAAGTGGAGGATTTTTCTTCCTTGATTTGAAATGGTTCACTATATAATTTGTCATCCTTTTTTGTAATTTTTGCGCATTTGAAGTTTCGAAGTTATGGACTTGTTAGGGTCATTTTACGGACCAATGCGAAACCCATTAGGCATAACGAAAATAAAATGCTTCATTTGGGGCCCAAACGACACACATTTTAGGGTTATCACCTCTCAAACCCTCGCATTGGTAAAGCAATACCCATAGGTGAAACCCTAGGGGTAAATATGGGAATTCTACCTTGTCACCTTGGTAGTGTGAAAAATCCTAGATGGGATTCCTATTGCAACAAATACGAATTACTTCTTGTATTGTGTTTCATAATTGTTTCATTCTTTTGTGAAATATCAAAGTAATTTACGAAGCCGATCTACACAAATAATGATGCGGAAATAAATCTAAGTCTTTGAAACAATTTGAACAAAATACAATGAAAAGCATCACATGTGACGAGTTATTTTTGGATTAAGTCCTTGGAAAAACCCAACTTGGGAAAACGGTGTACTTGATTTGAGGGGTTTGTATTATTAAGTAGCGAGAATCTTAACGTCTGACTAGGGGTGCCAACATCAGGCAAACCCTTAAGATAAATCTTAGACAACAAGTATAATTGTGAGATATATATGTTGGTATGTTTTGAATACGTAGCGAGCTTGCAGTTGTAGATTTAATAGCAAAGGCTTTAATTATAAAAATACTACGGGGGTATTTATAATAATAATATTTTATTGATAAGATATAACATGATTGAAAGTTTACAATGAGGTCCCGCTTTTATACCCACGCAGGTACCTTTTCATGAACAGGCATGTCTTTTAGACATGCCTTTTCAACTAACTTAATCACTAATTACATAATTACTATTTGATTAACTAGTAATTACATTTATTTCTATTTATTCTATTAATGACTATATTTATCACCTAAGTTATGAATTAGGTTCATAACATTGCCTCCTTCTCGAGAAGCTTTGTCCTCAAAGCTTAACTCTCACAATTCCCTTCATCTGGCGTTTGACATCTTTGATTGTGTAATTTATCACAGATACCTTCGCTTGTATAATTTCTCCAACAATGCTTCCTTAAAACTAGGTTCTCCTTTTTATATATATATACATAATTTAACTTCTTTTTTTTTTTTATGAAGAACCTCTTCCTTTCATTTGAATTTGTACTTCTATATAATATATATATATATACAATTTTTTTTTTTTAATAATTAAAATATATAAATTAACTTATTAACTTATATAGTTTTGAACTATATAAATAATGAAATTAATTAATTTATATATCTTAATTAATTAATTAAATTAAATTTTATAATTGTAACTATTTGTATATATATATATATATATATATACGTTGTTTCCAACAGTTACCACCGTTTGACTACGACTCAACAAAATAAACATCCACGCGCCTCCATAGTGTTCCACGCAGGCTCCAGTCACGACACAAGCATGCAGCACGGCTTGACTGGAAATATGAGAATATTTAAAAATTTCCTCTGCATGGGCATCAAGATTGACACGTGTGTCACAGCGTACACCACGAAAACAAAGACTACCACCAGTAAATTTTTTTTTTTTTCCAAGGGCAAACTTTTAATGTGACCTCCGAATGATCCACATGAAAACCCAGATCACGATCTCGATCCTTGCAGACCATCGACCATCTGCTAGAGCCTTGGCATATGCCGCGCAGTTGGCCATGATATTCCTGTAGCCCTCGAACCTGAGACGTATGAGATGGTAATGTTGCACAATTATTTGGCTCTTCATCTTTGTCTGCGTTCACCCCACTAACTCGTTCCGTGACTCGACTTGCAGGTACAACAACTTTTGGTCGCCCTACATCCTGCATCTTGAAGAAAAATTGCCTGTTGAGGTTGGAAACTTCAATTGTATCCATATCTATGACTTCAATATTTTTAAAACCTGACAAGGCCAAATCTTTCAGTAATTCACAGCCTAAAATATGAGTGCTCAAATGGCAATCTCTGAAACTATCATGTGGATTTAATGAAACTGCCTTATTTGACAACATTTTCTTCTCTCCTAGATTGTAAATATCCTCAGAGGTGCTAAGGCCCTTCATGTGTTGCAGCTGCAGAGGCTCTGCATAAGAATTGCACTCCTGTTTTTGTTCAGGTGAACAGAATTCATAATTGTCAGCCTTCCTGAATTCAATCAGCGATCTATTTTTCAGGTCAACATATAATTTAATCCCATTGTCACACTCAACAGAGTACCGAGAAGAATCTTCAGGAGACGTTTTGATAAGCCCATTATCGGAGGAAACTAAATCTGTGTTAGCAATGGGAGTTCTCTTCATTTCAAACTTATCATTTATGCTGGCCAAGCTATTGGAAGTTCCTTTACTACCAGCACCTTCACTTACCATGGCTCCAACAGGTTCCTTCATTGATAAATCATTTCTATATTTCCTGTGTGTATGGTCCTCTGTGTTTTGGGTCTCAACGAGAGAATCCTCATTTAACCATTCATAAGTGAATTCATTGCCGGATTTGACGGGTGCATTTAGAGCCATGTCACCACTACTCTGACTAACTGTTTCAACAGTAAGACCTTTGTTAGTAATGACTTTATCCGAGTGATCTGTGTTACTCTGGGGAGAAGCATGATTTGTGGAGTCAGTAGCAATATCCAATAGGAGATTCTCCATACTCGGATCACCTACCCCTCCTCCATCAGGTGGGCCCTGTTGAACACTGATATATGGTTGACAATCTGTGTCATTTGCTTTACATTTTCTACCAATATCATCGCTCCTTTTATCAACAAAATCCATTTCAACCTCTTCTGATGAAATTCCCTGGGCTTGATCATTACAGTCATCAGTCACAACCAACAAACCATCTTTCCTTGACATTCCATTGATTGTATCCTCGAGATTTTTATTTATTTTGTCATCATTCAGTTTTCTGCCCTCTTCCTCTTCACCTAAGTTAAGCTTATCAACCATTACTGTGTCAGGATGTGCAGCAGCCTCTTCGTCATCTTCTTTAAGCCTATCAAGATCAGAGTCATATTTTTCTGTTTCTTCACAAGTTTCTTTCAAAACAGAGGATGAAACACTCTTCTGTTCCTTACTTTTTCCAGCTTCTTTAATAATTTTCCGGTTAGCAGAATCATTTTTACTTTTAACATCTACATCATCATTATAATCTTTTTCACAGGTATAAAGTTTTTGGATTGCACACTTATGTCCTACGAAATATTTGTCTCTACATTTCCAGCATTTCCCTTCTTCCTTACTTTTATTACGCATTGGTGGAGGGATATATTTAGTTGACTTTTCCATGGGTTTTTTACTTGATTTCCCTTCAGAAAAACTAACTGTTTTCTTATTATTACTGCATTTTTCATCTTCTTTATTATGGACTATTGCAGAAAATTCTGCACATAACTTCTCTAAGTGCTCAACCTTTTCTAGAACTTTTCTAATTATTTCGGGTTTTTCACGTAATGGCACATTATATGATAAATAATGTGCTCGAGCTTGTAAACTACGTTCGTAGGTTTGTAGAACGACGCTGTGTGCCATTCCTCCAGCCTGTCTTCAATATGGCTCTGATACCACTGTAGCAGCGGAATTCGTAATTTTTGAACACTGTAGCGGAAGACTTGCAGATTTGTAGATTTAATAGCAAAAGGTTTTAATTATAAAAATACACAGGGTATTTATAATTATAAATATTTTATTGATAAGATATTACATGATTGAAAGTTTACAATGAGGTCCCGCTTTTATGCCCACGCAGGTACCTTTTCATGAACAGGCATGTCTTTTAGACATGCCTTTTCAGCTAACTTAATCACTAATTACATAATTACTATTTGATTATCTAGTAATTACATTTATTTCTATTTATTCTATTAATACTATATTTAATACTTAAGTTATGAATTAGATTCATAACAATATACCTCACTCTGCAAGTCTCCCTGATCTAAAACATCGCTGGTGAAGCCCTCACTGCCTCTACGTGATTGCCTACGCTGGAATTGCGTAAGCCTGCGTGGGCAAGCTTGAGGAACTGCATCACCCCTTTCTGCAACTGATCTAGCTAAATTGAGATTGGATTTTGCTCTCCTGGCTCAGAAACCCCAGCCTCTAGCTATCTCCAGACTAACTCCAAGAGACACTGCGCTGTTTCTGCGTGATTTCCTACGGGGTCTGCGTCACCTCTTCAGAAAACTGCGTTGTCTCTCTATGGGTCACCTTTGCCTCTCTCTGAAATGCACTCTTGGTCCTCCTGACCAATCTCTACTTCTGCCCTTCTCTGGATCTGATCACTGAATCACAATCACTTAGCAAACCCTGCCCTAGTGATTTGATTCTTGATCAAAAGTTGTGTCTCCTCACACAAATTCAAAAATGCTCAATGGCTCAAGTGTCACAATGTGTTTTCCATAGGCCCCTCACCCTCATATTCTTTTGTTGAACCTTCAACGACCAAGATTAAAACATAATCAAGGGCTAAGATTAACTTGGAGGTGATCCATGACTTTATCTAGAAGATTCACACTTTGTTTAATTAATCCCTTTTAATTAATCAGTTTCCCTAAGTTTAGACTTAGGAAAACATTAAAAACGATTAATTATTTTAATTAAACCATCTCTAAGTGGAATTTTCCAAAACAATTTCTGGGTTTTATGGAATACATGTGTCTTAGCCTATATACAAAATTACAAGCCTAGAGCACATCCGATGCTACCATAAATCAACAGGTAGCTACTTCACTTTCTTTAGGTCTGTTTGCTTCTGGCACAAGGGGGGAATCCTTAAAGGCAACAAGTTCTAATGGATGAATAAGACTTAGGAAGGCCTTTTAGACTTGGGGCAAATCTGGTTCATGTTATTCTCAACATTAAATTCTGGATTTAAATAAAGAGAAAATAAATGATAAATTTTGTATCTTTTGGAGTGCTTGAAAGGGAAGACAAGTGCCTAAATCCAAATTGGACATATGGGGTGAAGAGGACAGTCTTTGATGGCTGTTCTTAACAAGTTATTATGGAAAACATAGGTGCAAAATGAATGCTACAGCCAGCCTAATATTGCTGTAAATTTAAGCATAAATTTTCCTTGAAATAGCTCTATAGGAGATGCAACTTCAGACAAGTTTCTTAGGGTGTGTTTATACATGAAGTACAAATCAGCAACAACTATAGAAAATGATAGATGAAACAGTAATAGCTTCATTCATAAGACATCAGCTAGATTAGTGAGGAAAAGATCACACCTATATTGGCATAGAGTAACACGTCACAAATAGCCCATGAGACAATGTCCTTTGCAAGTGTTTTTCCACATCAATATTCAGCCATGAGAAGTTCCAACTTCAAAACATAAGCCTCTCGTCAATAATGATGAATCCAAAAGTCTTCAATTAATCTTCAACAATAACTCTTAAAAAGCTTACCACACTTTCAACAACCATTACAAAAGAGAGCAGCTTGTCTTATATAGAGTAAAATGTCCAAAAATTCCTCAGCGTAATATAGTAGAAACCATGAATGAGATCCTAGATCTCTCCTACAAAAACATTAAAGAAACTAATATCTCTTAACTGGCTCAAATGACAAGTGAAAGTTGAAACAATGCACAAAATAACAGAAAACAAGGTGGTGGCCATGCCACATGACCCCATCTCCAACAAAATGTACCCATCAAGCAAGGAAATCACCTCCAATAAAGTGAGTGACTATGTCAAGAATGCTGAAATGGCTGTCCTAGAAACTCTCAAATAATATCGATTCACTCGCGAAGCCTCAACATATGTGGAATAAGCTCTCAATTTATGGATTGATCCACTAGAAGATGGAGCAGATGTCAATAAATGACAGTGTCCCACCAAGACTCCGGGATGGGGATGGGGGAGGAGGGATAAGTGCTGAGAGACACAAAGGGGGGACGTGTGGGAGTATCCTCAAAATTTGGGGAAATTTAGGGGGGGTGGGGGGATGTTGGTGTATATATATATATATTCAAATTCATATTCAATAATTAAAGCATAAATACATTGATCCACACATAATTGAATTAAATAATGAAATACATTGATCTTTATTCATCATTCTAGAATCTATATTGATTTAGAACTTAAATTTATCATTCATCATTCTAGATTCTAAATTGATTTAAAATTTAAATTCATCAATCATCATTCTAGGATCTAATTAGTACTAACCAAAATAGACTATAGTAGATACTGAAGTTTGAAGGCTGGGAATAGTAAATTGATATAACTCAAACTCAAAAATATTAAAGTGTGACGATTCAAAGAACTAGTCTAAGGTCATGCTTATCTAGATTCAAGACTCCAAAGTTAAAATTGAAAATTAAAAATGGACAGTGAGCATTGAAGGAGTGCCGCGGGGGAGGGGAGGAAACAATTAACAGGTAATTTAGATAGCACAGTGTGGTAACCTGAGTAGAGGTAAAGTTGGTAAGTTAAATGGGTGAGTTAGGGATTGCAAATTAGTTTATGTTTTGATATTTGTTATGTATTTTTTTTTTAGTTTTAATTTTATTTTTTAAAATTTTTGTTGATATATATATATTGTTAATTTTTAAATTTCAAGGGTTATTTGACAAAATTGAGGGGGATGTCCCCCCTAAAAGGGGTTCTTCTGGGGTTCCTGATCTTGATTAAATGCTAGTTCCAGACCCCTATACATGATATAATCCAATGCAAACATTACAATCCCCCCAATCTTGAAATTTTGAATACTATTAATTCTGATGGATTTTGAGTGGGATCTAAAGTTCTAATTTTTCCATATGAATTCCAATGAGCTCAGTACCACTCTCAAACATTTTGAGTCAGTGAATGGTAATGTTTAAAATTTAAGTAAAATGATGAAAATGAAAGATAAAGGAGAATGTCACTTCTACTTTAAGAATTTAACATTACCATTAATTGCATAACATTAGTAGGGCCCTAGGGTTGAATATTAAGTTTCTCGATTCATAAATTACAGTTTTCAAGAAAAATTAAGGGGGGGACACCTAGCCCTTTCTGAGGGGGGATAACCACAAGAACCCCTTTTGGGAAATTGCGTCCCTCACATTAAGGAAATGTTTCCCCCTATGCCTCTCGAGTCCCCGCATCTCCCCAAAAGGGGGACTGCTGATTTTTGTAGCATCGGATGTGTTCTAGCCTCAATATTTTGCAGAGAGGCTAAGACACATGCATTCTCCAACACCCAGAAATCTTTTGGGAAAATTCCACCTAGAGATGATTTAATTAAAAAATTAATAATTTTTAATGTATTTGTAAGTCTAAACTTAGAAAATGTGATTAATTAAAGGGTATTAATTAAATCAGGTGCGAATCTTCTAGATAAAGGCGTGGATCGAGTCCAAGTTAATCTTAGCCATTGATTAAGATCTAATCATGGTCGTTGATAGATCAACGAGAGATTATAAGAAGGAATTCGATGGGCACTTGGAGAACATACCAGTGCAGATACTCAGTTTCCCAAGCAGATCGATTTTCTTAGTGGAAGAGAAAATTGAGTCACAGGGTGAGTTGCAGGTGAGAGAGAGAGGGCATCAACAGTAGTTCGAGATTGCAGGATGAATTTTGGAAAGGGTAGCGCAAAGGAGGGACTCAGTTCATCAAGCACTGCGTAGTCACTGTGAAGAGGATGACGCATTGAGTCTAGCCTAAGGATAGAGGGCCCTCTTCGGGGTCAGGAAAATGTTGTGGAGAGAGAATTTCATTAGTAAATTTCTCTCAGTGATTCTTCCTTTATTTTTGCTATCTAGTATTTGTACATGAGTTATTGCTGAAGATTAATAAAGAAACCCTCATCTGCTGCACAAGTTTTCCCAAGTTGGGTTTTTCTGGGGACAGTTATCCAAAAATAACTGTGTCGATGTGTTTATATGTGTGCTAGTATTTTCCAAGCAGTTATTTTCCGCAATATTTGATTTGTGAAGGCTACCAAGTATATGTTTCGATATTTTCCGTAGTAAACTACAAATAATTTGTTTAATTAATTCTAAAAAATAGAAGAAATAATATCAGTTGCTATAGTAGCATTTGGGGCATCCGAATTTTCACATGGTATCTGTTGTAGCATAATTTGACTCAGCTCAAAGTCAAGAGAGGTTTTGAGCAATTCAAGGTTGTTGAGGAACAGTTGTTAAAATTTCAAGAAGACCCGCAACATGCTCAAAAGGATAACCACAAGCTCAACGAGGATTTATCATCACATGTGCACTGGAACCAAAATCAGGGAAGCAGCAACATTGAAGGTGTAATCTAAGCCAGAGAAGCAACAAAGAAGAAAAGCGTGCAGAAATGGTCAAGTCGAACTTATTCGCGTGCATAAGAGTTCAGGAGTCAGGCTGGTTGATGCGTTCAGAACATTGCACACAGGTCAGGGTCGAGTCATGCAAATATACGTGTTGAACAGTGTTCGAAGGCTTAATCGCAATTGCATGAGGAAGGCCTGATCGCATATCACAAAACTCAGGAGGAATGGCGCTAAGGAATATGTTATAAATGCCGAAATGCGAAATGCGACAATGTTTCATATCGCCGATTGCGATTTGCGATCGGCCCCACCTCCACTTGCCACGTCATCCCTTTCTTTATCGCACATCGCACATCGCAAGCTCAGGAGGAATGGCGCTAAGGAATATGTTATAAATGTTGAAATGCGAAATGTGATATGAGGACCAAATGCGATATAGTTCGAAGCTCGAATCTAAAGTATTTAAAGTCCGGTCATGGGACCCTCTCGCACATCGCACATTGCAAGCTCAGGAGGAATGGCGCTAAGGAATATGTTATAAATGACGAAATGCAAAATGCGATACGAGGACCAGATGCGATATAGTTCGAAGCTCAAATCTAAAGTATTTAAAGTCTGGCTGTGGGACCTTCTTGCACATCGCAAGCTCAGGAGGAATGGCGCTCATGAATATGTTATGAATGCGGAATGCGAAATGCGATAACGAAGCGAACGCAATGGAAGTTACCATTGAAGTCTAAAGGTTTTTAAGTTCGGGTACATGGGCTTTTCCTTTGTAAAAATCGCATCGGAGGGGAAAAGCAGATTATAACATAGAACGTTGGAATGCTGAAATGTGACAGAGAAGCGGACGCGATAAAATTTTTCCAAGGTAATGGAATATCTTTTAAAGACCAGTCTTACGGCAGTTACAAAGGAAAGTTTGAACGCAGGGTAGACTCGGGTAAGAAAAGACCGACACTACGTGCAGAACAACAATATGCATTTGCTGCAGTTCATTAATCAAAGATTAAAAGATGTGGGCACAAGCGGAAGAGGCAGAGTCAGGTGGTAGGTGACATGATGACAGTGTTCGAAACGCAAAAGCATGGATAGAGTTGGGTGGTGCTATGAATATAATTCATAACAAATATAATAAATATAGTTATTAATAGTTAAATAAGGATTATGTAAGTAGTTATTAAGATAGTGAAAGGGCATGTCTAAAAGACATGCCCATTCATGAAAGGCCACCTGCATAGGTATATAAGCAAGGCCTCATTGTAACATTTTATCATCATCACTTATACATTTTATATATAATAAATTATTATTACGAATACCTCGTGTATTTCACAATTAAGCCAACAAGCCTATAGCTTTGTTGCTCCATTTGGTATCAGAGGCGGCGATCTTCTCGCCTAGAAGAAAACACCTACGCCACTGCTACTGGCTGCCTTCAGCTGTTACATGCAATGCCTCGAAATCGCTACCACTCGATGTCTTCATCAATGTCGATGTCCGATTTCAACATAAGGTTGATCAATCTTGAGAGTAAGATCAATAATAATTCTGATGAATTCACTAAAAGACTAATCGATCTTGAGGATAAGGTTACAGGAAATTCTGACAACATCAAAAAACTTCAAGACACAACAGATCGGATAGAAAGACAAATTTGGCAAAACCATAGTGAGTCCATAGACAATCATAACAAAGCAATGCAGAAGATAAACGCCATTTGGGACAAGATTAATCTGATGCAAGAACCAATATTTCCAAATATTGGACATAATCAACAGAACAATTCAATCGATTCAGAGAATTCAGAAGATATTCATGAAGAATCACTACATTCTGCAGAAGATCAAGTTATGAAAATTTCAGATTCAGATGAAGATGATGTGAAGGAAGAAAACCATGATCAAAATGATGAGAACAATGCACAAAACATTACATTTAATAATGGAGGAGATAAACCTTATCATATTGAAGAAGATCCACCTGAAGATGAGGATGATTTCAAACAAATCGATCCCCAACAGCTTCAAAGGGTTGATGTACACTCGCTGGGTGTTACTATGTATGAGCTTGCAAGAGGATTCAATCCGCAAAATACATATGCCAATTATTTTCAACGAAATACTGCAGAAGCATGATATTCTTTCCAAAAGACCCATTGTTAAAGCACTACTAGTGGTTCATTATATTTCACTGCCAAAGGCAATGTGGGTTCTTGAAAATCTGTTTAACGAACTCAATTATAAAAAAATAAATTCAGAACAAAAGCATTCCTTATTAGGTGATTGCTGCAATATAAATACTCTATCACATCTCAAACTCACAGTCTCTCAACAAAGCATCTTAAAACTCTCGATTCCACTGTACAATTTGTTGACTCTCCAATCCTAGTGTATATATATACTCTTGCTTACCCCGATGGAGATGGAGTTAACTTGGAACAAAAAATTAATGGCATTCTTGAGAAATCATGGAAGGGATCAACCAATAGGCCTAGTCAATGCTAGAATGTCGTGCTATATTAACAGCGTGTTACATTGTCTCACCTACACTCCTCCATTGGCAAATTATTGTCTGCACAAAAAACATTTATCTGTATGCTCTAAATCTGATAATAAATCAGAATGCCCCATTTGTCTGCTGGAAGACAGGATCGTGAGGTCGCTTACCACAGCTAATGTAGAGAGTGAAGCGCCAGAGTCAATAATCTCAAATCTCAAAATCTTTGCGGATTATTTGAGTCTGCATGAACAAACTGATGCCTAAGAGTTTCTTGATTGTGTTATAAATGCATGCGAGGAGTCTGAGAAATCCAACAATTCACCCAACAGCAAAATTTTGAACAAGATTTTTGAATCAGTGCAGAAAACGATTAACCGGTGCAGTCAGTGCGAAAATTCATCCCATTCAGACGAAATAGCTAACTATTTCCCTCTTCCGCATTCCCAACCTGATGGCTCATTAACTGAACCTGACGTCATTATATTATATTCCAGTTTCCCATCCTTGCAGTGGTAGCCCTGTCGTGATCTATTAGGTATGGATGAATATCGGTGCAGTGTGATTTTATCCATGGTTTACGATCCCGTGAATATAGCCCCCACTGTCTTCCTCTACGATCAGAACAGTGTGGAGACATTGGTTAAAAAGAAACCTCGGAATCCAACCATCCCTCATACTCGAGACCCTTTCGTTGCCACTGAGATAACTCCCAACACTGCTCTCAGGGAAGAAATGAGGCGATATTTCCAAGGTGTAATGGGCAACGAATACACGGGATGGGAAGTAATTCCCGATTATCCACAACAACTCTTGTTGGATGACATCTGAAACCTGCTAGGCAACGTTCTTCAATTCTTCCCACTATTGACGCAGAGGAGAATCTGAGGAGAATGAGCGCCGAGAGTTTGTCCAACGCGTGGAAGTGACTCACATTTCTCCGCCTTAATCTACAGATGAACGCCAACAAAACGTGCAATCCCTGGCCATTGATGCAACCATTCAAGTAGGGTTGTTGATAGTTTTCTTCCCTCTGCGTCGTTGTGATAAATGGTGGTTACCCTTTTGTTCTCTCTATCTCGGTGTCGGCCATAACATTATTCTTTGTTGTACATAACTTGATACTTGGATATTGTTTTTGTTGTGATTCTCATATTTGTTTTTGCCATTACTTCCTTGTCATACCACATTGTACTTCGCTGAATGCCCGCCAACATGGACACATGATGCTGCTATTTTGAACATGCAATTATAATAGTTATAGCCCTTTCATGACTTTACTGATGTACAAAGATTTCAGAAATATCTGTAATCTACATAACAATGGCCATCTAGTTATAGCCCTTTCATGACTTTACTGATGTACTAAGATTTCAGAAATATCTGGAATCTTAAATAACCATTTGAACATTTCTTCGGACAGTAGAAAATATTACTGTGAGCGAGTTTCCATACATTTTTGACTC
Source organism: Pinus albicaulis (assembly GCA_034641835.2). Taxonomy (NCBI): domain Eukaryota; kingdom Viridiplantae; phylum Streptophyta; class Pinopsida; order Pinales; family Pinaceae; genus Pinus; species Pinus albicaulis. Next base: position 221,950 of record JAXQQM020059568.1, read on the forward strand.
GGGCTTTTCTCTTTACCATCACTTTTCTGTTTCACACCGGGCTTTGTGGTATAGCAGTTTTAAGATTCTCTGCCCCAACTAGACACTCTGTAGCCCACTTTTGGTCTTCACGAGAGGTCGAGTAGTCGTTGAGTCCTTTTCTGATCAGGAGATCAAGTCCCTTGTAGAAAAATGCTCAAAAATGAAGTTGCTCAGAATTGGTTCGAACCAGATTGACTGGAAAGAGCTCGGAAAAACGATCCTGTAGACGTGAACGGCACTGAAAACCGACACCGTATGAAGAAGATATTCAGCTTTGAAGTTTGCCAATTTCAATTAAAAAATGGCCAAATTTGACTTTATAAAAATTATTTTCATTAAAAAAAGAATATTCCACAGAATATTCTGCGGAATATTCCAGTGGCAACCAATTACAGGGCGCCACGTGGCCAGCCCAGAGGCCGCCACGTGGCCCCAAGGTCAAATGGAATGGCGTTTTAAAACTTTTGTATGGCGCGGCAGGGTTCGACCCCGGGTCGGGGCAGACACAACGGATAGGCCCGACCAACGGGCTACGGCGGTGGTTCGTGTTATTCATTGGCGCGAATTGTTATTTAAACTTAAAATTTCACTTGGGTCGTGGTTCCGCGAAGATAGCGCTTGGAGCGGAGTTCGGTTATAAGTTATGGTTTGAAACTTTAATATATGCGGTTTTAACTCAAAGTTATTTAATATAATGCAATCGGTGCGGTCACGTGGGCTATTCGTTAGCCCCTCCCACAACTGGCGGTCAATTTGGCGGAACCCCTAATTTCAGCGCCTAATTCCATTTTTGTTGGGCTATCTGGCAGTTAGCCAGATTTAGCTGGAGTTTTTCTAGGTGACACTGGGCAAACTTCAGTTAGCCATAACTTTGGCTAGAGAAGTCCTTTTGGGACGAATTTTTTTTTGATTTTGGGGTATTGAAGCATTCTGGAGCTGTTGGGACAGGTTGCAGAGCCATCAGGGTGCTCTATCAGTGATTTTACCAGCGATTTTGGTTGTGGAGCCACCAGGGCCTAATGAAAGATCAACTGTTTTGGATTATACTCATCCATTGGAGGTGAATGAATAGTCGATTTATACTAATTTCAACCTTCTGTTTCTGAATTTGCAGGTTATTTTGCCTTTTGAGGCTTTCTACACAGTGTAATTCATAATTTGAGCATTAATGAAAAAGGGAAAAGCATAATTAGAGGCTTTTGGACCCAGCAGAGGTAGCCCAAGAGAGGGGTGAACTGCTTAAACAAATTCTTACTATTATGCTGTGCATTTTTGCTGTTATATTTCAGATTCTGCTACATTAAACAGTAACTTTTCATAAGTACACTTTTCCCAAGCAGCCTTATACAGTGAACAAAACTCATTAGTTCCACTTCAAACCACATTACTTCATTTGCAGGATACTTAAACTTGCTTATTCACACATAAAATTTGGATTAATGAATACTTTGCACATAAACAAATACTTTCATTGATCGGATCTATTACAGTGTTTACAATTTATTTCTTTAGGCAAAGCTAGTTTGTGGGCCAGAAGCTTCTGGTTTCATCCTTTCTAGTAAAGGTGAAATAACCAGTAAAGGCCCCTTACTGTCAATCTCTGTATGAAAAATACTTTGTTCTCACAATTTCAGATCAGGTTGGTATCAAAGCTCTACGTTTTGCTTAAGAGTTTGTGAAATTTGTGCAAGAAGATTGTGTTATTCTGCAAAATTTGATGCTTACTAGGCTGAAATTGCAAAGAGGGGAAAGTCAATTGGTTAGAGAACAAATTAATCCTCAACCAAGGAGGGCTAGAGTGCCATTACATCCACCTTCCATTTCATCCTCAATAGCCTTAGAATCAGCCACAAACATGTCTTCTAGAGAAGGAGAAGTACATGAGGAAATGGATCCTAAGGAAGAAGAAAGAGTCTTTAGAAAAGCTTTCTTGGACATGACTGAGATGGTTAGGATCCTATACCAGGAGAGAAATGATAGGATTGCTGGAGAAGGGTCTAGAAACCAAAAAGAAGAAGGAGATTCTTCAGGAGGGAAGAAAGACAAAGATGAGTCTAAGAAAGGGAATGGAGGAAATGGTGATCCTTCATCTCCATAGTCATCCTCTTCCTCCACATCATCCTCTTCTACTTATGTTAATCAGTCACACAAAACAAAAACATCTCTTAAAAATCCTTTGTTAAAGCTTGATGTGAAGTTTGAGTTGCTGATGTTTAATGGTGATGTGAATGCAGAAAAATTGGATAACTGGATTAGACAGCTGGAAGTCTATCTAAGAATTCTGAATTTGCATGATGATGAAACAAAAATCCAATTAGCCTCTTTGAGAATGGATGGAGCAGCTTTGGTTTGGTGGGAAGCCAAGACCATGGAGGAAATTAAAAAGCATGGTAAGATAACTCTAACTTGGAATGAGTTTATTACAGCTATTAAGAAATAGTTTTATCCTCTTTCTCATATTCAGAAAGCAATCATGAATTGGCAAAATTTTAGGCAACTTAAGGGTCAAAATGTGCAAGATTATACCCAAGAGTTTAGAAGGAGAGCACTTCTACTTGGAGTAGACTTACAAAGTCAAGACACCTTGTTGAATAGGAGGTTTGCACAGTTACCTTAAACATACTATCCTAATGTTCAATCCTACCAGCTTAGATGAAGTCTGTGTGCAGGCTACACATTTAGAAGCTAGAGGAAATAATACTTTTGATGAGGGTAGAAACAAGACTTTCAAAGGAAAGAACAAAGAGAAAAACAAAGGAAAAGGCAAGAAAAATGCATCTATCAAACAAGAGGGTGAAAAGGTCATTTGTAAACATTGTTCAAAGAGTGGCCATGAAGAAAAAAACTGTTGGAAACTTCATCCTGAAAAAAGAAACCAGTTTAACAAAAACAAGGGAAAGAAGAAAAATGCAGCTACTACAACTACACCACAAGATTTAGGTGATGATTTAGGTGACGAAACAAAAATTGCAGCCATGGGTTTGAAAAGTTTGAAAGGGAAGGAAATTGAAACTCAAGCAAGTGCTAGTTCTTCAAACTGTCATACACAAACTCCTAATGAGGAAGAAAGAATTGAACTGTTCCATGTGAGGGTAGTGTCAAAACATACCAAAATTGACACACTATTTGACAGTGGGTCACAAGCTAACCTCATATCTGAAGACTTGGTCAAGCAGCTTAAACTTGAGACCATTCCACATCCGAAGCCTTATCCACTTGGGTGGATATGCAAGGATGCCAACTTGCAAGTCTCAAGGAAGTGCATATTGCTCTTTGCAATAACTGCACAATTTATTGACATAGTTGAACTTGATGTGGTGCCGCTTGATATATCTGGTATTGTTTTGGGAAGTCCTTACTTGTTTGACAGGAAAGCGATCTTCTATCGCCATGAAAACAAATATCATATTTTCAAAGATGGCAAGGAGTTTATTGTCAGAGCTCATCGCAAGAAGACAGATGTTGCAATGGTAAATGCAGGACAGGTAAAAAGGCTAGTCAATTCAAGCAAAAGTTTTGTACTTCTTATGGTCAAGCCAAAGGGTGATGTGAATCATGAGTCATTTGAAAATTGTGATGCAAAGCTTAAATCTGATTTATATGATGTAGTTGATGCACATCATGAGATGTTTTAGGAACCAACAGGTTTGCCTCCTAAAAGGGAGATTCAGCATGAAATCCATTTACATCCAGATTGTCCTCTTCCTAACATAGGCATGTATCGCATGTCTATTATGGAGAATGCTGAAATAAAGAAGCAAATTAAAGAGTTGTTGGACAAGGGTTTCATAAGGCCAAACACTTCGCCATGTGGGTCACCGATAGTGTTGATTCTGAAGAAAGATGGAACTTGGCGTATGTGTGTTGACTTCATAGCTTTGAACAAGATAACGGTAAAGAATCGTTACCCACTTCCAAGAATAGATGATTTGTTAGATCAGCTGAAAGATGCAAGATATTTCACTAAGTTAGACTTAAGAAGTGGTTATCATCAAGTAAGAATTGAAGAAAGCGACATTTGGAAGACAACTTTTAAAACCAAACAAGGACTCTTTGAGTGGCTTGTGATGCCGTTTGGTTTATGCAATGCACCTGCAACTTTCATGCGGGTAATGGATGATGTCTTACGTCCTTTTCTTGATGATTTTGTTATTGTCTACTTAGATGACATCTTGATTTTCAGCAAGACAAGAGAAGATCATGTTATGCATGTCAGTAAAGTACTTGATGTTTTGAAGAAAAATCAGTTATTTCTTAAGATGTTAAAGTGTGAAAGACTTCTTTGGTTTATTTGGGACACATAGTAGGTGGAGGTGCTTTGAGAATTGATCCTTCAAAAGTAGAAGCTATTGTGAATTGGCCTACTCCCAAGTCCATTACAGAGGTAAGAAGTTTTTTGGGTGCAGCTCAGTATTGGAGAAAGTTTATTGCTAACTTTTCTGCCATAGCAGCTCCTATGCATGCAGTGACAAGTGTGAAGCGTGCTTTCCAATGGGGAAGTAAGCAACAAAAAGCTTTCGAATCTTTGAAAGAAAAGATCAGTTCAACTCCGGTTCTTGCATTACTAGATTTGAGATAGCCATTCGAGATTCAGACAGATGCTAGTGATTATGCCATGGGTGCAGTTCTCTTACAGCATGGTAAGCCTATCGCTTTTCATTCTGAGACATTTAATGGTGCTGTTGTGAATTATCCTACATATGATAAGGAATTGTATGCGTTGGTACAAAGTGTCAAAAAGTGGAAGCACTATTTGTTGGGCAAAGAAACAATTGTGCATACCGACCATCAGCCTTTACAGTATTTGCAGTCGCAAAGTAAATTGCAGCAGTCATGACATTTCAGATGGATGGGTTTCCTATAACAATTTCACTTGGTAATAAGGTACAAGAAAGGTATTCTCAATAAAGTTGCTGATATGCTTTCAAGGCCTATTATTAGTGCTAGTATTTTGCTTAAGAATGATTCTATTGTGCATGAAAGCTACATAGAACAGTATGCATCAGATGAAGATTTTAAAGAGGTGTATGCTAACTTGAGTAAAGGGAATCATGTTGAGGAGAATGACTATCATTTGCATAAAAATTTGTTGTTTCACTTGGGAAAGTTATGTATACCACAGGGAGAGAGATTAAGCATGATGAGAGAAGCTCATTCTTCTCTTATCGCTGGTCATTTCGGTGTAAGCAAAACGGTGGCACATCTGCAGAGGTATTGTTATTGGCCTCGCATGGTAGATAGTGTTACACATTTCATTAGAGGTTGTTCATTATGTGCTACAAGCAATCCTAGCAATAGGAAGCTTGGATTGTATACGCCATTGCCGGTACCTTCTAGACCATGGGAAAGTGTTTCTACGGATTTTGTTGGGGGATTACCATTATCTAGAAAGCAGCATGATTATCTTTTTGTAGTAGTTGATCGATTCAGCAAGATGTGTATTCTTATGCCATGTAAGAAAACCATAACTGCTGAACAAACTGTTGATTTATATTTTCAACATGTATGGGTTCATTATGGATTGCCTACTTCTATTGTTAGTGACAGGGATTCCAGATTTGTTGGGAATTTTTGGTCCAATCTATGCAAGATGATGGACACCAAGTTGAAGAAGAGTATTGCTTTCCATCTGCAAACAGATGGCCAAACATTGTGCATCTTTTGAGAGGGTATTGCAGCAAGCATCCCAAGCTTTGGGATGAGCATTTGCATTACATTCAGCATGCTTACAACCGGGTCAAGCACTCTTCTACAAATACTTCGCCATTTGAAGCTTGTTTTGGATATTTGCCTAAGTCACTATTAGACTTCATTCTTGAGAAGGATATTGCCATTGATGGGCATAGTGACATTGACAAAGCTCGCATGTTCATTGAAAGAATTCAGCTCATTCATCAGCAAGTTCAAGAACAGCTTGAAAAGAGTCAAGGCAAGTACAAAGAAAGACGTGACAAACATAAAATTGATCACAAGTTTCAGGAAGGAGATGAGGTATGGTTACATATAAGTAAGGATAGAATGCAAGGAGAAGGTAAAAAACTGAAGCCTATTGCTTATGGTCCATTCAAAATCCTTAAACAAGTTGGAAATAATGCTTTCAACTAGATTTGCCTTCATACATGCAAATGTACTCCGTTGTTAATGTGGAAAATTTACGTTTGTATGAACCTCCTCTTATTGATGATTTTGGAAATCATGTTCAGCTACCATCCATAGAAGATTTCTCGCTAGAATTTTTGGATGAGTTGAAAGAAGATGCAATTCTTGACAGAAGGACACGCACTTCAAGGAGGGGAGATGTTGATTATCTAAGGGTTGGTTTAAAAGGCAGTAAACCAAGCAAAGCAAAGTGGATGGAGTTGGAACAGGCGAGGAGGCTGTATCCTCACCTTCTTAACAGGTAATTGAAAGCTTTTGAGGGTCCAAAAGCTTCCCATTTGGGAGGTGTGATCAGGAGATCAAGTCCCTTGTAGAAAAATGCTCAAAAATGAAGTTTCTCATAATTGGTTCAAACTAGATCGACTGAAAAGAGCTCGGAAAAACGATCCTGTAGATGCGAACGGCACTGAAAACTGACGCCATATGAAGAAGATATTCAACTTTGAAGTTTGCCAATTTCAATTAAAAAATGGCCAAATTTGACTTTATAAAAATTATTTTCATTAAAAAAAGAATATTCCACAGAATATTCCGGTGGCAACCAATTACAGGGTGCCACGTGGGTAGCCCGGAGTTCGCCACGTGGCCCCAAGGTCAAATGGAATGGCGTTTTAAAACTTTTGTATGGCGCGGCAGGGTTCGACCCCCGGTTGGGGCGGACACAATGGATAGGCCCGACCAACGGGCTACGGTGGTGGTTCGTGTTATTCATTGGCACGAATTGTTATTTAAACTTAAAATTTCGCTTGGGTCGTGGTTCCGCAGAGATAGCACTTGGAGCGGAGTTCGGTTATAAGTTATGGTTTGAAACTTTAATATATGCGGTTTTAACTCAAAGTTATTTAATATAATGCGATCGGTGCGGTCACGTGGGCTATTCGTTAGCCCCTCCCACAACTGGCGGTCAATTTGGCGGAACCCCTAATTTCAGCGCCTAACTCCATTTTTATTGGGCTATCTGGCAGTTAGCCAGATTTAGCTGGAGTTTTTCTAGGTGACATTGGGCAAACTTCAGTTAGCCATAACTTTGGCTAGGGAAGTCTTTTTGGGACGAATTTTTTTTTGATTTTGGGGTATTGAAGCATTCTGGAGCTGTTGGGACAGGTTGCAGAGCCATCAGGGCGCTCTATCAGTGATTTTACCAGCGATTTTGGTTGTGGAGCCACCAGGGCCTAATGAAAGATCAGCTCTTTTGGACTATACTCATCCATTGGAGGTGAATGAATAGTCGATTTATACTAATTTCAGCCTTCTGTTTCTGAATTTGCAGCTTATTTTGCCTTTTGAGGTTTTCTACACAGTGTAATTCATAATTTGAGCATTAATGAAAAAGGGAAAAGCCTAATTAGAGGCTTTTGGACCCAACAGAGGTAGCCCAAGAGAGGGGTGAACTGCTTAAACAAATTCTTACTGTTATGCTGTGCATTTTTGCTGTTATATTTCAGATTCGCACACGATATGGGTAACTTTTTATAAGTGCACTTTTCCCAAGCAGCCTTATACAGTGAACAAAACTCATTAGTTCAACTTCAAACCACATTACTTCATTTGCAGAATACTTAAACTTGCTTATTCACACATAAAATTTGGATTAATGAATACTTTTCACATAAACAAATACTTTCATTGATCGGATCTATTACAATGTTTACAATTTATTTCTTTAGGCAGGGCTAGTTTGTGGGCCAGAAGCTTTTGGTTTCATCCTTTCTAGTAAAGGTGAAATAACCAGTAAAAGCCCCTTACTGTCAATCTCTGTATGAAAAATACTTTGTTCTCACAATTTCAGATCATTTTCTGTTAAGCATGCCCAACATACAATTTTTTATGTGCTTCTTTAGCTTTTCATATTTCATTTGCCTCTCTCAAGTAGCGTGTTATCAACTATTCCGTCACGCGGTTCTGAAAAGAGCCTATCTAGTGCTCTTGATCACCAATTCTTCCTAGCCAATGAACAATCAATCAAGTTTTTACTTGAATTTATAGTGATTTCCTACACTCGTGCAATAAATGCGATACGAGGACTAGATGCGATATAGTTCGAAGCTCGAATCTAAAGTATTTAAAGTCTGGCTATGGGACCTTCTCGCACATCGCACATCGCAAGGTCAGTAGGAATGGTGCTCATGAATATGTTATGAATGCCGAATGTGAAATGCGATAACGAAGCGAATGCAATGGAAGTTATCACTGAAGTCTAAAGGTTTTTTTAAGTCTGGGTACATGGGCTTTTCCTTTGTAAAAATCGCATCAAAGGGCAAAAGCAGATTATAACGTAGAATGTTGGAACGCTGAAATGTGACTGAGAAGCGGACGCGATACAATTTTTCCAAGGTAATGGAATATCTTTTAAAGACTAGTCTTACGGCAGTTACAATGGAAAGTTTGAACGCAGGGCAGACTCGGGTAAGAAAAGACCGACGCTACGTGCAAAACAGCAGTATGCATTTGCTGCAGTTCATTAATCAAAGACTAAACGTTGTGGGCACGAGCAGAAGAGGCAGAGTCGGGTGGTAGGTGACATGATTACAGTGTTCGAAATGCAAAAGCATGGGTAGAGTCGGGTGGAGATGCGTTTATGCAGACTGTTAGGATATCACAGCCGAAACGGAAGGAGACACATCAACAACAAATCAGATTCAGCAAAAGGATTATATTTCAAGTTTCATTTTGTTTTCTTTGTTAAGATCGAAGCTACAATGATGTCCTCGATCGCAATGTAATAAGTAGTTTAACAACTTAGGCAGTCTATGAGTTTTGGACCTCTTGGAGACTACATTTTGTACTTCTTTCTGATGGGCGAATGAAAGAAGCAACAAGTTTTCTGCAACTGTTGATGGCGATTCATGTTTCTTGTGTCATTTTATGTTGTTTCTTCCTTAAGTGAAGTGAAGTAAAGAAGCATCTGGTCTATGATTTACGTTTTTAAGAGTGAGTTAAATAGCCTTAATGAGTGCTCCTTCACTCCATCTCCTCTCCCTTCACAAATTCTCTCTGGAGCTTTAAAGTAATAGATCCTGTGTTTACAACATATTATTTTGAGTTCGCTCTCTCTCCATGAATTCTCTCTGAAACTTAAAATAATAGATTCTGTGTTTACAGCATATTACTTTGAGTTTCCTCTATAGTTCTATTTTTCCATTCAGATATCAGCAGTCAATGGTATTGTGAAATATTTTATTATTCCAGATCATTAGGGGTTTTAGAAACTAGTTTTCAGAGGGATAAAACAAAGACCTCATGATAAAATTATTTTTGTGACACACTTTTAAAATGTCTTAAGCACTGATTCCTTTCACAACAAGCAGAACAGTGTTCGGAGGGTTAATCGCAATCGCATGAGGAAGGCATGATTGCATATCGCAAATCAGAATCGCAAAGCTCAGGAGGAATGGCGCTAAGGAATATGTTATAAATGCCGAAATGTGAAGTGCGACAATATTTCGTATCGCCGATTGCGATTTTCGATCGGCCCACCTCCACTTGCCACATCATCCCTTCCTTTATCGCACATTGCACATTGCAAGCTCAGGAGGAATGGCGCTAAGGAATATGTTATAAATGTCGAAATGTGAAATGTGATATGAGGACCAAATGCGATATAGTTCGAAGCTCGAATCTAAAGTATTTAAAGTTCGGTCGTGGGACCCTCTCGCACATCGCACATCGCAAGCTCAGGAGGAATGGCGCTAAGGAATATGTTATAAATGTCGAAATGCGAAATGCGATAAAGGACCGGATGTGATATAGTTCGAAGCTCGAATCTAAAGTATTTAAAGTCTGGTTGTGGGACCCTCTCACACATCGCACATCGCAAGCTCAGGAGGAATGGTGCTAATGAATATGTTATGAATGTCGAAATGTGAAATGCGATAACGAAGTGGACGCGATGGAAGTTATCGCTGAAGTCTAAAGCTTTTGAAGTACGGGTACATGGGCTTTTCCTTTGTAAAAATTGCATCGGAGGGCAAAAGCGGATTATAATGTAGAACATTGTAATGCTGAAATGCGACGGAGAAGTGGACACGATACAATTTTTCAAAGGTAATGGAATATCTTTTAAAGTCCAATCTTACGGCAGTTACAAAGGAAAGTTTGAACGTAGGGCAGACTCGGGTAAGAAAAGACTGAGGCTACGTGCAAAACAGCAGTATGCGTTTGCGACAGTTCATTAATCAAAGACTAAACGTTGTGGGCACGAGTGAAAGAGGTAGAGTTGGGTGGTAGGTGACACGATGATATTGTTCGAAATGAAAAAGCATGGGAAGAGTCGAATGGAGATGCGTTTATGCAGACTGTTAGGATATCACAGCAAAAACGGAAGGAGACACATCAACAACAAATCAGATTCAGCAAAAGGATTATATTTCATGTTTCATTTTGTTTTCTTTGTTAAGATCGAAGCTACAATGATGTCCTCGATTGCAATGTAATAAATAGTTTAACAGTTTAGGTAGTCTAGGAGTTTCAAGAAGATCGAGTAGTTACAAACTGCTTTTGTTTGTATTTAAGGAAGAGAGAAAGAGAGAGCAAAGGTTCCGAGTTATGGAACTCTTGGAGACTACATTTTGTACTTCTTTTTGATGGGTGAATGAAAGAAGCAACAAGTTTCCTACAACTATTGATGGTGATTCGTGTTTCTCGTGTCATTTTATGTTGTTTCTTCCTTGAATGAAGTGAAGTAAAGAAGCAGCTAGTCCCTGATTTACGTTTGTAAGTAGGAGTTGAATAACCTTAATGAGCGCTCCTTCACTCCATCTCCTCTCCCTTCAATAATTCTCTCTGGAACTTTAAAGTAATAGATTCTGTGTTTACAACATATTATTTTGAGTTCCCTCTCTCTCCATGAATTCTTTCTGAAACTTAAAGGAATAGATTCTGTGTTTACAACATATTACTTTGAGTTTCCTCTATAGTTCTTCTTTTCCATTCAGATATCAGCAGTCAATGGCATTCTGAAATCTTTTATTATTCCAGATCATTAGGGGTTTTAGAAACTAATTTCTGGAGGGATAGAACCGAGACCTCATGATAAAATTATTTCTGTGACACGCTTTTAAAATGTCTTAAGCACGGATTCCTTTCACAACCGAGGGATTGTCTCTTAAGATACAATAGTATCAAAGCACAAATAAGAAGCAGGAGAGCTCCAGTGAAGAAGGGAAAAAAAGGAGCATCATAGCATTGTGTGAACAATTGCTCGAAGACCCCAGGAGGCTGCGTAGTCCATTGACCATGCCAGCAAAATTTCGTGGAACATTTACTTCTTTGAGTGAGTAGACAGAGAATAAAATTTCCAGATCGAAGGTTGTTAGAGGCAAAGTGAGTTGTATTTCTTTTGCAAAGAAAATTTCCAGCGAGGACGCAGTTATTTGTAGCTGCAAAATCAGTGTTGGGAAGGAAAAATAACACAAAAAATCATGTGTTGGGAAGGAAAAATAGCACAAAAAATCATGGATAGTCAAGATACTGTTGAGATTTTTGGGTGTTGGGGTAGCATCGGATGTGCTCTAGCTCCCAAACTTTGTGGAGGGACTAGAGTACATAAGATCTCTAAGACCCAGAAAGCATTTTGGGAAATTTCATATTTTTTAAGAGATATTTAATTAATTAATATTTTTAATTAAGGACGATAAGTCTAACTTAGGAAAATTAAAAGATTAAAGGTAATTAAATTAAACATGTGATGAGAATGACTTAAGTCACACGAATCAAGCATCTTCTAATCTTAGCCATCGATTCAATATTGGATCACGACCCTTGAAGTTTCAACGAGAAAAGTATAAGAAGAGGCTTGGGGTCAGTTGGAGAACACACACACTTGAAGAGCACTGAAGCTAAGCTGAAATTCTAGGGTGTGGTTTGCTAAGAATTTCAGAAGAGTTTCAGCTGCAGTGAGAGGCAGTATTGGCAAGGGGGATGGTGTAGTCCCAGGCCAAGAGTGCAACAAGGACTGAGAAGCATCAGATTAGAGCAACACAGAGGAAGAAGCAGCTATGCATAGCAAACTAGAGCCCAGCAGGGGCAGCGCAGAGGCAACAAGAGGCCAGGAAGGTTGATGCAGTGCCAAGAGGGTTGACGCAGTCCTAGGAGGACTGATGTAGGCCTAGCCAGGGAAGTGTAGGGGCAATGTAACCCAGTCTGGGGTGATGTAGGCCCTTCTTGAGCAGTGCAGAGGTTGACGCAAAGGGCTTTAGAGCAGCGTTGGGGTTTCTAGAGTCTGGAAAAAGTTGAGTTCTGTAAATTTCGTTTGAGGGTGTGAATTAGTCAGTTTTGCATTTCTAGAACAAAGGTATAGCTGTAGTTTTTATTTCTTTGTCGGGTTAACCAGTTTGGTGCCTAGATTTGTTGTATTTAGAATCTACTTAATAATAAAAACCTTGCAGAAGATAGAAGCACCGTTTTTCCCGCATTGGGTTTTTCCAGGGATTGTTGTCCAGAAAATCCTTGTGTGTCACTTTGTTATTGTGCAAGTTATTCAGTTTAGATCTGCATGTGTAAGCTGTTAATGTATTTACTTGGATGTTAATGCTAAAGATTTTAGATTAATAACTAATATAAGTAGGAGAAGTAAATCAAGAATTTAACAGTAGGGTTTCTGTTTAAGTATATTCAGAAATTTTCACATGGTATGAGAGCCACTGCAGATCTAGCTGGATCTCCAGCAAGAATGCTAAAGAATCTGTGTTGTAGAAAGCAATAGAGAAAGCAACAGCAACAACAGAAAAAACAGAGAGAGCAGTGTAGTAGCAGAGTGACGCAGAGGCAGCAGAGATAGGCAAGGCTGACATAGTCCCAGCTAGTTGATGTAGAAAGAGTGCAGAGTCTTCCAGAGGGATGCAGGAGCAGCCTGCGCTGCGCTGAGCCAGTTTGCTCATGCAGAGGCCAGCCAGGGTGAAGCGGTCCATAATTTGTTTGTTGTGCAGAGTGCCGTGAACCGGAAGCTGAGTTGCAGACCTTCAATAGTTGCTGGTGTGGTGAAGATTCTGTAGGTGCAGAATTTAGCCTAAGCTAAGTTGACAAAGAGCGGGAGGAGAAGAACTTCTCAGTAGATTTTCTGCCAAAGAAATCTGAAGATCGATTAGAGGATTGAAGAGAGTTGATTTGTTGTGTTTGGCAGACTTCCAAGAGAGGAAGTCAGTGGTCAGAGGGAGTAGAGGGTGCCTTTTCTCGCCAAGGACCCTAGATCTGAGTCCTTAGCATAGAGAGGAAGATCAATTCTGACAAATTTCTGAGCAGATGGCGCCACATGGACTTGCGTGATCAGGATAGGTTGGACGACCTATCCAACTTTGCAATCTGGAAGGCCAGAATCCTGGAAGTCCTTGAGGCCTACGATATATGGGAGGATGCAGAGAAAGTCTTGGCTACATCGACCAATGCGAAACTCCTCGAGAAGCACAATGAAGCAGCAACACACGCCATGCTCTTCATTATGGACGGGGTCAAAGATCATGTGGTAACACACATAGCCGAGAAGGCGACGACTCATGAGATGTGGGTAGCCCAAACCCCATTGTATGAAGGAAGATTTGTCCAGAGAAAGATGCTTTTGGAGAACTAGCTGAGGTTATTCATGATGGCCAAGGGAGAGGAGATCGACCCTTTTCTATCCATACTGCAGTCGATCCGGGATTAGCTAATTGGCATGGGGGTCAAGGTAGATGACAATGTCATGGTGAGTACTGCTCTCAATGCAGTCACAGAGGACTGCGAAACTTTTGTCCAAAGTTTCTTGGGTAGAGCAGACCTTCGCAACTGGGACAACATGTGGGCTATCCTCCGACAAGAGGAGATCCACCGTATGACCAAAAGATAGTACAACACCTGTTCGAGCAAGATAAAGAAGGAATAAGAGGAAGATGTAGCCTTGGCATCAAAGAGGCAACAAGGGAAAAAAAGCGTGATCTGTCGAAGATCTAATGTTTCCAGTGCGGCGAACTTGGACATCTCACCAGCAATTGTCCTTAGAAGAAGAAGGACAAGGAAGCTTCTAGTTCCAAGGCCGTTGTAGCAGATGATGGCTCTGACGATGACGTAGCCATGGGCGCTCATAAACCACGAAAGTGGGGTGATCTTGATCTGTAGAGCAGCTACAGAGTGGTGGCGGGATCCTTGAGTAGCCCAAGTCTTGGATCACATACGAGCTATGGGAGCTTTAAGACGGTAGCGGGACAAGTGGAGCAGTGGGTGCAGAGGATCACAGATGGAGCAGAGGCAAAGGCTGACACGTTGATGAAGGAGCAACACAGTGCATATATAGCAGCAGTTTAGGGTATGCAGTGCAGTGGTTGTAGCAACGCATAAGCTTTAAGAGGACACTGTAGCGCAGCAACAGCGTATAGGACAACAACGCAGAGCAGGTATGCTTACACAGTGCAGAGCTGCAGCAACGCAATAGCCTTCAAAGGACAACGCAGAGCAGCAACCTATGGAGCTTCAGTGATGAGATGCAACCCAACTGAATTGTCTGTCAAAGATTGGGCAGGAGTCCTTCAGTTGCTTTCTCTCAGCAACTGAGTTGCAGTGCCGCAGTTGGCAGCACAATGCAACAATTTGAGAGGGAGTTGTAGTATGGATGTAGCAGTGGCGGTGGCAGCATCATGGGCATTAGTACAGAAGAGTAGTAACAATGCAGTGATGAAGGGTAATAGGCCAAGCATCAACACAAAGACCCACACCAGAGATCAGTGTAGAACTTCGGGGTGAAGTATTTTTGCTAGAGAAGATTCCTCGCTAAGAGGGAGTGTTGAGATTTTGGGGTGTTGGGGTAGCATTAGCTGTGCTCTAGCTCACAAACTTTGTGGAGCGTCTAGAATACATAAGATATCCAAGACCTAGAAAGAATTTTAGGAAATTCCATCCTGTTTAAGAGATATTTAATTAATTAATCTTTTTAATTAAGGACCCTAAGTCTAACTTAGGAAAATTAAAAGATTAAAGCTAATTAAACATGTGATGAGAATGATTTAAGT
Source organism: Pinus albicaulis (assembly GCA_034641835.2). Classification (NCBI taxonomy): domain Eukaryota; kingdom Viridiplantae; phylum Streptophyta; class Pinopsida; order Pinales; family Pinaceae; genus Pinus; species Pinus albicaulis. The sequence goes on from JAXQQM020059568.1 coordinate 237,105, forward strand.
CACATGAATCACGCATCTTCTAATCTTAGCCATCGATTCAAGATTAGATCACGACTGTTGAAGTTTCAACGAGAAAAGTATAAGAAGAGGGCTTGGGGTTAGTTGGAGAACACACACATTGGAAGAGCATTGAAGCTAAGCTGAAATTCGAGGGTGTGGTTTGCTAAGAATTTCATAAGTGTTTCAGCTGCAGCGAGGGGGATGGTGTAGTCCTAGGTCAAGAGTGCATCAAGGACAAAGAAGCAACAAACCAGAGCAGCGCAGAGGAAGCAGCAACTATGTAGAGCAGCCTAGAGCCCAGTAGGGGCAGCGCAGAGGTAGCAGGAGGCCAGGAGAGCTAACACAGTGCCAGGACAGTTGACGCAGTCCCAAGAGGATTAATGAAGGCCTAACCAGGGCAACGTAACCCAGTCTGGGGTGACGTAGGCCCTTCTTGAGCAGCGTAGAGACTGACGCAGGCCAGTAGGGTTGATGCAGAGGGCTTCAACGCTGTGGTTTCTAGAGTCTTGAAAAGGCTGAGTTCTGTAAATCCCTTTTAAGGGTGTGAACAATCAATTTTCTATCTCTAGAACAAAGGTATAGCTGCATTTTCTATTTCTCTGTCAGGTTAACCAGTTTGGTGCCCAGATCTATTGTACTTAGAATCTACTTAGTAATAAAAACCCTCTAGAAGCTAGAAGCATCGGTTTTCCCGCATTAGGTTTTTTTGGGGACAGTTGTCCAAAAAATCCTTGTGTGTCACTTTGTCATTGTGTAAGTTATTTAGTTTAGATCTGCATGTGATGGCTATTAATGTATTTACTTTGATGTTAATGTTGAAGATTTCAAATTAATAACTAATTTAAGTAGAAGTAAATCAAGAATTTAACAGTAGGGTTTCTATTTAAGTTTATTCAGAATTTTTTACAGATACCTTAGATTTATCTTCCAGGTTGGAAGATGAGTTTGGATGTTTGTCAAGTTCGGCATCAGCTGGTGTTTGGTATATTGATAACGAAGCTTCAACTCACATGAATGGAATACGAGATTATTTCTCTAGCTATCACAAGGAGCAGATGGAATTCTAGATCACTATGGGCAACAAAACTAAGTGTACTCAAGTGGGGAGAGGTACCATAGATTTTCAGAAGGAAGCAGGAACCAACACCAGTGCCACTAATGTGTTGCATGTGCCAGGATTGGGTATGAACCTAATTTCAATGTCCCAGTTGTAGGACAAGGGGTACGATGTATACTTCATGGGAAAGGTGTATGTCAAGCACTCCAACTGGGAGAAGCTAAGACATATTGGAGCATGAAGCAACAGGTTATATAGGTTGCAGAGCGATTCTCCATTAGCACTGATAGGGAGTGATAATAGAAGTGGGAAGGAGCTGAACGAACTATGGCACAGGAAGATGGGACACTTACACCATGGAGCACTTAAGATGCTTAGAGAGACTATAATAGGAGTTCCAGTTCTTAGCACCGAGCACGGTGATGTATGCAGAGGATGCGTACTTGGGAAGTACGCAAATTCAACATTTCCTAGAAGTGACAACAGAGCAAATGGCGTGTTGGGATTGATACACTCAGATGTCTGCGGCCCGTTGTCCACCAGAGCTCTTAGCAGTGGCGAGTATTTCGTCACCTTTATTGATGATCACTCTAGGAAAACTTGGATCTATTTCTTAAAGACCAAGGATGAGCTTTTAGATTGGTTCAAAGATTTCAAGGCCCTCGTAGAAAACATGACAGGGAAAAATATCAAGGTACTACGTTCAGATAATGGTGGAAAATATACGGATAAATACTTCATAGAATTCTGCACAAGGGAGGATATCAAAAGAGAGTGGAAAACTCCATATAATCCATAGTAGAATGGAGTAGCAGAGTGGAAGAATAGAACAATAGTCGGGGTAGCAAAGGCTATGTTATATGACCAGGATTTTCCTAGATTTTTATGGGCAGAGGCATGCAACACAACAGTGTATGTTCAGAACAGAACTCCTCACAGAGCATTGGGGAAGAAAACGCCAACAAGGGTCTTCACAGGGAAGAAGATGGAATTAAGTCATCTAAGGATATTCGGGAGTGTGGCTTATTGCCACATTCTAGAGGAGAGGCGCAGTAAGTTGGATCAGACTGCAGATAATGGGTACCTCGTAGGGTATAGCAAGACCTCAAAGGCATATAGGATATGCATTCCTAGTAGTAGGAAGATTGTAGTAAGTCGAGATGCAAAGATCATGGAAGATAGTGCTTTCAAAAGATCTTGAGAGATGCCTGTAGGTGATCAGTTAGCAGATGTTCCATTAGTCCAACAACAATAGGGACAATAAGTAGGAAAAACAGGAGGATAGTCACAAGGATTGAGTACAGTGACCAGTACCAGTATTTCCTCAGGAGTAGAAGATCCAGGTAGTTCTCAACAGACATAACAACAGGAACAGGAGGAGGAACTAATCGAACCTCCCACCACCAGTGGTAGAACTAATAGGGAAGTACGTCAGTGTGAAAATTTCTGAATATTACTTTATGCAAAAACCCTACTGTTAGATTTGGTTATACTTCTCCTACTTAATCAAATTATTAATGCTGAAAATTCAGATTAACATCGAAGTAAACACATAACAGTTCTTCGCCGATTCAAATCTAAGAAAAATACGTGCACACAGACAAAGTAACATGTAATATCCCAAAAATGGATTTATCAGCAAATCATGACTCAAAAATGCATTCTTCAGCCATCATAAAAAGTGTTTATAAATGTAATATTCCCAATTAGCCTTGCTAATTGGAATATCTCATTTTTGTTTAATTTTGCCGCTTTAGTTGGAAATAATAAATAAAGTGAGGAATAAGAGGGGTCACCTCACTTTAGTCACCTCACTTTATAATAAAGTGTTTTTTTTTTCCTAGTAGATTGACGTTGTAACTTAGAGAGGGGGCCTTGGGGGTCCACGTGGATATGATGAGGGAGGCATCAGCTAACCTAAGGTAAACTCATGCGTGCATCCAGGTGAGTTAAGTTTTGGAGGAGTTTGATGTTATAAAAGGAGAGGCTCTCCTCCTTATTGATCATTCATGAGTTGATATTATTATTGATAGTCAGACTTCGTCTCTGGCTTCGGCAAAGACGCTGGGTTGTTTAGTCATTCGCAAGACTGCTTAGTGCACGAGTGTCTCCGTTCTGAGATCTCACCCTTAGCTCGGGGACTTCGAGTGCCGGCCTCGGTAAGGTTTTCTCGGTTTCACCCTTAAGTTCTGGGACTTCGAGTGCTCCGCCCAGGTTTGTCCCGAGTTCTATCTTCGCTCCGCAGCGCAGTGCACCGAAGCAACCGAGGAGAGAAAGCCTGCAAGGGTCGCGCGCTCGCTGAGGAGAGGACGCTGTCCTAGGAAGGACGCAGTCCAGTTCTGGCAAGGGAGAACGCTGTCCAGTGAGGAGGAGGACGCTGTTAAGTCTGGAAGGGAGGACGCTGTCCATTTCTGAAGGGAAGGGTTGCAGATCTGAAGGCCTATTGTTAGATCCAATCTTGGAAAGGGTAGATCTGAGCAGCCACTTGCAGATCCAGTCTTGTATCTTGCAGATCTGGAGGTTTAGCCCTAGATCCATCTTGGGAGTTGCGTATCCGAGAAATATTGCGGCATCTAGTCCTCGTATCCGAAGGGTTAACATCGCATCCACCCCCAGAGGGCCGTAGATCCGAAGAGATATTGCCGACCCCAGCATGATCCGCGTCTGGCTCTGCATCCGCAGGGTTTTCACGGTGACGTAAAGGGAAGGATTCGTATCCGGTTTGGAGGCTTCGTATCCGCGGACCGAGTGTTCGGTGGAGCTGCATCCACTTGGCAGGGACGCCGATCCGATGAGCGCACTGGAGAGGGCAGCTCACCGCCGTTTTCTAGCCTTCGAGGCCGATCTATTTGTCTCGGGAGGATTTGGTGATCGGTGTGCTCTATTCGTTTCGCGCTCGTCACTAACAGACACCGTTTTTCATCGTGAGGTTTGCGCTGGAGATCAAGAAATTTATCGCCTTTCACCCCCGCACTGCCGTTGGGCCATCTTTCACTTTGCAGAGTGAGCTAAGACGCTGTCCTTGTTGCAGCCATTATCTGTTGAGAGGGTCTCCACTTGCCTAGGGCAAGGATAGGTGCACTTACTCTGATTTATTGTACTCCTCTCTATGTACTTTCTGATTAATAAAATGGCTCAGTTTCTGGTATTCCATGTGCTATGATTCAGTGATCTGGTTCAGCATTATATTTTCTATATCTGTATTGGTGTATTTCTGTTTATTACTGGTTATTTCCCTTTGGGGATATTACAGTGGTATCAGAGCATAATTCTGGCTCAGCCTGTGGTCTATGACATCAGAAAAGAAATCATACAGAGCAATAGCAGTTACAATTCCAGAAACGCAGTTGGAAAAAGGGCCAAAATGAAAAGGGTCAAATTTTGAATTTTGGAATTAGGAAAAACGTTTTCTGGGTTTTTCTGGGTTTTGGGCAAGGATCACTTTCCCAAATTCCTGGAATTTTCTGAATGGTTTTCAGTGGATAAATCGGAGGTCGAAGTTAAGCCACAGTATGGTTTTGCAGCAGCCGTGCCGTTTCTGAGGAGCCTGTAGACATATAGCAGAAAGAGCTGATGGCAGGTGATGTGGATAAGAGGAGATTTAGGGAGACAGGTCAGCGGGATCCAATGGAGGCCGTGTTTGCGAAGTTGACTGAGAAGTTGACTGAGAAGATGGAAGCAAAGATGAACGCATTCATGCAGGAGGTAACCAAGAAGGTTGCAGAGGGGACGCAGAAGGTCGATTCCATGGACACACGACCTACCATGCCTACTTTCCCGGTAGAGGAAGAGGAGCGAACGGAACCAGGAGAGGTGAATCTAGCTCAACATGCGACTCTGTTTGCGGATTGGCGGAGCATGGGACAGGAATTCATGGATGCTCTCCCTTTCGATCAATATATCCAGTTCAGATGTGGCGGCAAGACTTATGAGCAGGAGCGACACAAGGGACGTGGCTCCCACCGTGATAGTCACCGTGCAGCGAGCATATTCCATTTACCGACATTTGACAGGTCATCCAGGCGCTCAGGAAGAGCTTGGGTGGACAAGTTGGATACCTCTTTCCAGCTTGACCGAGTATCGGAGAGGAAAACCATTAAAATGGTTACCTCGCACTTGGAGGATGAGGACACACAGGATTGGAGGGAGTTCGAGGATACGCCTAGTGTGACACAGGACTCCCCATCATTAGAGCCCTCCTTGACCGTGCCGGTTGATATCGTAGTGGAGGAGATAGAGCCTACCCCGGTAGAGCCATCCAGTGAGGTGATGACGGGAGCCGTGTCCGAGTCTTCGGATGGTAGCAGCACACAACAGATGGGTGAGGTGTCAGGAGATGTATCCACCCTCGATGAGGTAACGGCAGGTACAAAGATATTGGATGATGGTCGCAGACAGCAGTATCATCGGCTTCGGACGGACTTTCGAGTTTTGAGGGAGAAGGCCGCGTTGGTACAGGAGACCATTTTGTTGCAGGACCAGGAGCTGGAGGGTATGAGAGCGACTTGTGCCAAGTCAGCGGCCAAGTTGGTCCACATTGGGGAACAGCTGGATTCCCTGATGGTACAACCTGAGGGCACATTGCAGCATCAGATCATTCCCCTTCAGGCATGCATGGATGGGACTAGCAGTATTGTTGGATCATCTCTTCCCGTTGGAGATAGAGAGGCAGAGCCACCTAGTCAGATCTTATATGTTGACTTGGATAGCGGTATGAGACGATCAGAGTTGTACAGGGTACAGCATCCATATGTTGAGATTGGATGGAGAGAGATTTTGAGTTGGTACTCGGTGGAGCGGGCTATGGGACACAATGATTTGGTTCCCTTCTCACAAGAGCAGATAGAAGATGGAGGACATCTTCGGATGGATAACATCTCTCATGCTTGTGTTGGACATCCCTTGAGCCATACACATCATGATGGGAGGTTTTTGCCTACCACCTATTTGATTCTTGATAGGGTCTCATTGATTCTTGAGAAGTTTATAATTCAGATTCCCACAAAGTGCAAAATCAGAAATTTGATTTGGGAGGATGGTGGCCCTCATGGGAGGAGTACCAGGATAAGGAGAAGGAGGCATCCACAAGTGATCGAGTGGATGGGGATGATGAGCAAGAAGCTAGGAGGCTACTTGCAGATCGGTGATACCAGGCAGCAGGAGGCTTGGCTGCGCTGGTTACTCTTGAAAGAGTTTGGCCATCACTTGGCAAACACTCTTCCTAAGAGTAGGAGGATGGGGAAACGATGGATGGATACTTGCATCATTGAGCAGCATAGAGTATGGATGCATGGTGTTGATGTGTTACTCATATCATTCATTGTGTCTTCATCACATGAGTGGTTTGATGGAGGTATGGAGAGGCAACACAATATCTTGTTGCTTGGTTTGTTCTTGGGAGAGCAAGGGCAGATTTGCTCTCACACTTTGTATGACGTTGCAGGAGGAGGAGATGGCACTATCTCCATGATCTTTGATGGGGAAGCACGTCCCTCTTGGGAGGTATTCCATATTTATTACAGCATTATTAGAGGAATCTTTGACAAGGAGCATGTCAAAGAACAGAGTCTTGTACTGACAGGAACTCGTTTGCATGAGCCCACAGCGTTGTCACCTTGGAGCAAAACATTATGGATGAAGTGTGCGCAGCAGAGATATGGTGGATCTATAACCCATAGGTCCCAGGATCACTTCATATTTATTGCACTTACAAGAAGTAATGATGATAGAGACATCTATGGCATATCCTTCTTGACTTGGGTTTCCAAGCATAAGGAGGATTATCTTCTTGCAGCACATGGTTCAGTCTTCTTCATAGCAGGTCCACACTTTATGGAGGACTCATTCATGGACCCATGTACCATCTTACTTCCAGCATATGGTGAGGGATTTGTTTATACATTCATTGATTGGCACCCTCTTACCATTCTTATGCAATGCATTGCTTCACAAGAGGGCAAGCTTGTCACATTGCTCCATGAGTTGTATTGGGCCAATCTACATGATGGAGGTAGCCATCTCTTTTGTGGCCTTGGGCAAATGTTTTATCATCACATGTATGTTCATTTGCAGCACTATACCAGGTATCATATAAAGACATGCATGGGTGACATAAGCATTTTGCCTTGTACTCTTATCAAGCAGCAACTTGTAAAACTGCGCTGTACTTGTTTGGGAAGCTGTTGGTACCTTCTTGCACCACAGGAGACCTTCGGCATTTCCTTCATTTTGCTGCTGATCATGTCTTCATTTGCTGATATAAATCAGATTTGTATGGGAGGCTTAATTATGAGGGAGACGCATGAGCTGGATGTGTCCGTGAGTGGGAAAAATTCTCACAATTTCTGCACTACATGTTCTAATAGGAGCATGGGAGGAGGCTTGGCCACCACTACTTTATATGCGTTCTCTTTTGATGTGGGCCATGAGATCGATATTCATCCATTGTACAGCCATGGGCAAGTGTTTGGACCTATGTTGCCGTCATATTCCGCCATTTGCTATCCATTAGTAGATGTGTTGGATCTTGTACATTGCTTGCCATGTGATTTTCTGAGGTTGCAGTGGATGAGACTGCACTATGGTTTGTTTGGGGCCAGCTTGTTCTTCATTGATGGAGGAACCTTCTATGGAGGATTGTTCTTCACTTTGCCATTGAAGGGCAATGATTTTGCAGGCCAAGATCAGACTTTCAGCCCACCTTCATTACCAGAGCTTGAGGTGGAAGGAGATTTTCAGGAGTTGCCTTATCAGGAGGTGGCTCATTTGGTTTGGATGATTGCTTGGGGATGGAGGGTCCACATGAGAGAGATGTTCCCCACTTCATGCCTTGATTGGAGAGGGGTGACGAGTTGGTTCGCAGTTGGTGGGCCAGCTTACACAGCCATAGATGCAGGGCAGCAGCGGTCATGGTCTCTAGTCATAGCCAGAGGCAGTGAGCAGTTCGAGTCACGGGACTTGTGCGATTATTGGCCACAGTGGCGATGGGATCCGGGAGGACTATTGATTGGCTGGTACCATGAGAGGCCAGTTTGGGATCCTGGCATTGAGATATCCCTTCATATCAAGGTGATGCAGGAGACAGAGAGGTTTCAGTGGGACCCAGGCACAGTTTGCAGTATCGGCAGGAAGCATCAGCTAGAGAGTAGGCTTGTTCCAGCGTTGCTTGAGAACAAGACATTTTTGCCGGATGAGGATGCCACGGGGGAGAGTGAGCAGACTTTACAGCATCCATCACTTCAGTTGCTTGAGGACAAGCAACGTTTTGCCGGGGGAGACTGTAATATTCCCAATTAGCCTTGCTAATTGGAATATCTCATTTTTGTTTAATTTTGCCGCTTTAGTTGGAAATAATAAATAAAGTGAGGAATAAGAGGGGTCACCTCACTTTAGTCACCTCACTTTATAATAAAGTGTTCTTTTTCCTAGTAGATTGACGTTGTAACTTAGAGAGGGGGCCTTGGGGGTCCACGTGGATATGATGAGGGAGGCATCAGGCTAACCCAAGGTAAACTGCGCAGATCCAAGTAGAGTTAAGTTTTGGAGGGAGTTTGATGTTATAAAAGGAGAGGCTCTCACCTCATTTGATCATTCATGATTTGATATTATTATTGATAGCTGGACTTCTGTCTGCTTCAGCACGCCGGTTGTTTAGTCGGTCTGCAGCACTGTTTAGTGCACGAGTGTCTCCGGTCGGAGATCTCACCCTTAGCCTCGGGGACTTCGAGTGCCGGCCCTGGTAAGGTTTTCTGGTTTCACCCTTAGCTTCGGGGGACTTCGAGTGCCCGCCCTAGTAAGGTTTGTTCTGAGTACACTTTTTAGTTCCAGTAGCAGAGCAGCAGCAGTTTCTGAAGCAAATCTGAGGAGGAGAAGCCCTCTAGTGGCTGCGCAGTTCATTGAGGAGAGGACGTCGGCCCCAGAAGGACGCACCCGCCCGACAAGGGCCCCCGCCGGGCCCGAGGAGGAGGACGCTGTCAAGTCTGGAAGGGAGGACGCTGTCCATTCCTGAAGGGAAGGGTTGCAGATCTGAAGGCCTATTGTTAGATCCAATCTTGAAAAGGGTAGATCTGAGCAGCCACTTGCAGATCCAGTCTTGTATCTTGCAGATCTGGAGGTTTAGCCCTATATCCATCTTGGGGAGTTGCAGATCTGAGGAAATATTGGCAGATCTAGTCCAGATCTGAAGGGTTAACATCAGATCCAGCCCTAGAGGCTGTAGATCTGAAGAGATATTGTCAGATCTAGCATAGATCTGAAGGTTTGGTGGCAGATCTGATAGGGGAGGACGCAGATCAGGAAGGGAAGGACGCAGATCTGGTTTGGAGGCTTCAGATCTGTCAGATCTGAGTATTCAGGAGCAGATCCACTTGGTAGGACGCCGATCTGATGAGCAGACTTGGGAGAGGCAGGCTCAACGGCGTTTTCTAGCCTTCAGAGGCTGATCTATTTGTCTGGAGGATTTGGTGACTGGTGCTCTATCTGTTTCTGCGCTGTCACTAGCAGAGACAGTGTTTTTCATTGTGGAGGGTTTGCAGTTGGAGATCATCAGATTTATCAATCTTCAGCCCCAGTATCAGCACAGTTCATCTTCATCTTGCAGAGCAGCTAGGACGCTGTCCTTGTTGCAGCCATTTTCTGTTGAGAGGGTCTCCACTTGCCTAGGGCAAGGATAGGTGCACTTACTCTGATATATTGTACTCCTCTCTATGTACTTTCTGATTAATAAAATGGCTCAGTTTCTGGTATTCCATGTGCTATGATTCAGTGATCTGGTTCAGTATTATATTTTCTATATCTGTATTGGTGTATTTCTGTTTATTACTGGTTATTCCCTTTTGGGGATATTACAATAAACACTCAGAAACCCAATCCAAATACTGCAGCAACCTTTACTTAGCTTTTAAGGGCAAAAAGGTGGGGAAAAGTGAGGATTTTGGCCCTAAAATGAGTGTATAAGAAAATATGCGTAAAATGACGGGTCAAGGTTCTGGAATATGTTAGAATAGGTCAAGAGAGACTTCCATGTCGAATTTCAGCTCAAACAAAGGCGTTTTGCTATATTAAACAGTTCCTCCTTCCTGACTAGTCAAATAAAACCCTGATTTCCCAAGACTTTGAGTATGCAGAAATTTTCTGAAGCAAGGGCAGCGTATTTTCTGAAGGAATATGATGTATAACACTATAAATAATCAGAGGATGAGTTTTAGAACAAGGCATAGGCTTTCAGCAAGGTTAAACAACAGTTTTATATAGAAAACCCCTCAAGATAGAGGTGCCGCAAGACAAAGATTGATCCAGAAACCCTTCAGCATTTTCTCCAGGAGGCTGAAGGTTATATTTATTGTATTATAGATCTGAAACTGATAAATATATGAAAACAGAGATCTATAATGAGACAAAATGCTCAAAGGGCTCTTTATTACTTTCCCCTTGGGGATTTCAGCAATACATGAAAATGCCGGAGCAGATCTGAGTTTTACTGCAGCAGATCTGAAGAATGATTTAGAATTTCTGAAGCAAACTTCAGTATCAGATCAGAAATATACTTGGATTGGTTGGCCAATCCAAGGATCACCCTCAATCAGAGATCTAACTCCCAAAATGATGCCAAAACCCTTGGAACGCTGCTCCCTCAGCAATAACGCAGATCTGGGGAAAGAACTGCACAGTATACCATGAAGAACATATAGGTCTGATGCCAAGATCTGATAATAAGCTCCAATATCTCCTAATCTGATCCTCCAAAGGAAAGAGAGGCTCTCCCTTTGAAAAACAAAAGGAGGTGGTGGTGTCGTAAAGTCACCACGGCAACACCCTACAACACAGTATTACGCCGCTGCAGCAATAACGCTGTCCTGGAGGATGATGCTAAGAAAATAACCTTGCCTGAGCAGGCACTCGAAGTCCCCCGAGGCTAAGGGTGAGATCTCCGCACGGAGACACTCGGTGCACTAAACAGTGCAGCAGACGGGCTAAACAGTCAGCATGCCAAAGAAAGACAAATGTCTCACTCAATAATCAATAATCCAAGAATCCAAGCATGAATGAAATGAGGAGGCTCCTTCATCTTTTATAGTGTTGGTTTCCCTCCAAAACCCAACGTAGTCTCTCTCTCTCCTCCACATCCTCATCCTTATCCACATTCTCATCCTTATCTCCATAGAAGCTTGGAGAAACTTCTAAGTGTACATAGGCCCCCTCCTCCATGTGGTGTTGGGTCACCCCTTGACTCCCACTTAAGTCACAACGTTGTGCTACTAGGTGGATGTCTTATTTCATTTAAGTGAGTTTAGACCCCTTTTACTCACTTTTTATTTAGTTACAAACTATAGGTGGAAAAATAAACAAAATAGAATATTCCAATTTGCTGTCGCAAATTAGGAATATTACATAACACAAGATTTTCTGGACAACTGTCCCCGAAAAAACCCAATGCAGGAAAACCGGTCTTCTAGTGGTTGGAGGGTTTATATTATTAAGTAGACTTTGAATACAGCAAATCTGGGCACCTTACTAGTTAACCCGACAGAGAAAATAAGATCTGAAGCTATACCTGTTGTTCTGGAGACTGAAAACTGGACTGATTCACACCCTCAAATGGGATTTACAAAACTCAGCCCCTTTCTGCCTCTAGAAACCCTAACGTTTCTTTGAAGATGCCCGCGTCAGCCCCGCTAGCCTCTGCGTACCCATGCGTTGCTCAGGAGAGGGTTGTGTAACCCCAGACTGGGTGACGCAATCCTTATGCTACCCTGGCTGGCCCTGCATAAGCCTGGATGGCCTCTTGTTGCCTCTACGCTACCCTTTCTGGGCTTGCATAGCGGCTGAAACCCTATACGCTGCGTAGCCTCTGTTTCCTTTGCGCTGCTCCTGGTTGTTGCTTCTCTGTCTCTTGTTGATTCTTGTCTCTAGGTTCAGATCATCCCCTCGTTGTAGCTGGAACACTTACGAAAATTCTTCACAAACCCGCCCTAGAATTCCAGCTTAGTTTCAATGCTCTACCTCCGTGTTTATTCTCCAACTGACCCCAAGCCTTTCCTTTATACTTTCTCGTTGGGAAACCAACAGACATGATCTAATCTTGAATCGATGGCTAAGATTAAAAGAAAGCTTGATCCGTGTGACTTAAGTCATTTCCATCACATGTTTAAATCAATTACCTTTACTATTTTAATTTTCCTAAGTTAGACTTAGGGTCCTTAATTAAAAATATTAATTAATTAATTATCTCCCAAACTGGATGTAATTTCCCAAATTCCTTTCTGGGTCTTGGAGATCTCATGTACTCTAATCCCTCCACAAATTTTGGGAGCTAGAGCACATCCGATACTGCCCCAACACTCAAAAAACTCAACACTCCCTCTTAGCGAGGAATGTGCTCTAGTACAACACTGCTTCACCCCGAAGCTCTGCACTGATCTCTTGTGTGGGTCCCTGCGCTGATGCTTGGCTTGCTACCCTTCATCATTGCATTGCTGCTGTTATCCCGTACTGCTTCCCATGACGCTGCCACTGCCACTGCCACACCTGTACTACAAATCCCTCTCAATCTGCTGCATTGTGCTGCCAACTGCTGCATCGTAACTTAGTTGTTGAGAGAAACAACTGAAGACTCCTGCCCATTCTTTGACAGACACTTCAGTTGGGTTGCTTTCTCATCACTGAAGCTCTATCGGCTGCTGCTTTGCAGTGTCCTCCTGAAGCCACTGCGCTTCTGCAGCTCCACTCAACGTAAGCAGGCCTTCTCTGCACTGTTGAAGTCACATCAGCCCCTGCGCGGTTGCTGCTACGTTCCTGTTGCATTTGCACTGTGCTGCTCCCTTAAGCTTTCAGCTCCTCCTCTGCGCCATTCGTGATTCTCTGCACCAACTGCTCCACTTGTCTTGCTACTGTCTTAAGGCTCCTGTAGCACGAATGTGATTCAAGAGATGAGCTACTCAAGGATCTCGCCAGTATTCTGTAGTTGCGCTATAGATCCATGTCGCCCCACTTTCGTGGTTCATGAGCACTCATGGCTACGTCATCTTTGGAACCATCATCTGCCACATCAGCCTTGGAGGTAGAAGCTTCCTTGTCCTTCTTCTTCTTAGGACAATTGTTGGCAAAATGTCCCAGTTCGTCGCACTAGAAACACTTGATCTTGGATAGATCATGCTTCTTCCTCCCTTGCTGCCTCTTTGATGTCAAGGCTGCATCTTCTTCCTCTTCCTTCTTCACCTTACTTGATCCTGTGCTATACTGTCTCTTGGTGAACCGATGTAATATTCCTAATTAGCACTGCTAATTGGAATATTTGATTTTTGTATAGTTTTGCCGACTATAGTTTATTAATAAATAAAAGTGAGAAAAGGGGTATAACTCACTTAAATAAAATAAAGTGTTTCCCTAGTAGATGCAACGTTGTAACTTAAGGGGGGAGCCAAGGGGGGCCACGCACCACGTGGAGGAGCCAATGAGAGAGAGGACGTTGGTTTTGGAGGGAAACCAATGCTATAAAAGGGGGAGGAGCCTCCTCATTTGGGGAATTATTGATATTGTTGATGATATTGAGCTAGAATTCTGTCTACTTGAGCACGCTGGCTGTTTAGTCGGTCTGCAGCACTGTTTAGTGCGACTGAGTGTCTCCGGTCGGAGATCTCACCCTTGGCCCCGGGGGACTTCGAGTGCCTGCTCGGGCAAGGTTTTTCTTCAGTCTTTAGCAGGAGATTTGCAGGTTTTTTGTTTGGGAGTTTTGCTGAGGAGCTGAGCTTCATTGGGTGACTGCGCAGTCCTTGGAGGGAGGACGCAGTTTGAGTTGGAGCTGTTCAGTGGTAGAGATTTCTGCAGGAGATTCAGGCCTATTCCGGTGTGGAGGTTCAACGTTTATCAGTGGGACATTGTCCTGAGGAGTTGTGGCCCCATTTCAGTCTATTTCAGTTGGTGTCTGCGCAGTTCTTGGAGGGACAGCGTTTTTCTAGGAGGAGGGTTTCTGGGGGTGATTTTCGGAGGTGGTCCATTTTGTATATGGTTTCTGGGTTTTGTCCGGGGTGGTGAGTTCAGGTGGTTTGCCGATTTTCAGCTCATTCCGGCAAGGGGATCATCCCATAGCTTCAGTTCATTCCAGCAGCAGCAGTTTACGGCAGTTTCTTCCAGCAGCTGTGATGCAGTTTCTTGTAGCAGCCATTTCCTGTTTTTCTGAGAGGGTTCTTCACTTGCCTTGAGCAAGGATAGGTGCATTTATTCTAATTATCCATTGTATCTCATTATATGCTCAGATTAATGAAATGGCTTAGCATTTCTGGTATTTTTATGTGTACTTGCTCTATATTCTAGTTCCGGCATTTTTCCTGTATATTTGCATGTTTGTGTTTCTGTGTATTACTATTTATTTCCCGTTGGGGATATTACAGTGGTATCAGAACATAGTTCTGGCTCAGCCTGTGGTCTATGACATTGGAAAAGAGATCATACAGAGGTTTGCTGGAATTTTGGAGAGCAATAGCAGTTGCAGTACCAAAAACGAAATTGGAAAAAGGGCCAAAATATAAAGGGTCAAATTTTTAAGGTTGGAATTAGAAGAAATGTTTTCTGGGTTTTGGGCAAGGATCACCTTCCCAAATTCCTGGAATTTTCTGAGTAGTTTTCAGTGGGTAAATCGGAGGTCGAAGTTAAGCAGCAGTATGGTTTTGCAGCAGCCGTGCAGTTTCTGAGGAGCCTGTAGACACATAGCAGAAAGAGTCGATGGCAGGTGATGATGATGAGAGGAGATTTAGAGAGGCACTCCAACACATGCAGGATGTGTCACAGAGACTCACTGCGCTGGAGGTTAGGCAGTGGGAAACCCCAAGGGGTTTTCAGATTGGTGAGGGATCAGGCACATCCCACCCTTTGCCGGAGCATGATGCCACTCAGCATATGGCATCACATACACCCACACATCCTACCATGCCCACTTTTCTGGATGAAGACATAGGGGCAGGAGCACAGCGAGAGCCGGAGCCGCGCCACATGGGTGACTATTTTGCAGAGTACCAGGCATACGGGCAGGAGTTCATGGAGGCTCTCTCGTTCAGAGACTTTGTTCAGCTCCAGCATGATAGTAGACCTCACAACTTTCACAGAGGGAACAGGCGCTCACATGATGGGGGCTTACAGCGCACAGTGGACAGGTTCCATCTACCGACATTTTACGGGTCATCCAGGCGCTCAGGAAAAGCTTGGGTGAGCAAGTTGGATACCTCTTTCCAGCTTGACCGAGTACCGGAGAGGAAAACCATTAAAATGGTTACCTCGCACTTGGAGGATGAGGGAACACAGGGTTGCAGGGAGTCCGAGGTTACACCTAGTGTGACACAGGATTCACACTCATTGGAAACCTCCTCAGCCGTGTCAGTTGATGTGGTAGTGGAGAAGGTAGAGCCTACCCCAGTAGAGCCATCCATTAAGGTGATGACCGGAGTCGCGTCCGAGTCTTCGGGTGGTAGCAGCACACAGATGGGTGCAAGGTCAGGAGATATATCCACCTTCGATGAGGCACTAGCAGGTACAGAGGTATTGGATGATGGTCGCAGACAGCGGTATCATCGGCTTAGGACGGACCTTCGAGTTTTGAGAGAGAAGGCCACGTCAGTACGGGAGGCCATTTTGTTGTAGGACCAGGAGCTGGAGGGTATGAGAGTGACTTGTGCCAAGTCGGCGGCCAAGTTGGTCCGCATTGGGGAACGACTGGATTCCCTGATGGTACAATCAGAGGGCACGTTAGAGCGTCAGATCATTCCCCTTCAGGCATGCATGGATGGGACTAGCAGTGTCGTTGGGTCATCTCTTCCCATTGGAGAGAGAGAGGTAGAGCCACCTAGTCAGATCTCATATGTTGACTTGGATAGCGGTATGAGACGATCAGAGTTGCACAGGGTACAGCATCCACATGTTGAGGTTGGATGGCGAGAGATTTTGAGTTGGTACTTGGTGGAGCGGGCTATGGAGATAGTGATGGATCCGAGTGTAGCTCAGCAGGAGTTTCTATGCATGGGGAATACAGGAACCCCAGATTGGCATTGGGATCCAGGTGGGATCACCTATCATTTCCCAGGCAGGTCGGATAACTATGTCTTGGAGAGTACAGTTGGCCTAGCAGTAAAGCATGTGCAGTTTCGATCAGCTCCAGTGGCCAACCAGTTTATGGGCAGACTCCCTAGGTTGTCTTGGCATGACATTCATACACGGGATCACGGGGTGGTCAGCACACCTTGGCAGGAGCTTGTCGGAGGAGGTGGCATTGGCAGGCCACCAGATGGCACCTTGTGTGGGGCCAAGGATTCTTCACCTTTGTGTGGGGCATAGAGGACGCAGCGGAGCCGAGCAGTGGTGGTAACACTACTGACCCATAGGGAGATTCACTTCTCGGACCCCTCGAGGAGGATTTGCAGTGATGATCCATTTGTCGGCGGGTATAGTGATGCGACGGTGGACATGACGATATCGATTGGTGGTAGTCCGATATGTAGAGGCACAGCTCTAGGACATCACATCCATGGATGTGTGGGAGCCTCTAGCAGTGATCAGTGGACTACTGGTGGACATGGAGCTACATGGTGGTGTACCGTAGTGTGTGGGACTGCATTGTGGAGTAGGAGTGCCCTACATCACATTGAGAGCACGCGGGGAGTGACAGATTCTTGGATACAGTCAGGGCACGAGACGGTACAGGGTGGTACAGTAGTAGCACGAGGTATCCAGCAGTACTCAGGGGTATGCCTTAGTGTGCAGTGGCATGTTGAGGAGTACATGGATGACCGGTGGCTTGCGAGGGCATACGACGCGGCACAGCAGGGTCTTGGAGTATTGCATCCAGGGAGACTCACAGACAGGGACACTGGGCTTACCTTTGGGGGTATTTCACCCAGGATCGATGAGGAGACAAAGGAGCGATACTTGATGATATCGGTGGGGACTCACACATCCGACACTCTTCTACATCACTCATGGGCACAACTGATTTTGTTGTTG
This sequence comes from Pinus albicaulis, assembly GCA_034641835.2. Lineage (NCBI taxonomy): Eukaryota > Viridiplantae > Streptophyta > Pinopsida > Pinales > Pinaceae > Pinus > Pinus albicaulis. The sequence continues at coordinate 254,149 of JAXQQM020059568.1, forward strand.
TCTTTTGGCACTTTGGGCATGAGCAGTAGGGTCCGTGAGGCACACCCGAGACATTTGGATGGCCCTCAGCACACTAGGCGAGAGACTTCTCAGCAGTGGAACTGGGTCAGTACGCTAGTTGATAGCCACAGTTTAGGGGATGAGATGATCCTCTGCTGTGGTGGCACATTAGTCATTGCTGAGCCTACGCTTGGGGAGCGGGTCATGAGGGAGACATGCATCATTTTCCCCTCAGGGCATGTTGAGATCATGCATGAGCAGAGGATATTGGGTTCAGCAGAGGTAGCATCCCAGCATGCGTCTGGACTCCAGACATTGTATCGACACTTCATCGAGAGGGTGGATGGCATATTCAATGCAGATGAGGTGGCAGAGGTAGAACAGGAGGGCATTCCTTCTATATGCCAGGGTGAGGACTCTTCTTCATATGAGTCCATAGGATCAGTTGAGGTTGCTTTTGTGGAGCAAGAGCAGTCATGCAGGTATGATGACAGTAGATTGCAGCCGTATTACAGTGTGCAAGGTGAGCAGTCAGGGGACTGTATAGGAGATACTCTGGGTGATGAGTCACTTGTGACGCTTCAGCTAGAGCAGCACATGATGGAGCCTGAGTCAGCAGAGGAGGATACTAGGGACATCAGGCATGACATTTCCTTGGGTGAGGTCCAGATGGGTGCCCACATTGAGCCTATGATGGATATGTGGCTAGCATTGGGGTCATCCTTTGAGGTGGAGCAGTCAGATGCACAGACACCGAGTACTGTGACTGCAGCTACAGATCCATAACCTCTGGAGATGTTGGAGGTAGATGTGATATTTTGGCAGTGGGAGATGATTACGGGTTGGCGGCAACCTTCCAGGCAGGTTCCACATGCAGTTGTTGTTGCTACATCAGATGCTTCCTCCAGGATGGACTGGCGGGAGATCATGAGTTGGCACCCTCTTGATGGTACGGTATTCTTCGTAGGGAGCACAGTGGAGCAGGGGCCCTTGGACATAGTAGATGTTACAGATCCCAGTCGGCAGGAGGGCACCAGTTGTCGTTACGTCAGGACTCCTTCCCAATTTCAGGAGAGCAGGATCAACATGGGATTGAGTCATGACTTGGATTGGAGAGAGGTGATGAGTTGGTATGCAGTTGGAGGGGTAGCATATGCAGCTACAGGTACAACGCAGCAGGAGCCCAGGAGCATTGATGCTTATTGGTGGTCTTCACCTCTTAGAGCATTAGTCATAGCCAGAGGCAGTGCACAGTCCGAGTCGTGGGACTTGGGTGATTATTGGCCATGGTGGCGATGGGATCCGGGCGGATTATTGGTTGACTGGTACTGTGAGAGGTCACTTTGGGATCCTGGCATTGAGATATCCCTTCGTATCAGGGTGATGCAGAGGTCAGAGAGGTTTCAGTGGGACCCAGGCACATTTTGCAGTATCGGTAGGGAGCATCAGCTAGAGAGTAGGCTTGTTCAAGCGTTGCTTGAGGACAAGCAATTTTTGCCGGATGAGGATGCCACTTGGCAGAGCGAGGAGACATTGCGGCATCCATCACTTCAGTTGCTTAAGGACAAGCAACGTTTTGTCGGGGGACACTGTAATATTCCTAATTAGCACCGCTAATTGGAATATTTGATTTTTGTATAGTTTTGCCGACTATAGTTTATTAATAAATAAAAGTGAGAAAAGGGGTCTAACTCACTTAAATAAAATAAAGTGTTTCCCTAGTAGATGCAACGTTGTAACTTAAGGGGGGAGCCAAGGGGGGGCCACACACCACGTGGAGGAGCCAATGAGAGAGAGGACGTTGGTTTTGGAGGGAAACCAATGCTATAAAAGGGGGAGGAGCCTCCTCATTTGGGGCATTATTGATATTGTTGATGATATTGAGCTAGAATTCTGTCTACTTGAGCATGCTGGCTGTTTAGTCGGTCTGCAGCACTGTTTAGTGCGACTGAGTGTCTCCGGTCGGAGATCTCACCGTTGGCCCCGGGGGACTTCGAGTGCCTGTTCGGGCAAGGTTTTTCTTCAGTCTTTAGCAGGAGATTTGTGGGTGTTTTGTTTGGGAGTTTTGCTGAGGAGCTGAGCTTCATTGGGTGACTGCGCAGTCCTTGGAGGGAGGACGCAGTTTGAGTTGGAGCTGTTCAGTGGTAGAGATTTCTGCAAGAGATTCAGGCCTATTCCAGTGTGGAGGTTCAACGTTTATCATTTGGTGAGTTTCCTGAGGAGTTGTGGCCCCATTTCAGTCTATTTCAGTTGGTGTCTGCGCTGGTCCTAGAGGGACAACGTTTTTCTAGGAGGAGGGTTTCTGGGGGTGATTTTCGGAGGTGGTCCATTTTGTATATGGTTTCTGGATTTTGTCCGGGGTGGTGAGTTCAGGTGGTCTGCCGATTTCCAGCTCATTCCGGCAAGGGGATCAGCCCCTAGCTTCAGTTCATTCCAGCAGTAGCAGTTTACGGCAGTTTCTTCCAGCAGCTGGGACGCAGTTTCTTGTAGCAACCATTTCCTGTTTTTCTGAGAGGGTTCTTCACTTGCCTTGAGCAAGGATAGGTGCATTTATTTTGATTATCCATTGTATCTCATTATATGCTCAGATTAATAAAATGGCTTAGCATTTCTGGTATTTTTATGTGTACTTGCTCTATATTCTAGTTCCGGCATTTTTCCTGTATATTTGCATGTTTGGTTTCTGTGTATTACTGTTTATTTCTCGTTGGGGATATTACAACCGACGAAGTTCTTCTTGATGGAGGATCGCCCACATACTGTCCCAGTTGGGAATGTTCGCTGTGCCCAAGATACTTTGGACAAAGGTTTCCCAGTCCTCTGTGACCGCATTGAGTGCAGTCCTCACCATCAAATCATCTGAAAAGGAAGGGCTCAATCTCTTCTCCCTTGGCTATCATGAATAATCGCATTTGGTTCTCTAGAAGCATTCTCCTTTATGCGGATTTTCCCTCATATAGGCCAGCTAAGGCTTTCCACATCTCATGACCGTTTTCTTGTCGACTATGTGTGGAATTATATGATCCTTAACCCAATCCATTATGAAGTGTTTGGCATGTGCCGCAACTTCCTCATGCTTCGCTAGGAGAAGAGGATCGGTTGGCGTGGTCAGGAATTTTTCTACATGGTCCCTCAAACCATATGCCTCCATGACTACCAGGATTTTGGCCTTCCAGAATGCAAAGTTGGACAGAGCATCCAACTTATCATGATCACGTAGTCCGTGAGGTGCCATATGCTCAGCAAATCTGTCGTAACGAATCCTACTCTCTATGCTAGAGACTCCGATCTAGGGTCCTTGGCGAGAAAGGCACCCTCTACTCCCTCTAACAACTAACCTCCTCTCTTGGATGTTTTCCAAATCAAATGAATTAGCTCTCTTCGATCCTTTGACTGATCTGTGGATTTCTTTCGCTGGAAATCCTCTGAGAAGTTGTTCTTCTTCTGCTCTTTGTCAACTAGTGCTCAGGCTAATTTCTACACCTTCAGAAATTTAACCCCGCGAACAACTACTGAAGCTCTGCAACACTACTTCCGTCACTCTGAATCAACCACAGCTTCAGGACTGCACCACCGTGCCTGGCCTCTGCGTGAGTAGACAGTCCCAACGCTATCTTTGTGCTGCCTCTGTGCAGTAAGTACGTGGGCCTGCATGGAGACTGCGTAGGACTGCATCACTCTGGCCTCTGCGTGGCTCTGCTCCCTCAGCTGCTGCGTTGTCCCTTCGGAGCTAGAGCACATCCGATGCTACCCCAACACTTAAAAAACTCAACAGTCAGACCTTGAGGGACACAGAGGAATTTATCGAAGCTCCTAGAACCGACAAGAGGCAACATAGACAACCTGATAGATACAAAGCCTTGGTAGCTTAGGTTGAAGAACCCTCCAGTTTTTAGGAAGTCGTACAACATCAGGTGTGGGTGGATTCCATGGTAGAAGAATACAGTTCTATCTGACTAATGATGCCTCGGAAGTAGTGCCTAGACCAGAGGATAGATTAGTTGTAGGTTCAAGATGGATCTACAAGATCAGTTACACTACAAATGGTAGCGTAGAGAAGTACAAGGATAGATTCGTGGAAAATGGGTATGCATAAAAGTAAGGGATAGAGTATGAGGAGACCTTCTCCGCAACTACCAAATATACCTCTATTAGATCTGTTATATCCCTAGAAGCGCAGATGGGATGGGAGATTCACCAGATGGACGTCAAGACAACATTTTTGAACAGGGTGATAGAAGAGGAGGTGTATATCAAGCAACCTGAAGGCTTTGAGACTCATGAGAAGCGCACTCATGTATGAAAATTGAAGAAAGCCCTATACGGGCCCAAGCAGGCTCCTAGAGCATGGTATGGTCGAATTGATAGTTATTTTGCAGCAATTGGGATTCATCAAGAGTGATGCAGATCCCAATATCTATTATTTGATGGTGGAGAATTAGCCTCTCATTCTGTTTTGTATGTGGATGATCTGTCTTTAACAGGATCATCAGGGCTCATAAAGGATTGCAAAAGAAGCCTTGAAGCAAAATTCGACATAAAGGATATGGGGTTGATGCATTATTTTCTAGGATTGGAAGTATGGCAGAAGAATGGGGATATCTTCCTTAGATAAGGGAGATATGCTACAGAGATTCTGAAGAGATTCAGAATGCACGATTGCCGACCCATGGCAATGCCAATGATTACCAATTGGAAGAAGATAGATGCATTAGGAGATAAGGAAGTCGACCCCACCTTGAACAAATAGCTCATTGGGTCGCTCATGTATCTAGTCAACACTAGGCCAGACATATGTTTCCCTGTCAAAACCCTTAGTTATTACATGGTGGAACCGAAAAGGGTACATTGAGCAACAAATAGGCACATTCTTAGATAAGTGTGTGGGACAGTCGGATATGGGTTGAAATACACCCGAGGAGATGACGTCAGATTGAGCAGATTCATAGATGCAGATTAGGCAGGTAGTTCAGTGGACCAAAAAAGTACCTTCGGGTACTGTTTTAGCGTTGGATCATGGATGGTCTCTTGGTGCATCAGGAAGCAAAAGTCAGTAGCACTAAGCTCAGCAGAAGCTGAATAAATCGCAGCCAACATAGCTACGTGCGAAGCAATATGGTTTAGGAAATTCCTTGTGAGTTTGTTCAGAAAGAGGATGGGAGAGACCAATGTTTATAATCAGAGTTGCATTAAACTCTCTGAGAATACAATATTTCATGATAGGTCGAAACACATTGATAACAAATGTCATTTTATCAGAGACTGTGTTCAGTGTGGGGCAGTCTAGCTACAGTATGTCCCCACAAGAGATCGGGTAGTAGACGTACTCACGAAAGCTCTAGGAAGAGCTAAGTTCATCCAGTTCAGGGAACAGATGTCTAAGATAGAGAACTTGTTTCAGTAGCAAAAATAGATGGATTCTCAATTGCACCAGTAGCAAATGAGAGGGAGTTGTAGTGCAGATGCAGTAGTTGGCAACAATATGCAGGGTTAATAGCAATACAGATGCAATGCAAAATCATATTTGCACAGTGGTTGGTGGGCAGTGAGACCAGACATCAACAACGCAGTAGGAGATGGTGCAGAATTAGAGTAATGCTATAGTGGGTTGCAACACTAGAGCATATTCCTCTCTAAGAGGGAGTGTTGATTTTTGTAGCATCAGATGTGCTCTAGCCTCAAGATTTTGCAAAGAGGCTAAGACACAGGCATTCTCCAAGACCCATAAATCATTTGGGAAAATTCCACCTAGAGATAATTTAATTAAAATTATTAATCGTTTTTAATGGATTCCAAAGTCTAAGCTTAGGAAATGTGATTAATTAAAGGGTATTAATTAAATCAGGTGCGAACCTTCTAGATAAAGGCGTGGATCGAGTCCAAGTTAATGTTAGCCATCGATTAATATCTAATCATGGTCGTTGATACCTCAACGAGAGATTATAAGAAGGAACTCGATGGGCACTTGGAGAACATACCAGTGTAGATACTCAGTTGCCCAAGCAGATCAATTTTCTCTGTGGCTGAAGTTCGTCAAGAGAAAATCGAGTCAGAGGGTGATTTGCAGGTGAGAGAGAGAGGGCATCAACAGTAGTCCGAGAGTGCAAGACGAATTCTGGAAAGGGAAACACATAGGAGGGACATAGTTCATCAAGCACTGCGTAGTCACTGCGCAGAGGATGACACATTGAGGCCAGCGTAAGGACAAAGGGTCCTCTTCGAGGTCAAGTAAATGCTATGGAGCGAGATAAATTCATCAGTAAATTTCTCTCAATGATTCTTCCTCTATTTTTGCTATCTGGTATCTTGTACATGTATTATTGTTCAAGATTAGTAAAGAAACCCTCGTCTGCTGCACTGGTTTTCTTAAGTTGGGCTTTTCCAAGGACAATTGTTCAAAAATAACTGTGTGGATGTGTTTATATGTGTGCTAGTATTTTATTTGCATTTATTTGCTGCAGTATTTTATTTGTGAAGGTTGCAAAGTATATGTTTCAATATTTTCCATAGTAAATTGCAAATAATTTGTTTAATTAATTCTTACAAATAGAAGAAATAATATCAGTTGTTGCAGTAGGATTGGGGTCATCCGAATCTTCACTGGGACGTGGAGAAACATTTCCCTAGGATTCCCTTTGTCCCAAATGTGTGTGAAGCGTGGGGTGTGTGCACCTTGTTGTCGTCTCGCTTGCACACCTAGGTTAGTGTGGGAAAAATCCTCAACCCCACAAGGTGTGTTCTTGGTGGAAAACTTAGAGAAGGGGTTGTTGGTAAAGTGAAATGAGTTCTAGGAGATTAAAGTTAATGGAACTACTTCTCAAAGGTAACTTGGTTCAAGATATAAGCAAGTATGTGAACGTATGAGCAATACAAATGATGATCAATATGACATTCAAGAAATGAGAGTATAAACCAATGCCTTGTAAATGATTGCTCAAATAAAATAACAAGTGCCTTTAAGATACAAATGAAAAGCTCAGTTTATAATGATAAGTATCCCTGTAAAACCAATGTTAGTTTCAAGAAATGAAATATGAAGAACAAGAAATATAACTTGGAAAGTGAATAAAGTTTGCTCTTGTAAAGGAAATGCTCAAATAGAAATATACAATGACATCAAATAACCATGAGAAAAATAAATATTAGAGTAACAAGTACAAGATATTTGTCGAATATTGCAAGTGAAATGAAAATTCTCATAAAACGACTTGATAAGATGATGCTAAAACTAGGTAAAGTGAAATGCAATTATCTTGGTTAATTGTAGATGCCTACTCTAAGGTGATAAATTCCAAAGGGTAAATATTGGGGTGACTTGCAAGGAAAATGGGTTGAGGAGGCACTAAGTCCATCGCTAACGAAACCCTTCCCCTAATCCTTATAAATCCACGTGCCTTCGTTCCTACAAGGGGACAAAGCCTCCAAGAGAAATGTGAGGTCATGTGTTGGAACCTTACTCCGTACCAGATAGAAGAACAATCAGGAAATTTTTTGTCCTATGATGTCTATACAACCAAGCTTATGCTTGGAGGTAAGTTTTAAATATGAAAGTCTAAACTAGAAGGCCTAATGAAATGGTTGAGTGTTAATGCTTCCAAAGAAAAGTGTTGATAGCAATGCTTCTAAATAAATGAAATGAAATAATGCTCAAGATAAATTGTACCAATAACTTCAAAGGAAGAAATTAAAGTAAAACTAGCTCAATGTCACTTTACAGGCTTTGAAATGAAAATTGCATGCAATCATATACTTGACAAATTGCTTGCAAACCAAATGATCCAAGTGAAGTTGGACAAGTAAGTTGCTCAAAATTGCTTCAAGTAAATGATGACAAATAAAATGCTCCAAGAAATATGTCAAAAGAGCAGTGTAATCAAGATGGCACTTAAAGCATAAATTGACATGAAATGATAAATCATGTACCCAAATAGCTTCTTATGAAACAGTTGCCAAGTAAAGTAGATTTGTGAACAAATCAAAGTTTGTCAATGAAAATGTAAAGTACTTGCTTATGTATTTTAACTTGAAAGCACATGAATGAGTTGCTCAAAAAATATGTTGCAAGTGTTATAGCTTAAGCAACAATAAATTGCACAATACAAGAACTTGTGAAAGGAAAATCGAAAACTTGACAAATTTAACTTTGCAAATGAAGAGAAGTGTGAGTGTTGTGTTAAGTGTAGAGACTATCCACGTATCGAACAGATTTAGCTCCTTAAGTTTATTCTTCTTTTCTGCACCGTCCTGCACCAGAACTAGAGAGCTCGGTCTCTACTTATATTCTTCCTTCTTTAAGATATCAATACCTTGTCATAGATTGACTAGTGCACACCTTGCACCTCTACATAACCTTGTTAGCTGATCTTCAATTTGTACATTGATCTTTACACGTGATAACTCCTTTTGCTGGAAAGTTCACCCTTCTTCACATTATGTAGATACCCTTTGCTTGCATTATATCACTTCGTTGAGCAGACATACATTACTTTATACTTACTGTAATTCCGTCCCTTCCTGTGATTATCTTCCTGAGATCTGTCTCTCTCCTCCGCACCAAGACAGAGTCCTACAACTTTGCATATATACCACAAGCCCTAATTCGAAATCCTTCCTTGCTGATCTGTCCTTCTATACACCAATACACAGTCCTATTCTTGCTTCTTTATTTGCTGACTTGTCTCCATTTCCTCGCACTTTTTACAGTCCTGAAACTTCTCCTATATGACAGATCCTTGTTCACATTTCTTCCTACAACTTAATCCGAATAACTCAGACAAAATCCGAATTTTGTTCACTATAATTTTTGCGCAGTCCAGTGGGCCATTTATAGTGGTCAATCCCTATAATTAGCCTACCTGATAGTGAATAGTTGTGAGTCGTGACTCTGCATTAAGCCGACTGGTCTGTTGATTGTAAACCGACTTGGTGAGGAGTATTTCCAATATATGTTATTCTGATTTTATGAGGAGAATTATCACCATTCTTGAGCCATATTGTTGAGCTACTTTGACTAGGTCTTTGAGGCATACTTCATTGACTTGACTCTTCATATACATGACTCTTAATTAATACATTTATGACAAGATGATAAATCCCTAAAAGACATCAAGAAGAAGTCTTTTGACCTATAATAAAAACCTTGCTCATGAAACCCATGGAGCAAGCATAACAAAAATACATTTTATTATCTTTGTCTTCTTCATTACATAAATACATAATTACATAGTCAATATGAAGACCGAATCTAGTTACACATTCCAACAACCACTTGTTGGGAATCATGATTGTCGTTAGACCAAAACCCGCAGGTGTTAGTCAACGATTGCATCGCCAGAGATAAGAATCCACGAGAGGCGATTAGTCCATGTTGTGAAACACATAGAGAGCGGTTCTTTATGCAATGTCCAACAAAAAACCCTAGCTATTACCCTTGTGAGAGATTGAAAGTCACCTGGGAGAGATAATGTAAGATCACCAAGGGGATTGCCATTCACATATCATACTATGAGTAATGCATGCAATAATATGACCTAGCTTCCATAAAATTTATCTTCAACAAAATTAGTGCCCAAAATTTAACCTAGATCACCAATTTGTTCCATACATTAGACATGAAATCAGAAATTTTAAACAAAATAACTTTTACAAGATAATATGCATGAACATTCTAATTATCAATCCAAGATAACTTCTCCAAATACAAAGACAATAGCTCCACGGCAAATTTCGCTCCATATATCACATCTCTCCATTAGGAAAAGAGGCGAAAATACTTAAGAAGAGAAGGTCAAGTTCACAAGTGATGATGATGAGAAATGAAATAGTCCTCTCCTCTATTTATATGAGGAAGAATAGTTCCTAATTAGCCTAAAAGCCCGTAGGAAAACAAGAAATATCATAATGATGCATTTGGTTACAAGCCAACACACTAGCTTAGTATTCTGTATCACTGTACCTTTGTCACGGTTATAAACATGTGTTTTGTGGCTGTACTACTGCAGGTTCTTTCTTTCTTCATGTTAATTTCGGCATTCTTCAATCCCATTGACCTACTTTTATGTTCATTTGTCAGACATTAATAAAATTATCTTATCTTATAAACAACTCAAGAAATAATTAGAAAGAATCATTAATAAATATGTGAAATCCCAATCATTGTAAAGTATTTTTGGATGATTGATTTGGTATGCTTTCACTAAATTCTAATGTCTGTGAACAACTCGAGAAATAGCTAGAAATAATCGAAATAATTAGAAAGAATCGTAAACAGATATTTGAAATCAAATTCACTTATGGTTACAGAATGTCAGTAGTACTCTGTCATGTGTGTAATTATTGTATTATTATCATATACGATCCTTTCTATGAGAATTTCTTTGTCGTTTATGAATGCATGATTGAGAGAGATGGACGGATGCAAGGTTGAAACTTGAAAGGGATAGGAAACTCTCCTTTTATAAATGCCAGTGATATTTTGAGCATGGTCTTATTGGCAATTTCTAATACATGAACAACAATTGCAGGTGAAAGAAAGCAAGAGGCTTGTGAAGTGCTTCCTAAATTATCTAAGGCATGATAAATATGAAGTTGGCATTCTATTTGATATGTTATCAATTTTCTTGGTCCGGACTCACATTGACTATACCTTTCTAAAAGAATTTTACGTCATTGAGGTTTGCTAGTTACCATGTTTTGGCATTTCATTTTATGGTGGAACTTTATTAGAATATTTTGCAAATTGCAGATGTTCCCTAAAAAGCAGATTTTGTTATGTTTTATCTTCTGCTTAAGATAAGTCTCATGTGTAAAGAAATACTTGAAAACAGGTTGCAGAAGGATACACTCCTCCAATGAAGAAGAAAATTCTCATTGAGTTCCTCGGTTTATTCCAGTCCAAGGCACTAACACAAAATCAAATAGTCGTTGCCATGCAAATGTTGATTCTTCCTATGTTGGTCCATGCATTTGAAAATGGTCAAAATTCAGATGTTGTTGATTCTTCTATTATAGAAATTATTGTTCAAAAGTTGCTTGATCCACCTGGAAAGGTACTGAGTTTAAGTTAATTGTTTTGAAACTCTTTTCTGTACTTTTCACTCAGAGTCCAACAATATGTTAGGCAGTTTAATTTCTCACCATTTTTAAGATATATCAAGCATAAAAGCTGCAAGTTTGTTTCCCTGTAGTGTTTTGAGTAAGTGCTTTTTACACGTCCTATGCAGCAACATTAATTTCATGTTATTTTACATTCCAGGTAAGCACAGAGTATGATGAGGCGCTGAGGATAGAGCTTTTGCAGCTAGCAACACTTTTGCTGAAGTATCTACCCAATTACCTTCTGAACCATAAAAGAAAAGTTTTTGACTTTGGGTGGAACCATCTCAAGGAAGATGATGGAGGCAGCAAGCAGTGGGCCTTTGTTAATGTTTGCCAATTTCTTACAGCTTATGAACCTGCTAAGGAATTTCTTCTTCGGGTAGAGAAAATAAACTAAAAAAGCTCTTTTTGTTCTCAAAATAAACTAGCTGAATTTATCAGTGTCATGGAAGTTTCCTTTTAGTTTTCCTGGTCTAAGGATTGCATTTTAGCTCCACTTTCTCATAGAAGTAGGGCAATAGTTTGTCTTTTAGAAAAAAGACCAATAGCCGTGATAATGTAATAGATAAATTGTGGCTTATTGAAAGCTCCTGCAAAATATCATATCTCCAAATCCCATTAAAACTAAATATCTAATGAGTTTGCTTAAGAATCATTTGGCCAACTGCTTATACAACATATTCAAGGTTTTTTGGACATTTTCCTCACAGTAGATGAACACCCATATAAATCCCTTTGAAGATGTATAGTGGCTGTTCCTTTCTCAATTGAATACGTAGGGGCACAAGTAGATAAAGATATGATAATATAATTTCTGACTAATTAGAGAGTCCAAACCCCAACCTACATGAATTTCTTTATACAATCACTGTCATTTTCATTGAGACAGTAGTTGGTTTATATAAAGATTCCTGATATTCTTCTTTTCTCGCTTCAAAAAGGGCCTAGCATGCCACTTCCAGGCTTTTTGAGTGGCCATCATTATATACCTTGTTCAACACATTGTGTGCTGGCATTGCTGTGCTGCTTCAAAGCTATCTTTTTTTTTGTTTGGATCACTGCAGATTTGGTAGGCTGTCTTTGGGATTTTATTTATGCGTCTTTGAAAATCCTACTATAGTATCATGGTTTGCTTCTCCTACTTGATTAAATTATACAAGTTATCTTCAGAAATAATATTTAGAAAATACCGAAGTAAACACAACTAACAGCCTACACATGCAGATCATTTACTGAATATTACGCTCATTCAAACAAAGTGACTCACTGATTTTTGGACATAGTCCCTGGAAAAATCCAAACCGGGAAAAGCGGTGCAGCAGATATGAGGGTTTATTATTATTAAGTAGATTCTGAGTACAACAAATCTGGTTCACCTGACAGAGAAAAAGTAGATCTGCAGCTAACCTATTGTTCTAAGACCAAGATTCTGATTGATCCATACCCTCAAATGGGATTTACAAAAATCAGCCCAGATCTGGCCCTAGAAACCCTAGCGCTACCCCTGAAGCCCCAACGTCAGCCCTGCCAAGTTCTTCGTGCCTCTGTGCTGCTTAGAGAGGGACTGCATAACCCCATAGTGGGTGACGTAGTGCTTACACTGCCTCTGGAGGCCTCTGCATAACTCTGAAGCCCTATGAAGCTGCAACGCTACCCCTTCCCGGGCTTGCGTAGCGGCTGAAGCCTCTGCGCTGCACAACTGCTGCTGCTACCCTTGCTCCTCTACACTATCCCTGAAAGTTGCTCCTCTGTCTCTTGCTGACTCTTAGCTCCGAGATTAGATCATCCCTTCTCCAACTGACCCTCAAGCCTTTCTCTTATAGTTTTTCGTTGAACACATCAATGGTCCTGATTAAATTACTTATCAACGACTGAGATTAAAAGACTGCTTGATCCGCGTCACTTGGAACATTTTAGCACATGTGTTAATTAATCCACTTCAATTATTTAATTTCCCTAAGTTTAGACTTAGGGATTACATTAAAATAATTAATTACTTGAATAACTTGAACACCAGATGAAATTTCTCCAAACGCTTTCTGGCTTTTGGAGGTCAAGTGTGTCTTATCCCCTCAACAAAATTTCCGGGCTAGAGTACACCCGATGCTACCCAAACTACACAAAATCTCAACACTCCCTCTTAGCACAGAGTGTGCTCTAGCAACACATCCACACATGTATCACAAGATCTTAGAATTGGTCTCTGTGTTGTTGATGATTGGCCTGCAGCCCTCCATCCATTGCACTGTTTCTCTCTGTATTGCTGCCCATGTCACTGCCACATATGTACTACAACTCCCTCTCAACTTGCTGCATCATGTTGCCCATAGCACTGCCACTGCTAACTGCTGCACTGCAACTCAGTTGCCAAGAAGTAAGCAACTGAAGGACTCCTGCCCAATCGTTGACAGACAAGTCAGGCTGCCTCCCATCATTGAAGTTCCCTTGGTTGTTGATTTACACTGTCCTCCTGAAGCCACTGCGCTGCTACAACTCTGCACGACATGAGAACTGCCTCTCAGCACTGCTGAAGTCCCATCAGCGTCTACGCTGCTACCTCTGCATTACGCTGCTCCCTCTTAAGCTCTTTAACTCTCCCCTCTGCTCTAGTGTGACCTTCTGCAACTATCTCCTGACTCATCCTGCTACCGTCTTAAGGCTCCTATAGCTCGTATGTGATCCAAGAGTAGGGCTAACTCAAGGATCCCGCCACTTCTGTCTGTAGCTACTCTACAAATCCATATCACCCCACTTCTTCTCTCGAGGCACATGAGCACTCATGGTTGCATCATCATCAAAGCCATCTTCCTTTGCTGCTCCAGCCTTGGATAAAGAATATCCTTTGTCCTTCTTCTTAGGACAAGTGTTGGCGAAGTGTCCACGGTCGCCACAATTAAAGCACCAAACCTTGGAAAGGTCCCTCTTCTTCTTCCGTTTTTGCTTCCTTTCCTTTGATGCAAGGGTTGCATGATCCTCCTCTTCTTTCTTCACTTTGGCTGATCCTCTTCTGATGCTTTGCCTCTTTGTGATTCTCTTGATTTCCTCCTGACAGAGGATTGCCTACATGTCTGTCCATGATGGTAATGCTGCCATGCCCAAAATGCTCTGGACAAATGTTCTGAGACTGCATTTAGGGCAGTCCTCACTAGGAGCTGTTGAGATTTTGTGTATTGGGGGTAGTATATGATGTGATCTAGCTCCCAAAATTTGTGGAGGGACTAGAGTACATATGATTTACAAGACCCAGAAAGGGATTTGGGAAATTCCATCTAGTTTGGGAGATATTTAATTAATTAATTGTTTTAATGTATTTCCTAAGACTAAACTTAGGAAAATGAAATAATTAAAGTTAATTAAATTAAACATGTGATGAAATTGTATTAAGTCACACGGATCATGCTTTCTTTTAATCTTAGCCATTGATTCAAGATCTGATCATAGCCGTTGGTTTTCCAACGAGAAAAGTATAAAGGAAAGACTTGGGGTCATTTGTAAAGACATCCAGAGGCAGAGCATTGAAGCTAAGTTGAGATTCTAGGGTAGGGTTTGCTAAGAATTCTCAGAAGTGTTTCAGCTGCAGAGAGGGGAGTTTAAACAAAGGGGATGATTTGATCCCAGTGTCTAGAATCAACAAGAGACAGAGAGCAACTTCAGAAAGGCAGCGCAAAGAAGCAGGAGCATCAGTAGCAGAAGGGCAGTAGCTGCACAACGCAGGGACAACTTTAATTACATAGGTGCTGCATAGTCACTCTCGGGGTAGCGTAAGGCAACTCGAAACCCTCAGAGGTTACGCAGAGACCCTTAGGGGCAACGTTGGGACCGCGTCACCCAATCTGGGATTATGCACAAGGTTACTTGGGAGCAGGAGCAGGAGCACCATTTTCAGAAGCTCCCGAACCAAGAGCGTTTCGGGGTGCGTTTTTTTTATAATATATGTCTTTTTAAATTTTTTATATTTTGATGCATATATGTCAACAAAAGCATGTAGAATGATGAATTAGACATAAAAAACAAAAAAAAATAGATTGAATTAGGGTATCCTTATCATTACCTCTAGAGTCGTATAAGGATCTTTGTCATTAATATCATCCTCTAAGTATTCGCTTCGAGAGTGGGTTTGAGGGAGTGCGCTTCGGGAGCGGGTTCATGGGTGGAGGTGGTCCCCCGCAACCTTGGTTACGCAACCCTTTCCAAGCCAGCGTTGAGGGACACAGAGGCTGCAGAGGCTGACGCAGGGGCTTTAGAGGCAGCGCTGGGGTTTCTAGGGCCTAATTTTGGCTGAGTCCTGTAAATCCCATTTGAGGGTGTGGATCAGTGAATATTTTAGCTTTAGAACAGCCGGTGAGTTGCAGATCTATATTTTCTCTCTCGGGTTTTTCAGATCTGGAACCCAAAATTTGTTGTATTCAGAAATATTCTAAATAATAAAACCCTCCAGCAGCCAGAGACCGATTTTTCCGCATTGGGTTTTTCCGGGGACTATTGTCTAGAAAATCACAGTGTCACTTTGTTATGTGTGCATGTACTTTTTCTATATCTGAATTGGTGAAAGTCTCTTATGTGTTTTGCTTAGATATTAATTTGAATTTTTTAGTTAATAACTTAATCAAGTAGGAGGAGAATAACCAGATCTAACAATAGATTTCTACATAAGTAACATTCAGAAATTTTCACAGGAGCCCCTCATTCGGATTTGCACCCATGGTAATCAATTGATCCCGGATAGTTTGAAGTTTGAAGAGGAATGGATCTATCTCCTCACCCTTCATCATCTCGAACAACTGCATCTGATTCTCTAGAAGCATCCTTCTCAAGACATAGCCTCCCTGATACATCATGTCCAATGCTACCCACATCTCATTTGTCGTATTCTTTCTGGCAATATGTGGCATGACGTGGTCTTTGACTCCATCTATGATCAAATGCTTAGTTCGCGCTTGATTTTCTTCGTACTTCTTTAGAGGATCTGCATCGATTGGTATAGCCAGGACTTTCTAAGCATGATCCTTGAGACCATACTCATCTAGAACTGACAGGATTCTGGTCCTCTAGATAACAAAGTTGGACATGTCGTCCAACCTATCCTGATCTCTCAGTCCATATCGCGCCATCTGCTCAGGTCTGTCAGAACATATACTCCTCTCCCTCTTTCTGTTGCAACACTCAACAAAAAATGTTGGATCCAGGTTTCTTGGTGATTAGAAACCCTCTATAGTAGTTGCTCCCTCTGACAATTGATTTCCCTCCTGGAAATCTTTAGCCAAACACAATCGGACAGTACTCTCCGATCACCCTCTTGATCGAATCTTAGATCTGTTTGGCTCAAATCTGCTTAGTAACTGTCTTCCTCTCGCTCTTTGTTGACTTAGCTAGGCACAATTCTACACCGGAAGAATCTCCACCACACCAGCACTCCTGAAGATCTGAAGCACTGCTTTCAGATCTTGGCAAGATTTCTCTGCAACAGAAGAATGACTGGACGATGTCTCACTGACTGGCCCAACGTAGCCTCAGTGTTGCTCAGAAGTGGACTGCGTAACCCCAGACTAGGTTACGCAGTCCTTATGCTGGCCTGGGAAGGCTCTGCGTAAGCCTAATGGTCTTCTGTAGTTGTTGCGCTGCCCCTTCCTGGGTCTACGCCCTCCTGTTGCCAAGCTGCCCCTTCCGGATCTCTATTGCTTCTGCTGCTGTCCTGCAAAAAAAATGTTCTTTAGCTGATTTGTTGGGGATTCAACTTGATCTGCTATCGCTCTGATACCATGTGAAAATCGTACTATAGTATCATGGTTTACTTCTCCTACTTGATTAAATTATACAAGTTATCTTCAAAAATAATATTAAGAAAATACCGAAGTAAACACAACTAACAACTTGCACATGCAGATCATTTACTGAATATTACACTCATTCAAAGAAAGTGACACTGATTTTTGGACATAAGTCCTCGAAAAAACCCAAAGTGGGAAAACAGATGCAGCAGATAGAGTATAGCAAATCTGGGCACCAAATGACAGAGAAAAAGTAGATCTGCAGCTAACCTGTTGTTTTGAGACCAAGATTCTGAGTGATCCACACCTTCAAACGGGATTTACAAGACTCTGCCTGGATTTGGCCCTAGAAACCCTAGCGCTGCCCTTGAAGCCCTAGCGTCAGCCCTGCTAGGCTCTGCGTGCCTCTGCGTTGTTCAGAGAGGGACTGCGTAACGCCAGAACAAGTGACGTAGTCCTTACGCTGCCTCTGGAGGCCTCTACGTAACTCTGAAGCCCTCTGAAGCTACAATGCTGCCCCTTCTTGGGCCTGCATAGCTGTTGAAGCCTCTGCGTTGTGTAGTTGTTGTTGTTGCCCTTGCTCCTCTGCCTCTTGCTGACTCTTGGCTTCGGGATTAGATCATCCCCTCAGCCAATACTACCCCTCGCTGCATAAAACTCCTGCGGAAATTCTTAGCAGACCCTACCCTAGAATTCCAGATCAGTCTCTTAGCTCTGCCTCTGTGTGTGTGTCTCCAACTGACCCTCAAGCCTTTCTCTTATACTTTTTCGTTGAACACATCAATGGCCGTGATTAAATCACTTATCAATGGTTGAGATTAAAAGACTACTTGATCCACGTCACTTGGAACATTACAGCACATGTTAATTAATTCACTTTAATTATTTAATTCATTAAAATAATTAATTATTTGAATAACTTGAACACCAGATGAAATTTCTCCAAATGCTTTCGGGGTTTTGGAGGTCAAGTGTGTTTTAGCCCTATTGACCACACTTTGTCAACGACCCCATAGCAGTACACTCCCATTTTTTCAAATGGGACTTATCATGTTTGAGGCTCGTGTCATCCAGATTTCATCACCAGACGACAATGTTTATAAATTATGTAAACCCATTTTCCATGTTATGATGTAAATGATCTAAATAAGACCGTCAATGTATGTAACAACCTAGGTAAGCCTAGTATGTTGTTGATGATTTTCATCCTAGGAGGTTTTTTGTCTCACTGATTCACGTAAGTGATCGGAAGATTTTTTCCCTCCAGCCTCACCCTAAAGCTAGGGTGGATTTTATCATCAGCATGCTAAGTGAGTCCTAGTGTTTTCTATCGAGTCCTTGTAAAAGTAGTTTGAGCTACTTGGTCTACTAAATCATATTTTGAGTCGCAGAATTGAGTATTTATTTGAGGGTCTATATGAATGGGTATTCCCCCTTCATGTATATAAATGTATTATCTCATGTAAAAGAGGGTTGGAAAAATAATTAAAATCCCCTCTCAGCCATTTAATTAAACTTTCTGGTCAATTAATTTAAAAAAATCTTAAACCAGAAATTTAATTAATTTAGGGTCCTAAGTTAGGATTAAATCTTTAAAGGCAAAATTTGTGGGTCCTTGGAAAATGATTTTTGAAAGCCCCGGGCCAAGGGAGTATTGAGAATTTTAAGAAATTTTCGACCCTTGGGCCTTGGTGGTTAAGTCAAAGTCAAAATTTTGGAGTAATTAACTCAAAAATAATGTTTTTGAGTTAATTAAAATTGAATTAAATGATAAATTCGTTTTTTCCCCAAAATTTTAATTTCAACACTTTGGATTAAAAGATGATTAAATCTTTTGGACGGTTGAGATTATTTTGACAAGGATCATCCAAACTAGCCGTTGGAGATTTTTTCCTATAAATTTAGAGGTCTTTGTCAGTATTGAGTGATCCGATCTGAGGATCGTGCACTTGTTCTTAGAAGCTCTTGGAATTTTCTTTGATGAATAAAGCATAAAGACTTTGGAGTTACAAATCTTGATGTTCCTTCTCAGATCTATGTGGTGAATTGTCTCTAAACTCTGCTGCTTTGTTTCTTGCATTTTATGGTTGATGGCCTTCATGGATTAATCTGCATACAGGGATCTTGTGCAGTTTTCTGGGTTTATAAAATGACATTTTGATTTTTCTAAAGGATCTCATGTTGTTTTCTTAAATCTCTATTGATCTAAGGTTCAAATCTAAGTATGCAAGGAAATTTTTCTTAAGATTGAGCGTCTGGGGAAGTCTTCGGTTGGACCAGCTGACTCTCAATAAACATAAATTTGAAAAGCTCATTATTTGTTAAATTCTAAGTCTATCTTACGAAATTGGTGGCTTTGCAGGGTTTTCTAAGGCTTGTGCCTCTCCTAGAAATTTTAAATCTCTGAAAATTGTGCTAAAATGGATTCAGATCTGACCATGAGGGTTTTAAATCTGTAACCTAGTTTGTAAATTTGTAATTTTTTTTTTTTAGGACTGTAAGGGTTTAATCGTTTCTTGGTGTGTATCTTCAGATTTGGCTGGTTTCTTGTAGATTCAGGGTTCAAATCGTAAATTTTTTTAAGATCTAAGGCAGATCTAGCCTCCAAAGGCTAGATCTGGCCTCAAATTACAACTGTGGATGAATCTGGACATTGTTTTGATTTAAAGAGCATGAAAGCTAAGTTTAAACTGAAGAAATTGTAAAATTTGCTGGGCAGATTTTTCATATTACGGGGTTCTCTCAATGCTGCCACTGATCTTTGCCCTTCTGTCTTTGCCATCGAACTCTCCTTCGCTCCAATCGACTTCCATCTGCAAATCATCTCCTTGCTGCCCGTCAACTCACTCCTTATCCGCGTCCAATTCTGTCCCCTCTATCCATTTTGCCAAGAGCCATCGACCCCCATCTCCTTTTCCCGTTGCATCGCCTTCCCTCTGCTTCCACGCCATCATCCTTGCCGCTTTACCGTTGAACTCCATTTTTCTCTGCCGTCAAAGCCATCTATCCATCGCTGCTCCATTTTCTCTGCATAACCCTCACTCTAGCTCTCCAAACTGTCTGCCCTGTCGTGCTCCTCAGTCAACCTGCGGCTGCATAAAAATAAAAAATAAAAAATAAAAATTAAAAAAAACGCGTGCAAAATTCGAGCCAAATACATATGCGTTCAAAAAATTTTAATGCGATTTTGATTTAGTTAAGGTAGCGTAGGTTTGTTATTTTAGATTTCATTTTTAATAGTTTAGTTTAGCCTTAGGATTTTAATATTTGATTTTAACTATGTTGTTAGTGTAGGTGTATTTTGTATTTAGTTTAGTCGGTTTCCATTTTGATAGTTTTCATTATAGTTTAATTTGATTTTGATAGTTGTAGTTTAATTTTAGATTAGTTTTTATTTTATTTTTAATTTTAGTTTTTGTTTAGTTTTAGCTTTTTTTAGATTTTAGTCTTAAGTTTGATTTTAATTTTTGTTATTTAATTTTTAGTTTTAATTTATTTTAAATTTAATTTAGTTTTAATTTGTATGTTTAGTTTTAGACTTGACCTTTAGATTTTGATTAGAGTTGATTTAGTTTTAGATTAAATTTTTTTAATTTAGATCTTGATTTAGATTAAAAAATAATTTAAAAAAAATAAAAAAAATAAAAAAAAATCCTAAAAAATCTAGAAAATACAAAAATATAATTTTTTTTTTCAAATTTTCTATAGTCAAATGCGCTAAAATTTTTCTATCTAAAGTTTGATTGTGGATCATTTTAATTTTCGAACTGGGTTATATTGAAGCATCATAATTTCAAAAATATCTCAAGCACTTGACATCGTTTTATGATAAGTTTTGTCGATTGGCTTTAGTATCTTAATGAATGATCGTGGCACTTTCTGTTGAATATCATTTTGGTCATTTAGTAGCAGTTATACATCCAATACTTATCTTTAATTGCATAACGGGATCTTGTTTGACTCCATAAGGCACTGGTTTTAATATAATCAATCTGTGAAATCTCGTTAATTTTATCAAGTATTTGGTGTTTTTAGCTGTGTCTCCTAGATTCTTTCTCTTCATTTCTAATAGGTCTACCTCCCTTAGCTTGCAAGGAGACAGCTTAAATAGAGAGATTGGGGATAAAGGTGACAACCCTCGATCTTAGCCGTTGTTGTGGTGCCTATACAATCTGTGCAACAACAAGCCCCTCCACAAAATTTCAGAGATAGAGCACACCCGATGCTACCTCAACTAAACAAAATCTCAACAGTGCTGGCATTGTTGCGCTGCTTCAAGGCTATCTTTTTGTTTGTTTGTTTGGAGCACTGCAGGTTTTGTAGGCTATCTTTGGGATTTTATTTATGCGTCTATTAGCCTGCAGTGCCATGTGTGTTGGGGCTGCATTTAAGGAAATTAAATATTTGGAAAACCAAGGTGGATGCGCAATCTGTTAGAATACAAATTAATGCTTTCCACACGTAATAGAAGAAAAGGAGGGACAAATTATACATCAAACAGTAAAGGTGAAACAATATTTCAGGGAATTTTTTGGGGTGAGCTTGGAGAATTAATGGGGTTAAGCATGCAACACGAAGAATTTTCAGAGATCTCTCTTTTCTATTGGTTAATGCTCTGGGCATGAGATATCTATGGGGCAACCAACTTGAAAATTATATATATATATATATATATATATATATATATATGCACTGTACTCTGGTAATAGAAGTATAAAATTTTGTTTTGAAGCTTATGAAAGCAATTCATTTGTAACTTTACAGTTAGTTGGTCTATATTTAGGTTGTGCAAAAGGTTGGGTTTCCTTCTGCAGCCACATGGAGGTGTGCTGGAGCCAATGAAGATGGAGTAAATGGTATGTGAAAATTCAAGTTATGCTTCTTGTGCTGTGCAAGATTTGACAAGAAGAAATTGAAGCAACAAAACTGATTGCTTGTTGACCTTAAAATGTTAAATACACAAAAGTTATTTGTAATAATAATTTATTATATATAAAATGTATAAGTGATGATAAATGTTTACAATGAGGCCCCGCTTATATACCTATGCAGGTGACCTTTCATGATTGGGCATGTCTTTTAGACATGCCTTTTCAGTTAACTAATGACTACTTAACATAATCCTTATTTGACTATTTAGTAATTACATTTATTTGTATTTATTTTATTAGTTATGAATTATATTCATAACATTACCTCCTCCTTCGAAAAGCTTTGTCCTCAAAGCTATATTCCTTTTGTGCTTATGGGATACAAGTTCAATTTGGAAAAGCACAAAACATAGATAGAAGTCAGAAAATGAAAGGTTGGCAAAATGTGTAGACTTGTAAAGATGAAGAGTGTAACACATCATCTACTATCATCTTCTTTTATCCTTTTTTGGGAGAAAATTCCTTTTCCAAATACTCCCTTGATTGTCTTCACTGGCCTCCTTAAAAAAACATCCGAACAAATTCTGTGCCTAAAATTTTGGTTTCTGTTACGTTTGAATGTTCAATAATATTTGTGTGCTATTAAATGGTTGAGCGTTTATCTTTTAGCTTTCTTATCTGAATTATGTTGATAGTGGAAGGTCAAGTGGATTTAACTATTCTGGTTTTAAATCATGCTAGAAGTGATGGTGGCAAATTATCATGTGTGTGTTTGATAGGTATATCGCCCTCTTTTAAGAACGTGCCAGCCAGAAAGCAAAGTGTTAGCTGTGCAAGCGCTGGATATAATTATACCAGCATTAGCACGAAAATTTCCTTCGGGAGAGTATATGATACCTCCATGGATATGTTGTACGAAGAAAATCCTGATTGAAGAGGGGCAGTCAGTTGCTATTTTGATTCACATTTTCCGGATTATTGTGCGACATTCACACCTATTTTACAGCGGGCGAGCTGAATTTGTGCCACTGATGGTAAATTCACTGAATCGCTTTGGACTGGCTGAGAACAATTCTCTAGAGAATGTAGATCTCTCTATAAAGGTTTCTGGGGTTATTGTTGCATGGGAGAAACAGCGTCAAGCAGAAGCAAAGGCAGCTTCAGATACAGGACATATTCAGCTTGTGAATACTGCATGTTCAACTCTAGCTGTAGCAGGTGATTTCATTAAAGGAGCAATAAATGGAAAGCAATTATCTAATGTTTTAAAATTTTCAGATGATTTGACCAAGAGAGTAAAAACTGAAACTGTCCTCCCTACTTTAGGTGTGATGTCTCCCAATCGTACTTCAACTCCAAATATGGGCTCATCAGTATCAGCTGGTCGACGTGACGAGTTCAAACCAAATTCTGCAATGCAGGAAGTGATTATTAACTTTCTTATAAGGGTGAGAATCATTAAAGCATATATTGCAATTCTCTGTTCAGGCGATTATTAGGAAATATTATGAATTTAACCATTGCAAACACGAAATATTGTAAATACATTGTTTGGGGTTGTTCCCAATTGCTTTTTGCAAGAATATTTTTCATTTTTGTTTCTCCATATATTGTTATGATTTGTTTTTAATTATCCTATCAATCGTCAAGAAATAATTCTGAATTATGTTGCTTTCTATATTGTGATGTAATATTGGTATTTCTCTATAACAAAAAAATGTACAACTGTACCCTGTGTATGCTGGTTATCCATCTCTCTAAAGGCACTCTAATTGAATAGCTAAGCCAAATTTCTATTCATCATAGGGTAGTTCCAATCTCCAAAATTTAAATTTCAAACTCAGGTAACATTGGTATTTCGAATTCAGCAAAGGAAAAAACTTTGGTAATCATGGCAGTTCCAATCTCTTAAACATAGCAGGGTGGTTGTACTGTAAAGACTGCCTGTCCTGTTACATTTGTTTTGGTGGGGGTGAGGGTGCTGCAATTGGAACTACTGTGATTGCCTCAGTTTTTGGTTTATTATTTTATAACTTTTCCCATTGGAACACTTAATTCATTCATGATTTTTCCCCTTGTAACATCCATTCCAAACTTCATTATTTGGACTGTACTAGCATATACTACTATTTTGACAGCAATTTTATGATTCCAATAGTTTCTTTTGATCCACGGTCCATAATGTTGCCAAAGATTGCTCAGTGACAGTCTCCTCTAACAGACCCAACACAGGGTTAGAATTTTTTCTTTTACAGAGTGCTGCAGTTAGTTTTATATTCAAGCACTAGGAAATAAATGTGCATATGGGTTAAATAATAAATGTTTTGTCTGTCATATTTTGTATTCTCTAAGACTTGCATATC
Organism: Pinus albicaulis; assembly: GCA_034641835.2. Taxonomy (NCBI): domain Eukaryota; kingdom Viridiplantae; phylum Streptophyta; class Pinopsida; order Pinales; family Pinaceae; genus Pinus; species Pinus albicaulis. Next base: position 278,248 of record JAXQQM020059568.1, read on the forward strand.
TTTAGTGCCTTCTCACAGAAATTTGATTAAAATGACACAAAAGATTTTCAAAATCCTTGATGGTGTTCCACCCGGAAAACTAACACTTTAGCAAAGTGTAATTTAAACTTTAAAGTTTTTTTTTTAGTTTGGTCAGTTGTGTGAGTCCTGAGATGACTGCATGCTTAACCTTTGGCTTGAGAAACCGTGATCCAGGGGCACCTAAGCCTTCAAAATCACCAGGGGATCACCCCCGGCCTGGGCTACACCAGCCCTTAACATGGCTGGATTTTTGCCCACGGAGTTTCAAATTGGTGACCTTCACATCACAGAGTGGCCTAACAGTACACCGCATCACCGTCTACCATACACCCTGTGGGCTTAATTTAAAGTTTTATTGTTTGAATGCCAATTTTTGTTTTAGATTTTCAGAGTACTGTGCATTTCTATGTGGCAATAGGGGAATTAGTTTTGATTATTATAGAGTATCGGTTATTCTTTACCAAAATTATTCTTAATATCCAAACAGTACATCTTATATGGTGCAGGTTGCCTTGGTTACAGAACCCAAGGACAAAGAAATGTCTGCAATGTATAAACAGGCAATAGAGACGCTATCACAGGCTTTGGAGGTTTGGCCAACAGCTAATGTAAAGTTTAGTTATTTGGAAGTTTTACTTGGCAGTTCGCAGCCTTTAGGGAAAAGCAAAGATGTTTCAACAGTTCTTGCACAGGGCCTTGATGTTATGAATAAGGTGTTAGAAAAGCAGCCACGTCTTTTTATTCTAAACAATTTTCAGCGGATTACTCAAGTATGTAATCAAACAAATGCTATGCTTCACCATACTATGATTGAAACAATTAATTGACATGGTTTTCAGTTTTGGTTTGATGATTTCATTTCTCTATTTCTTTTGCAGTTACTGCAGCCTTGTTTCAATAGCAAGGTGTTGGAAATTGGGAAGTCATTATGTACATTGTTGAAGATGGTCTTTGATGCATTTCCATTAGATGCCACACATACAACACATGATATTAGACTATTATATTCCAACGTTGTGGAATTGATACAGAAAAATCTTGCAGTGGTCAGTGCACCTCAGTTTTCACATGACACTCGCTCAGCTAATTTGATGATAAGCTTTGCAGTTTCTGTTATAAAAACTCTGGCTGAGGGGCAACAGGGTTTTATAGACTCTTTTATGATGCCCTTGATTCGTGTTCTTCAATGTCTCACGGGGGAGATCAGAATGCTTACTAGCTCTATTGCAAAACAGGTGTGTCTTATTTTTTTCATGTTTTCTCTTTTATTATTTTTTATAAAGGTTTTTTTCATTCTTTCACTTGCCTAATGTGTTGCATTTCTTGAAACAAAATTCTTTATTATGCTCTCTCCCTAATGAGTTCAGATAACATTTCATCCTGGATAAAATATATGATATCATGTAATTAACTATAAGTTTACATTCATATTTGTCTCCCGTGTCATTTTTAAGGATATCATATTAGCAGGTACTTATTTCTTGTACTATAGCTGCAATAGGTAAATTTTTGAGCATATGAGGAACATTCTGTAATCTGTTTTGAACATTAAAATTTGCATATATAAAGGCCTTTACTTGAAACTAGATTGTTCATTTGGTGTTTATGATATGTCTATGACAATGACTGTAACTATTAGGAAATACAACTAATGTGTATTGGTTTCTTAGTAAGATACATCCATTATACAAACCTCATAAATGATAACAGCACAGGCATGGTGACTACGCTGCAAAGGGGATGCCTCTACATGGCTGACCTTTGAAAGTAAGAATGTCGCTATGAGGACAAGACTCGTAAAGAACATGATGATTCCACATATAGGGTTGCCCAAAAAGAACATCACAAACTTCAAGTGGGGAACAACATATAGTACCTCATCTTTGAAGGGCTTGATGCTGTAGGACAGACGACATTATTGGTTGACATATATGTCTTGTCCATAGCTCAACCAACTAATAGTGTATGGTTGGGTGTGTGGCACTTTGTAATATCCCCAATTTTGTGAGCATAGAAATTTTGCCCAATTTTAGTAATTTTAAGTAAAAGAGGCAAATATAGGAGGAAATTTTCTCCTAGATGATCCTCAGCCGACAACCAACAACCCCTTGCAGCCAACAGATAGCTCAGTGTGCCATTGTCTCTGCCACTTGAGCCAGCCTTGTGGTCCCTCGACTACTTCTCATGAATGTATGTTTGAAGGTGGGCCCCCTGACCCCAAAGGTATGGCTTTTCATTGGTATAGTTGAGAAATTTTCCTTACTTGTCATGCGTGCTTTTGGGCATGGATTGGTGGGCGGATTCGGCAGAAAGAGACTGAAAATTCCTAGATCTAAAAATCTAAGGAATCCTACTACAACCAACTGAATTTACTTCTCCTATTTTGTAAATTACATTTCAAAATTAATTCAGATTTCTTCATGAATTATTAAAGTAAATTACTGAATCAACCTACACTTAGTACTTTGATTCTGAAACAAGGAAACTGAGCAAAGAATAAATCACACATAGGACACCTTTATTTTGGACTAAGTCCCCGGAAAAACCCAATGTGGGAAAACCGGTGCAGAAGATCTGAGGGTTTGTATTACTAAGTAGTAGCAATTTCTGAATACATCGCTGAATACCTCAAGGATTATTCAGTTACAGAGAGAGAAACACTGGTAGAAAGAATGTGAGTTTTACCTCACTCAATCACTAGAAAATCCGACTGATCTGGTCACTGGATGAGGTGCCTCTGGCAAGCTCTCTATTGCCACTACGCAGTCCCTATGCAGTTCACGCGTCACCCTCTCAAGGCACTGCCTCAGCCCAGCTATGGATCGATTTGACTCTCGAAATCACATATCTCAGCCTCCCGGTCTTACACCCCGATTCCCGGCTTCTGGAACTGATCCAACACTAAAATCTCAGAAACCCTCCCAGCCACTGCGCAGTCTCTATGCAGTTCTCGCGTCACCCTCTCAAGGCACTGTGTCACCCCAGCTATGGATCAATCTGACTCTCAGAATCACATATCTCAGCCTCTAGGTCTTACACCTCGGCTCTCGACTTTTGGAACTAATCCGATAGTGAAATCTCAGAAACCCTCTCAGCCACTGCGCAACCTCTACGTAGCCCTGCATGGCTCTGTGTTGGCTCTGCGTAAGCCTGGCTGGCTCTATGCTGGCTATGCTGGACGTCTCTCTGCCTCTCTCTGCTGATGATTCTCTGACTGAGAAAATCACTCTCTCCAAAAGCTACTCCTTCGTGCTAGAATCACTTAGATCTGATCTTCGTCCGAGCACTGCTCTGTCAGAAGAATTCGATCAGTTGATTCACTCGGTGTGTCTTTCCAAATGACCCTCAAGCCTTCCTTTATAGTTTTCTCGTTGAGATATCAACGACTGAGATTAGATCTCTAATCAACGACTAAGATTATAACTTGACTTGATCTTCGCTTTCTAGATCATTCTCACTCTGTTTTATTAATACCCTTTAATTATTTAATTTCCCTAAGTTTAGACTTTGGGTCCCCATTAAAATAATTAATTTTTACAAAAAAACATAATTCGAGTGGAATTTTCACAAATGGTTTCTAGGTTCTTTGGAATACTAGTGCCTAAGTCTCTCTACAAAATTTGAGACTTAGAGCACTTCTGATGCTACCAAAAATCAACAAAGAGTGAGTTACGTTTGTATTGTTGTCTCTACTGCCCGATTTTGTGGTTACCCTTGTATCCTAATCCGATGGGATATCCTTTATTGTTCATTAGCCCTAGGGTTGACACTACATGGGAAATCCTGATTTTGGTTGCATGGTCCCGCTTCTCGACACCAACTACATCACTCCCCTTCCACTCATTTTAGCCCCATTTGTCTCTTTTCCCATCCGGGTCCACATGTGTCCACTGGGTCGATATAGGGTTAGCCACCCCCTTCCTCTTGCCCACACCTTGGGTTGGGCCTAGAATGATGCCCTGGAGGTTGATGCAGTTAAAAAGAAAGGAAAAAGCATAATTTTGCCTCTTAACAGGAAATGTACCACAAAATGCAAAATATGGTTGGGACATACAAATTTAGCACATGGGAAAAAGCCAAACATGAACTCTACACCTTACCCATGGCCATCACCCTAGTTCCTATGGACCCTAGATGAGCCCCCTCCATCATGAAGGAAACCATGATTTTCCCAACCCTTAATGGGTGATGAACTGCCCCACCTTAAGGGGGTATCCACTACTACATATTACACATAATGCTCTCATCCCATGGAGCCCTGAGCATTTATGAAGAAAAATCAATCAAAGGAAAAAGGCATATGAAGAAGGCTGGAAAAAGAAAGGTTGAGGTAACTCATGTACCACGATATGCTCTTTCCTACAGTCATATACACAGGTGTGGGCTTCCCTTATTATAGCTACCCTTGTACCATGACATGTGGTCTAGATTATTTCCATGATTCCCACTCCATTCCATTACATTATCATGTGCCACCTACCACTTGAGTGATGTACCATGGATATGTCACCCCCTTGAAAGATCGAAACCATCTAATAGGGTCCTTGATTAACCCCCTTATTGAACTTGGACACGCTTGTACATGTCAAAGCCCACTATGGAAGGGCATGCCACCATGAAGTGCCCCATTGATTCCATTACTTGTAATCTCTTTTACTTGATTATTCTAATGATTTATTGTATTGGAGGACAAGGGGACGCATTGGATCTTATGAAGGATTGCAGGTGGGGTCTCCATTTGGGCTTGGTCTCCTTATATGGGGTCCTAGCCCTCCAAAGGGCCACATTGGCACTTGTAGGGTGAGTTTCAAGAGACATGGCCCTCCACCATAGCAATGATTACTTCATGGATCCCCAACAACGTTCATCGATTGCTCGTGTTCCACCTTTTTGGATGAGGATGATGCACCTAGTTCACCATGCCCAGCCGACTCCACAGTTGCACCATACACTTGGCAGCCACGTAACCGAATACTCCTAAAATGCCCTCGTATCCCCGAACCCCCGTGTCGGACACCTCTACGTATCGGATTCGGCCCCAATTCGAAGGACACGGCGTATCCGTACAGGGTACGGTCGGGATACGGCGTATCCGAAAAGGGACACGTCGTATCCCGACCTACCCCGTCGGATACACCCGCGGGTTCAAAAAAACATTGTTTTTTTATTATAAAGGGGGCTTTTGCTCATTGTTTTTCACCAATTGAGGAGGATTTTTCAGGAGAGGGCATCAAGCCTATGGCCCTAGTATTTATATATGATTCATGGTAATGTTAAATTCTTAAAGTAAAAGTGACATTCTCCTTAATCTTCATTTTCATCCTTTCACTTAAATTTTTAACATTACCATGAAATGACTCAGGATGTTTGAGAGTGGTTTCGACCTCATTGGATTTCATATGGAGAAAGTAGAATTTTAGATCTCATTCAAAATCCAGCAGACTTGTCAGTTTTTCAGGATTTCAAGATTGGGCTATTGCAATGTTTCCATCGAATTTTGTCATGTATTAGGGTATGGAACTCGTATTTAATCAAGAGCACCAATCCATTTGGCAGTGTTCTTATGTAACACATTTTGATTCTGATGACTTAATGAAAAAACTATAGTATTTTACTATCTTCAATCTTGTCTTTCTGAGTAAATTTGACGATTGTATCATGTATGGTGTATCAATGTATCATTGTAATTTGTATTATAGTATCAATGATGATGTATGACTCATGAGTATCTAATATCTATGTTTGAATCAATGAATTTTGTATGAATTTGTGCAAAAAATATCTAATTTTTAATATATTTATATATATATATATATTTTAAAATATATATATATATATATATATATTTTTAATAAAATAATATATAACGTAACGTATCCCAGAAGTATCCTGTTCCGGGGTCACCGTACCCGTATCCGATACTTCGAATCCCAGTATCCCCGTATCCCCGTATCAGGTGACTTAGCTTGGCAGATGTTCGAGGTTCCAAAGGATGCCTCCTGCTGCAGAGGGAGGGCTTATGTCATCATCCTAACCCTTACAGATGGTCAACATCAATTTTCAATCCATTTGGAGAACCATGAGGATGTCTTTGTGCCCCCACACCCACTTGGGAGCACCACAGGTTCTTGCTTGGAAAACAAGGGGCCAAATCCCTTGTCCACTATGTTTGGAGTCCATTTCGACATCCTGGCACCCCTTGGACTTCATTAGGCCTCTTGAAAGGCCCAACGACTCACTTTATTGATCATTCGTCCCTCTTGAGAGGCTTATTCTTATGTTATTGAACTATTTGGCAGGCTTGTCACCAAAAGTATTGTTATTAACTTATTATGCACATTATTCTATTCTAGGGGCATTTTTAGTCCAAATTAGGCCATTTGAATCCCTTAGATGTTTGTATAAATAGAAGAGAGGCATTCTCTCTCATTCATCATCACTTGGATTGGATTAGTATCTCTTATGAGATTTTCACACTTTTTGTTGTGATGGATTTTTGGAGCTTTTTTTGATGGAATATGATGTTTGGATTTCATTATTGTATTTGGAGCTTCTTTAATGTGAAGTTGATAAATGGATATACTCTTTCTCTCATGTATTGATCCTCGTATCCCTTTGGTGATCAAAATAACATTTCTTTTCTTCATTTCTTCCAAGTCTAGGACTATCCCTGAAGGTCTCCTAAGGCATCACACGAAATCACTTGTACCCCTCCAAAACCCTTGAAAATGTAGAAATTTCTTAATCTTAATTCTTATGCAAAAATTATTTTTGTTAATCCGGTTAAGCTTCTCCTACTTATACAGGTTATCAACTGAATAAATTCAAGTTAACATCAAAGCAAAACACATAACAAATCTCTACCAATTCAGATCTAGAATAAGCACATGCACACATAGACAAAGTGACAGTTATTTCTGGACAAACTATCCCCGGAAAAAACCAGTGTGGGAAAACCGGTCTCTGGCTGCTGGAGGGCTCTATTATTAAGAATATTTCTGAATAGACAACTCTGGGTTCCAGATCTGGAAAACCCTATAGAGAAAACTCTAGATCTGCAGCACCTGGCTGATCTAAGACCAAAAATACTGACTGATCCACACCCTCAAACGGGACTTACAGAACTCAGCCAGATCTAGGCCTAGAAACCCCAAATCTGCCCTTGAAAGATACTGCGTCAGCCTCTGAAGCCCCTGTTGGGCTCTGCGTTAGCCTTGGCTAGCCTCCAAATTCTCAGCGTTGTCACTGGAAGGGACTGCGTTACCCCAGATTGGGTGACGCAGTCACTACACTGCCCCTAAAGGTCTCTGCGTATCCCCTGAAGGGTTTCCTGAAAATCACGTTGTCCTCGTTGTTGCTGCTGCTGTCGTCTGCTGCTTCTGTCATCTGCTACTACTACCGCCTATTGCTGCTGCTACTGCTGTTGCCTTCCTCTGCGCTATCTTTCCTGATCTCTTCTCTGCTTCTTGTGTATTTTAGACCCCGGGATTAGATCATCCCCTTGGTCTAAATTCCTGTAATATCCCCAAAGGGAAATAACCAGTAATACACAGAAATGTGCCAGACAGATATATAAAACAAAATGCTGGAACCAGATAATGGAACAAGTACACATAGAATGCCAGAAGACTAAGCCATTTTATTAATCTGAGAATACATAGATTCTGTGTTGTGCTGTGGCTATGTTGTTGATTAGATCTCTAATCAACAACTAAGATTAACTTTTGAATTGATCCGCCTATTCTAGAACATTCACACCCATATTCTATTAATTCCCTTTAATTTCCTAAGTGTAGATTTAGGGTCCTTTCAAAAATAAATATTTATTTTAATAAAATACAATTTGGGTGGAATTTCCCCAAATGATTTCTGGGTTATCACGAATACATGTGTTTAAGCCTCCCTGCAAGTTTTGAGACTTAGAGCACATCCGATGTTGCCCCAAAATCAACACTCTCTCTTAGCGAGGAATGTGCTCTAACAATACACCCTCTGAGTACTGCTCTAAATTTGTAGCATCTCCCTCTACATTGCTGATGTCTGACATTGCTGCCCATCAACTCTATGCAAACGCTGCAACTGTACTGATGTTGACACTGCCACTGTCAATATTGCATTTGTACTTCGACTCCCTCCCAATTCTGCATCCGTGTTGTTGTTGACTCTGCCACTGCCAACTGCCACTGCATTGCATCACAATTGCTTACTGCATCTAAAAAAAAACCATCCAAAATTGGAAAAGTATGATGCATCTTGATGATGAAGATTTGACTATTGCTAGCCTCTGCGTTGTCTCTCTGAAGTTGCTATGTTGGTACAGGCTTCTGCACTGCTACCAACTCTACTCTGTGCTACTCAGACTTTGGTGTTGCTAACTACTGCACTGTCACTTTTTCACTCCTCTACACCAACCAGCACCTGTCCATTCTACTACTTCTAATTTGGGCTCCCGTAGCCAAGGTGATGATCTGAGAGGTGGACTCCTCAAGGAGCCTGCCCAACTTGTATATCTCTGGTTCTACAACTCCAAATCACCCCACCTCCCTCCTAGAGGTATATGGGCAATCGTAGTGACTTCCTCCTCTATCTTTGTTGCTCCGACCCGAGGATCATGCTTCTCATCCTTGTCCTTCTTAGAGGACACTGTGTGGCATAATGTCCCATCTCACCACACCGGAAGCATTTTATCTTTGATAGATCCTTCTTCCTCTTGCGTTGCTCTTGCTGCCCCTTTGATGCAAGGGCCGCATTCTCCTCCTCCTCCTTGATCTTCGAACCGACGTTGCTGCTGCCCTCAAGTTGACACTTGATTAAATCTCTCCTCATCTCTTCTTGCTGAAGAGCTGCCCACATCGACTCCTAATTCGACAAGTTCTCTCAACCCAGGATGCTCTAGAAAAAGACTTGATAGTCCTCGGATACTGAGTTGAGGGTCAATCTGACCATCTCTGTGGCCTTTGGAGCTGATCTCGGTTTTCGTGAAGTCTAGACAGGAATGGATCAATGCGCTCTCCCTTTTGCATCCTGGTGGTCCGCATTTTCTCCTCCAGAAACATCTTCCATTGCTTAGAAGATCCCTCATACAACGTAGCCAACGCTTCCGACATCTTCGTTGTTGTCCCTTTGCTGGAAATGTGAGACACAATGTGATCCTTCTCTCCATCGAGGATCAGCCTTTTGGCCTTTGTCATATTTTTCTTGAAGGCCCTTAATGGTGTTGGATCCACCGGTTCAGCCTGAGCGCTGTCGATAAAGTGCTTAAGGTCATGCTCATCTAGAAGGAAGGAAATCCTTGCCTTCCAGATTATGTAGTTGGAGGCTTGCTCCAACCGGTGTTGGTCACGCAATCCACTGGTGGCCATATCACCCAACTACTGTCAATCTGCTTCCTCTAACACTTTGCGCAGCTAGCTTTACGCACTCCTTGTGGAGCAAGCCACAAAATCTTCTGCTACTGCATGAGAAATCTGAGTTTCTTGGACAAGAAACTCTTTGAGGTCAGAAATCCCCAAAAACTGTATCTCTGCTACTCTCCCTGACACTTCTACACCAGCAATCACTACTGCACAATCAACTACATTCCTTCAGTTCTTGATCTTCTTTGCTGCCTCTGCCTCGGACAAACAACAATCTGGAACAATCCTACCTCTCTGTCGACTCACTCAGAGAGAGATTTTCCTATTGGTCTAGCCCTCTTGGCTTGGACCGCACTATCAACTAGGAGATCGATCTGTTGCTTATGCAGCTCTTTGATCCCAACTTCACCAACGCTGAAATTGTTGGATTTGTTCTTCTGTTCCTCCTGCACTTAGCTTAAACAAGCTCTGATACCATGTGAAAATTACGTAAATCTCTCGAATCTTATTGCAACAACTGGAAGATATTCACCTAATTGTTAATTTTTTTAACTTAACAATCTATTTGCAATTTACTATGACAAGCACTGAATACATCACACTGCAACTTTCACAAATAAAATGCGGAAGAAAATTCAAGTGCGGAAACAAACTAAACAAAAATAGATCACACACACATTGGACACAATTATTTTAGGACCAATGTCCTCGAAAAAATCCAATGCGGGAAAACTGGTGCAACAACTGAGGATTTATATATTATGCAGTAAATATTTCTGAGTACAAGTCTATGATTGACACATTCGTCAAATCATGCAGAGAAACTGACAGAAAAGATCTTGTGACACAAACCTCACTCCTCCATGGGAACCCAACACTGATCAACACCCAAACTGGACTGCCCTGAGCTGCCTTTGTGAAGTGACTGCGTCACTCTGTGCAATCTCTGCGTTAGAACAATAGTTGCCTTCAGCCTCTGAGTTGGTTTCTTGTTGGCTGGAAATAGTGGCCTTCTAGCCTTTGGAAAATCTCTTTGGGATCTGGCATTGGCCCAACGTTGTCTCCTTAGCAAAATTATGACTTCCCTTCAGGATCTGCGTAATGACTGTGTAAGCACTGCGTCACTGGCTCTGGGCTACTACTATGGCTCTCTATGTCTCTGCTGCTATGCACTCTCCGACTCAGGAATCCTTCCAACCATAATTACTACCGCTCTTTGTCTCTGCTGCTATGCAGTCTTCGACTCAGGAATTCTTCCAACCGGAATTACTGCCCCTCTCTGCAAAATACCTCACGATCAAATTTTCTCCATGAGCATTGCTCACTAAATAAATCGATCTCTGATCTTTTCCAAATGTGTTATCCAAATGACCCTTCAAGCCATTCTTATAGTCTTCTCGTTGAAACTGTGAAATTTTTTGAATATTATGTTATGCAGAAATGCTATTGTTTGATCTGGTTATACTTCTCCTACTTAATCAAGTTATTAATGTTGTAAATTTAGATTAACATCGAAGTAAACACATAACAGTTCTTCATCGATTCAGATACAAGTTTGAGTACAAGTCTATGATTGCACATCCGTCAAATCATGCAGAGAAATTGACAGAAAAGATCTTGTGAAACAAACCTCACTCCTCCACGGGAACCCAACACTAATCAACACCCAAACTGGACTGCCCTAAGCTGCCTTTGCGAAGTGACTGCGTCACTCTGTGCAATCTCTGCGTTAGAACAATGGCTGCCCTCAGCCTCTGAGTTGGTTTCTCTGCTGGCTGGAAATAGTGGCCTTCTAGCCTTTGGAAAATCTCTTAGGGATTTTGGCATTGGCCCAACGCTGTCTCCTTAGCAAAATTATGACTTCCCTTCAGGATCTGCGCAATGACTGTGTAAGCACTGCGTCATTGGCTCTGGGCTACTACTATGGCTCTCTATGTCTCTGCTGCTATGCATTCTCCGACTCAGGAATCCTTCCAACCATAATTACCACCGCTCTTTGTCTCTGCTACTATGCAGTCTTCGACTCAGGAATCCTTCCAACTGGAATTACTGCCCCTCTCTGCAAAATACCTCACGATCAAATCTTCTCCATGAGCATTGCCCACTAAATAAATCGATCTCTGATCTCTGCCAAATGTGTTATCCAAATGACCCTTCAAGCCATTCTTATAGTCTTCTCGTTGAAACAGTGAAAATTTCTGAATATTACTTTATGTAGAAATGCTATTGTTAGATCTGGTTATACTTCTCCTACTTAATCAAGTTATTAATGCTGTAAATTTAGATTAACATCGAAGTAAACACATAACAGTTCTTCATCGATTCAGATATAAGCAAAAGATACATGCACACAGACAAAGTGACACACCAAATTTTTTGGACAATTGTCCCCAGAAAAACCCAATGCGGGAAATCAGTCTTTTAGCTGTTTGAGGGTTTATATTATTAAGTAGTTTCTGAATACAAAAAATTCTGGTACCTTACTGGTTAACTCAACAGAGAAGATCAGATCTGCAGCTATACCTGTTGTTCTACAGACTGAAAACTGGGTTGACTCACACCCTCAAACGGGATTTACAAAACTCAGCACGTTTTTGGCTCTAGAAACCCCAACGCTGCTCTGAAGTTTCCTGCGTTAGCCCTGCTAGCCTCTGCATGCCCCTGCACTGCTCAGAAGGGGACTACATAACCCTAGACTGGGTGACACAGTGCTTACGCTGCCCTGGATGGCCTCTGCATAACCCTGAAGGCCTCCTACTGCCCCAGTGCTGCCTTTTTTGGGTCTGCGTAGTGGCTAAAAGTTGAAACCCTCCGCACTGCGCAGCTGCTGAAACCCTCTGCAGCTGCTGCCTAGCCTCTACTTCCTCTACGTTGCTCCTGGTTGCGGCTTCTCTACCTCTTGTTGATTCTTGGCTCTGGGATCAGATCATCCCCTTAGCCAATACTACCCCTCGCTGCAGCTAAAACACTTCTGCAAATTCTTAGCAAACCTGCCCTAGAATTCCAGGTTAGTCTCAGTGCTTTGCCTCCGTTTGTGTGTTCTCCAACTAACCCCAAGCCTTTCCTTTATTATTTCTCGTTGGGAAACCAATGACCATGATCTAATCTTGAATCAATGGCTAATGTTAAAAGAAAGCTTGATTCGTGTGATTTAAGTCATTTCCATCACATGTTTAAATTAATTACCTTTAATATTTTAATTTTCTTAAGTTAGACTTAGGGTCCTTAATTGAAAATATTAATTAATTAATTATCTCCCAAACTAGATGGAATTTCTCAAATCTCTTTCTGGGTCTTAGAGATCTCATGTACTCTAGTCCCCCACTAATTTTGGGAGCTAGAGCACATTCGATGCTACCCCAACACTCAGAAAACTCAACACTCACTCTTAGCGAGGAATGTGCTCTAGTACAATGTTGCTTCACCTCGAAGCTCTAAATTGATCTCTGGTGCGGGTCTCTGCGCTGATGTTGGACCTGCTGCCCTTCATCACTGTGCTGCTGCTGCTCTCCCGTACTGCTGCCCATGACGCTGCCACCGCCACTACCACATCTGTACTGCATCTCCCTCTCAATTTGCTGCATCATGCTGCCAACTGCTGCACTGCAACTCAGTTGCTAAGAGAAACAACTGAAACTCCTGCCCAATATTTGACAAACAAATCAATTGGGCTGCATCCTCATCACTGAAGCTCTATAGGCTGCTTCTCTGTGTTGTCATCTAAAGACAATTTCACAGCCACAACTTTGCACTGCGTAAGCAAACATCTTCTGCGCTGCTGAAGTCACATCAGCCCATGCGCCAAAATCTCCCACGATGTTGTTGTGCTGTGTTGTCCTCCTGAAGCCTCTATGTTGTTGTAGCTTTTCTCTGCGTAAGTCAACCTGCACTCCGCTGTTGAAGTCACATCAAATCCTCTATGTTGCGTTGCCACGCTGTTGCTGCATCTGCAGTGCGCTGCTCCCTTTAGCCTTCAGCTCCGCCTCTACTCCTTCCGTGATTCTCTGCACCAACTACTCCACTTGTCTCGCTTCTATCTTAAGGCTTCCGTAGCACAGATGTGATCCAAGGGTTGGGCTACTCAAGGATCTCGCCACCATTTTGCAGCTGCTCTACATATCCATGTTGCCCCACTTTCCTGGTTCATGAGTGCTCATGGCTACGTCATCTTCAAAACCATCGTCCGCCACACTAGCTTTGGAGGTAGAAGCTTCCTTGTCCTTCTTCTTCTGAGGACAATTGCTGGCGAAATGTCCTAATTCATTGCACTAGAAACACTTGATCTTGGATAGATCACGCTTCTTTCTCCCTTGTTGCCTCTTTGATGCGAAGGTTGCGTCTTCTTCCTCTTCCTTTTTCACCTTACTTGATCTTGTGCTGAATTGCCTCTTGGTGAACCGACGGAGTTCTTCTTGACGAAGGATCACCCACATACTGTCCTAGTTGGGAAGTTCCACTTTGCCCAAGATACTTTGGACAAAAGTTTCCCAGTCCTCTGTGACCGCATTGAGTGTAGTCCTCACCATCACATCATCCTCCACTTTTTCTCCCATGGCAAGAAACTGATCTCTGATCGCCTGTAATCTGAAAAGAGCTTGATTTCTTCTCCCTTGGCCGTCATGAATAATCGCATCTGGTTCTCTAGAAGCATTTTCCTTTGGACGGATCTTGCCTCGTATAGGGCAGTTAAGGCTTTCCACATCTCATGAGTCATTTTCTTGTCGGCTATGTGTGGAACTATATGATCCTTAACGCCATCCATTATGAAGCGTTTGTCATGTGCCGTGGTTTCCTCATGCTTCGCTAGGAGAAGAGCATCAGTTGGCGTGGCCAGGACTTTTTCTGCATGGTCCCTCAAACCGTATGCCTCCATGACTACCACGATTCTGGCCTTCCAGACTGCAAAGTTGGACAGACCGTCCAACCTTTCTTGATCACGTAGTCCGAGAGGTACCTATCCTTAGGGTCCTTAATTGGAAATATTAATTAATTAATTATCTCCCAAACTGGATGGAATTTCTCGAATCCCTTTCTCTGTCTAGGATATCTCATGTACTCTAGTCCCTGCACAAATTTTGGGCGCTAGAGCACATCAGATGCTATCCCAACACTCATAAAATTCAACAGAAACTTCAACGACCTAGATTAGATCTCTAATCAACGACTAAGATTAACTTTTGACTTGATCTGAATTTTCTAGAACATTCACATCCATATTCTATTAATTTCCCTTAATTATTTTACTTTTCTAAGTTTAGACTTAGGGTCCCTTTAAAAATAATTAATTATTTTAATAAAATACAATCCGGGTGGAATTTCCCCAAACGATTTCTGGGTTATCTGGAATACATGTGTCTAAGCCTCACTGCAAATTTTGAGACTTAGAGAACTTCCGATGCTACCCAAAATCAACATATAGGTCCTCCAAATTTCAAGCAATTCCGATTGTGGAATCCCAAGATATAGCAAGCCCTAGATACAAGTCCATTTCATGCCCTAGGTTGATTTTGGGTTAGTGATCTCATTAGGATCATTGCATCTAAATATCAAAACAAAATTTTTCCTTTGATCCTCTTCTCTTCCCTGATTAGGTCAAGACCCTCCTTGGTTGATCAACTCCATACCCTTGACCTAATTTTGGGTCCACTTGGTCCTGTGCAGTCTCATAACCTTACAACTCTAACTCCACAAATATCACGTAAAGAACAAATCTCCATAAGAATTTCTAGGCCTAGGGACCATCTTTTCAACATACATTCCCAAATCCTAGCCTCGAGAATCCTCTTAGCCCTTCCTAGAGAGCCTATCACATTGCTTTCCAAGCAACAAAGCCACACATTTGAGTCGCTCTTACGCATAGGCCTTGGGAATCACCCTTTATCCTCTCATGTGAAAATTCCTAAATTTAAATGATCTCCAGAATCCTACTGTAACCAGCTGAATTTACTTCTATTTGTAAATTACATTACAGAATTATCTCAGATTTCTTCATGAAATATTGACGCAAATTACTGAAGCAGCTTACACTTGATTACTTATTATTCTGAAACAAGGAAACTGAGGAAAGAAAAATATACGCATAGGACACCATTATTTTTGGACGAAAGTCCTCTGAAAAACCCTAATGCAGGAAAAACGATGCAACAAATTGAAGGGTTTGATTTTATTAAGAAGTAGCAAATTCTAAATACATTTCTGAATACTACAAAGGTTATTCAGTTACAGAGAGAGAAATACTGGCAGAAAGATTGAGTTTTACCTCACTCAATAATTGAGAGTCCCGGTTGATTCGATCACTGGATGAGGTGCCCCTGGTAGGCCCCGCGCTGCCTTTGTGCAGTCCTTGCATCAGCCTCGCTAGGCAACGCGTCACCCAGCTAGGTGATTGATCTGCAACCCAGAATCACTGCTCTCAGCCTCCCGGCCTCACACCCCAGTTCCTGACTTCTGAAACTGATTCTTCTGCAAAATCTCAGACTCTTTCTCATCCTTTGCGCTGCCTCTGCTTGTCCCTGTGTCAGCTGCTGTGTGAGAGCTGCTGGATGGCTCTCTGCCTCTCCCTGTTGATGATTCTCCAACTGAGAAAATTTCTCTCTGAAAGCTATCCCTGCCCCTCACTACGCTGGAATCACTTAGATCGAATTATCCTCTGAGCACTGCTCACTTCAGAAAATCAATCACTTAGATTCACTTGGTGTGTCTTTCCAAATGACCCTCAAGCCTTCCTTTATAGCCTTCTCCTTGAGACTTCAACGACCGAGATTAGATCTCCAATCAACGACTAAGATTATAACCTGACTTGATCCATGTTCTCTAGAAGATTTACACTCTGTTTTATTAATACCCTTTAATTATTTAATTTTCCTAAGTTTAAACTTTGGGTCACATTAAAATAATTAATTATTTTAATAAAACACATTATGAGTGGAATTTTCAAAAACGCTTTCTGGGTTCTTTGGAATACATGTGCCTAAGCCTGTTATGAATCTAATTCATAACTAAATTTATAAATATAGTTATTAATAGAATAAATAGAAATAAATGTAATTACTAAATAATCAGTTAGGATTATGTTAAGTAATGATTAGTTAACTGAAAAGGTACACTAAAAGACATTCGTTTCCGTTGAAAAGGTACCCATAGGTATAAAGCGGGACCTCATTGTAAACTTTCAATTGCGTTATATCTTTATTAATAAAATATTATTATTATTATAAATACCCTGTATTTTTATAATTAAAGCATCATGATTAAGTTCACACATACAAGTCTCACACAAAGATTCAAATTTACGACTCAACATACAAGGTATCGGAGCTATCTTGAAGCCAAGTTGTGGACAGGTTGAAGGAATGGCACACAGCGTCGTTCTACAAGCCTACAAATATTTACCATATAATGTACCATTACGTCAAGATCCCAAAAGAAGTGAAATAATTGGAAAAATGATAGAAAAGCTTGAGAAGTTACTTGCAAAATATCCTTCAGAAGACCATAATAAAAAAAAAGATGAAAAATGCAGTAATAATAATAAAGCAGTTAGTTTTTCTAAAGGGAAATCAAGTAAAAAATCCATGGAAAAGTCAACCAAATATATTCCCCCACCAATGCGTAATAAAAGTAAAAAGGTAGAAAATTGTTGGAAATGTGGAGACAAATATTTTGCAGGACATAAATGTGCCTTGCATACAAGAGATGAAATTGCCACATTTCAAACAAAAGATGAAAAGTTAGTTTCCAACCAACCTCTTGAAGTTGGGAATGAAGCCATACGTGTAATGCATGTAAATGAATCAGAAACGTGTCTTTTTAATAAAAGCATGCCTTTCATTATGTCCAATGATTCTCACGAACAGTCTTGTAGTTCTGGTTGCTCTTCTCTGAACAAAGAAGAGTCTATAGAAGTGGAGAAATTCTCAGTTAAGAGTGACAATTGTCTACAGGATATTCCAATAGAAAATATGCAAAAACTTACCAGGAAGTCTTCTAGAACTGATTCAGAGAATAGTGCTATTGTTGATATAAATACTTGTTAGAAAAATTCTCTTACAACGCTCAGTCAGCTAGCTAACAATGTGGAAGTATTTGAGGCAAGGGAGAAAGCCTTTGCCGAGCTGCAAGAACTTGAAGTTGTTCATAAAATGACCGAGTCAGAGTCTTCTTCATCTTTTGAAACAGCTGTTACTGTGGAGGAGGAAATGGAGATTGATAGGGGTTATATATCTCCCCAGTTTGTTACAAACCAGGAAAAGTTGCTTGTGGAGTTTGAGAATGCTAGAATTTTGGTCATTGACCAGAAAATTACAACAATCAAAGATATTATTCCTGTGCTTGAAAAGACCACACAGTTGAATGTTCCATTGCTTATTATTGCTGAAGATATATCAGGGGAAGCATTGGCTACATTGGTTGTAAATAAGTTGCGTGGAATAGTCAAAGTTGCTGCTATCAAAGCTCCAGGATTTGGTGATAGGAGAAAGGCCCTACTGCAGGATATTGCTATAATGACAGGTGCGGACTTTCTGGTTGGTGACCTTGGTATTAAGGTTGAGGATGCATCTGTTGAGCAGCTTGGTCTTGCAAGGAAGATTACTGTGACCAACAGTTCAACTATCATTATTGCTGATGCTGCCACTAAAGATGAAGTTCAAGCGAGGATTGCACAACTTAAGAAGGAACTGGTAGCAACTGACTCTGTCTATGACTCAGAGAAGCTATCAGAAAGAATTGCAAAGCTCTCAGGAGGTGTTGCTGTTATTAAGGTTGGAGCAGCCACAGAAGCTGAACTTGAGGACCGTAAACTTAGAATTGAGGATGCAAAGAATGCAACCTTTGCAGCCATTGAGGAAGGTATTGTGCCAGGTGGTGGGGCTGCTTATGTGCACCTATCCTCTGATGTGCTGAAGATAAAAGAATCTATTGATGATCCAGAGGAACGCCTCGGGGCTGATATTGTACGAAAGGCACTCTTGTCTCCAGCAAAATTGATCGCAGATAACGCTGGTGTTGAAGGTGCTGTTGTCGTGGAGAAAATTTTGTCTTCCAGCTGGGAGATGGGGTATAATGCTATGACAGATAAATATGAAAATCTTCTCAGTGCTGGTGTCATAGATCCTGCTAAGGTCTCAAGGTGTGCTCTACAAAATGCAGCCTCTGCTGCAGCATGGTTAATTAAAATGACCGCAGAAAGCGACGAAGCAGAGTCTGACGTGTCATTGGGAAGCTGCGTGGACGTTTTCCGATCACCGGTGACACGGACGAGGATATTGTTAATGGCGGTCATCCGGCTGACGTGCGAGGTAGGGAGCTGGAATTCGTCCCGTGAACGTGCGAGGGAAAACCACTTGAAGGGAAAACACCCAGAGCTTGTGCGAGAACTGAGAAGAAGATCGGGAATTTTGCGGAAGTTTTTGAAACGCTGCAGTAGGACCTGCACTTATATCTCGTTCCATATTTCTCAGACGAAACCCTGTCGACATAATTCCGATCTAAATCATCGGATACAACAGCTTCCAACTTTTGCTTACCTTGTTGAATACAAATTTTACGTGAAGGGTCGTACACGTCTCTCAGCCAATAATAATCACTGTGTTCTTCGTCTTCATACATTTCTAAATCCTGTTCTGAAATTGGAGAACAGTGTCGACGTGGAGAATTGCTATAACTATGCCGTGATCTGCGACGCCTCTTCATGTGGTATCTGTGATTGTCATCGTGTAAGGCGGAGGAGCATAGATGTAAGGCCTGAAAGACGTGTATGGCAATATTACGAGTTAATAAGTTTTGGAACGACAAAAGGATATTTGAATAAACTCGTGGCCATTCCAATCACGATTTCAATAAATCGTTATACTTATATAAATCGAATATATATATCATATGCAATTTTAATTTAATTAATTAATTAATATATATAAATTAATTAATTTCATTATTTATATAGTTACAAAACTATATAATTAAAAAGTTAATTTATATATTTTAATTATTAAAAAATTTAAATATGTAGATATATATATATATATATATATATATTACTACAAAAAAAAAAAAAAAAAAAAAAAAAAAAAAAAAAAAAAAGTGGAAGGATTATGAGTACGAATTATATGTTAAGATAACAATATGAAGAAATTTGGAAGGGCGATTAAGCGAAGGAATTGTCGAAAAATTTACGCTTTGAGGACAAAGCTTTTCGAGAAAGAGGCAAATGTTATAGTCTAATTCAT
This sequence comes from Pinus albicaulis, assembly GCA_034641835.2. NCBI lineage: Eukaryota > Viridiplantae > Streptophyta > Pinopsida > Pinales > Pinaceae > Pinus > Pinus albicaulis. The sequence goes on from JAXQQM020059568.1 coordinate 297,851, forward strand.
AACTAAATTTATAAATATAGTTATTAATAGAATAAATAGAAATAAATGTAATTACTAAATAATCAGTTAGGATTATGTTAAGTAATGATTAGTTAACTGAAAAGGCATGTCTAAAAAGACATGTCTGTTCATGAAAAGGTACCTGCATAGGTATAAAAGCGGGACCTCATTGTAAACTTTCAATCATGTCATATCTTATTAATAAAATATTTATTATTATAAATACCCCGTGTATTTTTATAATTAAAGCTAATTTCTGCTATCAAGTCTACAAGCATACAAGTTTGCTGCTACAGTATTCAAATTTACGACTTCCGCTGCTACAAAGCCTCTCCACAATTTTTGAGACTTAGAGCACTTCCGATGCTACAAAAAATAAAAAATTGACACATCCATTATTGTGATTCCTCTCATACCGGGTCTCCTCCCATTGGTGAAAGTCCTTAAAGAGCAAGAAGGCTTAGTTGAGGTGACATTGGAGTATCGCTCCGTTGTTGCCCTTGACGTAGTAGCTGCCCTATAGGATCCCCTCCTAGGATCCCTGTTAGTTTGAGTGCTTACATTTTGGCGTTGTTGTCGGGGACACGAGACGTGTGTTTTGTTCCCCATACGACATATTGACATATCATTATTGGCGACTCCATTGGAAGAACGAAGCCTTAGTTCTTCATTGAACTTCAAAGTTAACACTTGTAGGGTGAAGCAAGCATCTATCAAGACATTTTACTTCACCCTGGTGACTCTATTTTAATCCTAATATGAAAAATCATGAAAAATGGACTATTGTCAAAAAGATAATCAAGCAAATGATCAAGGTGACATTAAATAAATTTCAAATGTGAAAGACCTGTTGACCACTGAAGTGGCACCTGATGATTATGTGAAGACTCCATGCCCAAGGATGAACTAGAGGACACTTGTACCATCATATATCATCAGATATCATCGGTTCAACACTGTTTTTAAACTCTACTTCTACTTCTCATCATCTTTCTCTTGTACCCAGATTCCACGCCCTAAAGGGAATTGTAATAAGTGATGCTAGTAATGATGAGTTTTGAGTCAGTATTGAGTCTGTAATAGGCTTAGGTAGCCCAAGACCTTGCCAACAAGTGAGTATTACTCTGGAAGGATTTTTTTCACTCTGTTAATTAGCATCTCCCTATCAGGACTTAATAATCAATTGAGTTTTTTCTTCCAATTTTACCCCAAAGCTGGAGTACGGCTTGATGGTGAGGCCTTGGGTGAGTCCTAGTGTCTAGGGTCAATGTATATTACCATACTAGATCACACAAAAAATTTCGTGGAATTTGGTTGTAATAAGTGATGCTAGTAATGATGAGTTTTGAGTCAGTATTAAGTCTGTAATAGGCATAGGTCTTTTCCCGTCACTTGATTTAGCGTTTGTATCTTATTTTGTAGCATATTCACATACTTACATGCTCTTTTTTCACAATAATTTTGGTTTTATTTTTGCAGCCCTAACATTCTTGTTTGTAGGTTCTCTCTAGCTTCAAGTTGCATTCTAAAGAGGCCGTGGGCATTAGGAGAGCTTGTGGAAGAAGGCTAAGTCATACACCACTTTGGAGCTTGTATTCTCCAATAGTAGAACTCCTTCATCTCTTTTGAGACTCCCATACTTGAAGGGATTTCCTTTTTGTTTCAATATTTCACATTGTATTCTCTCATTGATTCCTTGGGAAGCCCTCCAAGACGCTTTAACCTCATTGTAACCCCATAATAATAAAAATTTATGTTTTTGTTGTGGGAGCGTGGGTTTTACCCAGCGACATCCCTATCTCTCCATTTCAAGGAGAGAATTTGTAGATGGATTGACTTATTGGTTTTGACATTTCCATTTTCTTTCACATCACATATGCATGCTCTAATTAAGAAGTAACAGAAATCACATTTCTTTTTCAAGTTTGCTTCACAAATTTTAAGTTTTCATTTCTCATCATAGTTGCTACAAATTTCAAGTTACATTTCGATTTGCAAAGCAATTTTTTTTTTTTACTTCATGCAAGCATCATTATTATTTTTGGGCATACTTTGATCTTTTTAACCTGGCACTTGTCTAAATAATTCATGCTTTATTGTTATGCCATATTTCCATTTTGAGAATATTGAAGCATTGTGTATTTGACAAGTTTATCTTTCAAAGAAATCACTTATTTTCATGTCAAGCTAATTTCCTCAAGTTTAAAGTTCCTTTTGCAAAGCTATTGTGAGCATAAATCTCAATTTTATTTTTAAAGCATTGCAATTTACTTTACATTCAAATTAATTGCTCATAAGCATCAAGCTTTTAGTTGGTTCATCATTTATCTTTAGCAACTCACAATTTTAATTGTTCTTGAAGCTTATGCTTCTTATGTTTACTTGAGAAAATATAGAAAGTGATCTTGTGGAACAATCTTACTAAGATCATTTCCATTTTTTACATAGCACTTGCAAACTTACTTGCATATCATAGTAGGCATTCTAACTTAGTTGCATATTTAAAATTTACCTCCAAGCATAAGCTTGGTTGATAGAAATTATAGGGAAAAATGCTTTGTTGGAAAGTTCTTCCATTTGGTATGAAGTAAGGTAAAAGCGTGTAACCCTGCAGTTATGAGTGTGGCTTGTCCCCTTGTAGGAATGAAGGCATATGCTGGCTCGTAAGAATCAGGGGACGGGTATCGTTAATGACACCCCCGTGTACTGGCTCCCTCTTTCTTACAGTCGCCCCAAATTTTACCCCTTGGTAAGAGCACAAGAGGAGGACTTCTCACCTAGATTAGGCATTTTAGATTAAAATTAACCAAGATTAATTGCATCCAAATCTAGTATAATTGCATCTCATGCTAATACACCTCATGGTTTTACTTGCAAATTGTTTATTCCTCTTGTCATAGTTGAAATTGAATACTTTGTTGTGGCAAATATTTCTTTTATCCACATTTTGCAAGTAGAACACTAATTGTTTCCTTTTGAGAAAGATAGCTTCTCATGCTTGGATTCATAAATTTATTTACCTTGAAGCCATTTATAATATCTTGTGCTAACATTTTCTTGTTTCAACTTTTCAGGGTTACTTTTGTTTTCCATTTGAAAGCATTTTACTTCATTTAAGCAAATAAAATTTCATTTTAAAGAGAAATACATTGAAGGCATTGGTTTCATATGCTTTACGCTTATTTTATGTATTGATGGTTATTGCTCACATCACTTTTTGCTTACAAATCTTAAGAAGTAATCTATTTGACTCTAACATTCTCCTAGAAACTCAAATCTTTAACTTAGCTTTCCATTTAGGGACCACCCCCCTTAGCTAGCCTAGGAGATAGCTTAAACAAAGAGAGTTGGGATCAGTGTGACAACACAATCTCTGAGTTCCTTACCACGAACCACACCTTGTGGGGTTAAAGGCTTTTCTCGCTAACTGTAGGTAGGTATAGGTGGAAAGGTCAACAGGACCATTACGAACGTGAGGAATATATGGGAGAGTGGAATCAATCAAAAGGAGATAATGATGATGACCTTTAGGATGCAAATTTAAGGATTGGAAATGTGCATGGCATGAGTGAAAGCCCTATTAAAGCCTGTGAGGATGAACATGATAGAGCGGGGACTTTCATCAAGAAAGGGTGCTTGAGGACATGAATATTGTAGCTCCCTGTGGAGATGGCATTTCAGATTTTGTGTGCATTAGTGAGGGAAAATGGGATGTGGGCCATCATCATTTTAACGGTGATCGTATTGTTGATACTGACACGGAAAATGAGGTTGAAATTAGTTCTCCTTTTCTCCAAGACATTACTCATAATGATATCCCTACTCACCACTGAAAGGGAGGATTGTGGTTTTCCCTCACATGAAGAAGGTTTATTGGAAATGATAGGCCCCATTTATGACACCGATGATGACACTAACGAAGGCCTTGTTTTTCTATACCTTCCCCAGGATCCCGATAGCATACCTGCGTTACCCCTGGGCTTGCGCCTTGCCCTTTATTACATTAGCACCATCATTGATGATCCTTTTTGCCCTCCCAGATATGATGTTGAGGGAGAACCATCCATTAGTTGTATCCCTCCTCCCCCCTCATACCCTCAAGATTTTGAATATGATCATCATGAGAAACCTGCTTGTTGTGTCTCCCTTTGTCATCAGTCTCCCTTTCCTCCCAGTCATGACCCTATGGTGGTCATAAAGAAGGAGATTAATGATGGGCACCATGATGGGGATGACATGCCTAAGGTTGCTATCCACCTAAGGTTTATGAGCTTAATTGTTGATATCTCTATATTTTGGTTGAAAAAAGGATCACATGGAATAGATTGCATCCCTTGGATCCCTTTTTCCCCGTGATAATCCATGCATGCTCACTTAATTTTTTTACCCCTCGCCCTTTCGACTTTCCATATTGTCATTCCGACCCTTGCCTTTGGATTTGTGGCATGAATAAATAAGAGGGTAGTTGTTTTCATATTGATTGAATGATATGTTGGTTGCATTGGGTCTATGATTACACTTACTATTTGGGTGATGTAACATGAATGGTACGGTAGGATGCATTGCATGCTTATTTTCTCATTAGAGCTAATATCATATGATATTTTTCATGATAGATTAGTTGCATTTAGATTAAATTTGCATTTTACTTCCCTGTTGATTTTACGACCTAATAATAAGCATGGGTGATCATAAGACAACATGAAAACATGTTGCCCCATGTGCTTGATCTTTGATATGTGAAAGTAACAGGTCTACAATACCAAGAGATTGTTGGTGTTCTCATGACCTCCCATTCGAGTAGCTTCGCGCACTTCCCAACAGATCATGTCCCAGTTGGAGCTAGATGTTACCCACTACCTGTGGGTAGTGTAAATAGGAGGAAATTTTCTCCTAGATGGGCCTCAACTGGTAGCCCCTTGAAGGCACCAAATAGCTCAATGTGCCATTGTCTCTACCATTTGAGAAAGCCATGTGACCCCTCGACCACTTGTCATGAATGCATCTTTGAAGGTGGGCCTCTTGACCCCAATGGTACGCCTTTTCATTGGTATAGCTAAGTAATTTTCCTTACTCGTCATGGGCAATTTTGGGCATGGATTGGTGGGAGGATTCAGAGGAAAGAGTGGGTTAGGTTTTTGAATTAGTTTCTCCACTACCTGATTTCGTGGTTTCCCTTGTATCCTAGTCACATGGGATTTCCTTTACTCACCATTAGCTTTAGGGTTGGCACTACATGGGAAATCCTGATTTTGATTGCGTGGTCTCGCTTCCCGACACCACCTACATCACTCCCCTTCCACTCATTTTATCCCCATTCATCTCTTTTCCCATTTGAGTCCACATGTGTCCACTGGGTCCACATGGGGTTAGCCTCCGATCCCCTTGTCCACAACTTGCGTCGGGCCTGGAACGATGCCTTGGAGGTTGATGCCGCTAAAAAGAAGGAAAAAGCATAATTTAGCATGTGGGAAAATGCCAAACATGAGCTCTACCCTTACCCATGGCCATCAACTTCGCCCCTATGGGCCCTAGATGAGCCCCCTCCATCATTAAGGAACCCATGATTGTCCCAAACCCTGGTGGGTGATCAATTGCCCCACCTTAAGGGGGTATCCACTACTACATATTACACATCATCCTCTCATCCCCTAGAGCTCCGAGCAGTTATCAAGAAAAATCAATCAAAGGCAAAAGGTGTTGAGAAATCTAGGGCGTAGCAATAAAGAGATTTCTCTTATAGTAGTAAATACTTGTGAATGCCTTTTATTTCTTTAGATTATGATCTTCTTTTACATAGGTTATTAGTGTTCTTCTTCATCAAACAACAACTACCAATGCATGAACCATAAATAGACAAGAGACACAGAATATAGGCTATCATTCAGGGCCAAAACCTCTCACTCTTTGAGAAGAAAACACAAATAAATTCTTCTTCGTATAGAGATTCCAATTGACGAATAGCAAAACCAAGACTCCTGACCTACTTGCCACTTCAAAACTAAGAAGGAAACTCCCTTGATGAGATCCTTAGTCAATGATAGTCAACCTTCTCCTTTCTTCTTTTCGGCTCCTCTTCAACTCCGACTTATTTTTTTCTTCAAAATTTCAGCCTCCTAGAATTAGGTCTGCAATCCTAATTCATTAACCCTAACATATATATAACAGTGTTACGAACATCTCGATAACATGCTAATTTTATCTCGAAGTCACGATTTTTTGGCCTAGACGATGTTTGCCAATTTTTAAAGATATTTTTATGGTATCTTAATTTTGCCGATGTTTTCTGTTTTTTACCGATATTTTCCCGATTTTTACGATTTTTTGGTTTTTTGGACCCTTCTTGATTTTATCCCAATGCTAATGTTCGCAACATTGATATGTAAGACCCTCTTATTATGACTTGATTCCCTTCTCTTTAGTGGGAAATCTTCTCCTTGGCAACTCGAATTTCTTCTTAGCAACTTGGCTAAAGATATACCCTTATCTCCTCTTTCTTTGACCTTCCTGCAATGCCTCAGCCTCTATTGCAACATAAACAATCCCCTATCCTTGCACGTATAAGTGATAAATTACCTTAAAACAGTCCCAAACAGACCTCACACTTCCTCCCTTCCTTTTGCTGGCTATACGGCTTCCTTAAGTGATCCTCGCACTTTTTCTGTAGTTTTGTACTTGACTGAGTTATCCGAAAATTACGTCTTATGAAATAGGCCGAGCTGCCTATTTATAGTGGTTGTTGCCTCATAATAAGTCGACTTGTCCTAGAGTGAGCCGACATGTTTGTTTGTCATTCCTTTTGAAGCCGACTTTCTAGGAGATCCTTTGTTCTTGTCTTAGAGGGCTTGTATACTGAATTAATGACTCATACAAAATATAACATGCCCAAGAAGGGTCCTTGATACGTGACATAGACTCAATTTGACTTTATGACCAATCCTAAGGACTCACAATGGAAGTCAAACTAAAAATAAAATTCCTTGCTCATGAAACCCATGAGACAAGCATTACAATACTAATTTTATTTTTCTTCCTTTTATCAATTACATAAAATCACAATTACGCATGTCATTATGAAGACTGAACCTAGTTACATTTTTCAACACTCTCTCTTAACTAGGGAGGTAGTCATAATGGTACTTGGTCTTTCTCAATTTGAAGAATTTCTCATAATAAGAGTCGGATTGGTAACCCATTTGTATAGCATCATATCAACCAGCATTATCACATAGCAAGGCCTTGACTAACAACTCTATCTCTCCACGAGATCTGAGCACAGCACTGGCGAGACCAATGATGTATAGACACTCATCATTGTCTCTCTCGGAACATACCCCACCCGGGTTCTTAGGGTATGTTCCACTAGGACTATTCTTATGTTGGATTCCTAGTCCTCAAAGAATATCGGTCCTCAACGTCTACTCTTATCTTGGATGCTCTAATACATCCTCAAAGAGCTTCGGATGCTAGATGTTTACTCAATCCTCCTTTATATCTTCCCAAGTGAAGACAAGAATGACGTGTCTATCTCTCCCTCTTAATTAAGGAGGACATATATATTCCAATAAAGGAATCTACTCATTCCTACGGAAGGAATGTACCTAAGCTCCTTCTTGGCTTAGGAATTTCCAAGTTTCTTCCAAGTAAGAAACTTGTTTCCAGGCTCCTTCTTAATTAGGGACCTGTTATTTCCTTGCTGCATACACCTACCTACAAGTAAGCGAGAAAAACCTTCAACCCCACAAGGTGTGGTCGGTGGCAAGCAACTCAAGGAAGGGGTTGTCACACTAATCCTGACTCTCCGTTTTAGCTCTCTCCTAAGTTAGCTAAGGGGGGTGGTCCCTAAAATGAAGAAACTAAGTTAAAAGAATGTGAGGTTTTAGGAGAATGTTAAAGTAAAAATGGATTACTTTTAGAGATTTATGAGCATATATGAGAAACTTTGAAATAATAATGATAAAACCATACAACCGATGTAATGGTCTCAACCAATGTGAAAAACGAGTAATCCCGAAATGCAAACAAGAGGTTGTTAGCACAAGATATTTGCAAAATAAATGATTATGAGATGACCAAATCACAACATAGAAACATATCTTTCCATAATTAGAAACAACTTAATAATTCTAGATGCTAAATGTGAAATTAGACTTTGCAAATTTGGAAAGAAGACATCACAATACTTTCTTTTGGAATAAATTTTGCATAAAACCCCAAAATCATCAAGAGACAAATAAAAGGAAATGTGATGGAGAGTGTTATTGGATAATTTTATTAATTAATTCTAAAGCAAGGTTACAATTCAACTCATCAATCCTTAGACCTCACCCTCGCACAAATCATGTGGATCCCACAGTGAGGAGTCAGTAGAGGAGTAGAGGGTCCCTAAGAGGACTATTCAACGAACTTATGTTGGAGGTAAAGTTTTAGTGAATGTTGTTATGGAAGTTATGGTGATTGTCCCAATTAAATTGTTACATGCAATCTTCCACGAGAGATAAAAATGAGATAGTGCTCACTTGGAATAGCAAATCAAACTTGAGACAAAATGGAAATAGACTTATGTATGTTGTAACATTAATAGGCAAGTGGAATCAAATAAATTCTCCTTAAAATACAATCGTTTTACTTGAAAGAAAATACTTCAAGAGTTCCTCAAAATGTATAAAGCAAATGGACTAAATACTGAAGCATAACCATGAAAATAATTAAAACTTGCAAATCATGTAAATTACTCACACATAGAAAAGGAGATTTCCTCAAGTTTGAAGCCTACTTATGCATGTTATTTTAATGAGACACAAGATTTAGTGAAAGGAAAATTGAGTGAGTGTGTTGTTAATTTTTTAGCATGCATGAGATGAAAATTAGAAAAACAAGTCAATCCACCCAAGAAGGTCCTTCCTCTTCAACCAAGGAAGGGGGATACCATGGGAAAAGGATCCCAAACTCCCTCAAGCAAAAATTATCTTTTTATTAGCGATTACAATGAAAAATGAAATCTCTAAAAAGCTATGTTAAAGGAGATCTTTACAAGGATAATAGCTTCGGAACAAGCTAGAATCTCCTCTTAAAAGATGGCAACAAAAGTGCATGGGAAACACCTCTAAAACAAAAATTTTACAAGGCAAAAAGTCCCACGACCTAGACGATCTAGCTGTTGTCCCTAAGATGCTCACGACCTCCCTAGAAATCGGTCTTTAAAGTAGTGGACGGTTCTTCATGCAACGAGAATCAACAGCTTTTCGCCACCTCCTCTTCAAGCTCCTTGTTGTCTAATGCTCAAGCCTATGGGCTGCAAAAGAAAGTCAAATGTTAGAGCAAAATAAACAAGATTTAAAGTACAAACTAGTATACAAAAACACTAGCTCAAGGAATGAGAGTGAGCCCCCATACTTGTCTAGTCTAGAAACTGCTCTTGAAATAGCATGTATAACTTTAAAACGCTCTAAAAGAAGTATTTTGGATTTTAAGTTTTAAATTTGATGATCACGTAGCTTAGTGAAAAGGAAAACTCCCTCTTGGCTTTCACTAGATGAGAGACTTGGAGTTTAAGATAGCTGAGTCTTGGATCGCTGTGAGACTAGGAGTGAATTGGTCTATTTAAGAATTTTCCCACACCCAGATGGATTTCCTGCACAATGTAAAATGGACCTTCCCTATATTAATTTGCAAGAGGATTGGAGCATCAAAATGAAACAAGATAAACTAAGCATTCCACCTAAAATGCCTTAGTGAGCTTACTTCTAAGATAGTGCTTTAATTCAATGACACATGCAAGATAACTTGCATGCACCAATCCACGCTATATGAAAAATATGAATTAACATAGATAAAAAATATAAGCAAATTAAAACATAATAAGCAAAAACACAGACATAAATCACCGATAATGCCAAGAGAACATCTGCTATGTAACCCCAAAGTCTTGATTTTATTAACCAAAATGCAAGTACAAAAAGACAGAGTTTCCTCAAACCCAATAGCTCATAACATGATACAAAATGAGATCCAAAGACTCATATAAATAGGAAAATAGGAGCAAATCCCAATGACCAATCCACCAAACAAGTGGCACATAATTGTCAATCCCAACGTTAAGTCAAGCTACATGTAATATCCCCAACGGGAAATAGACAGTAATACACAGAAATACAAACATGCAACTATATAGGAAAAATGCCGGAACTAGAATATAGAACAAGTACACATAAAATACCAGAACGCTAAGCCATTTTATTAATCTGAGAATACATATATGGGTACAAGAGATAATCAGAATAAGTGCACCTATCCTTGCACAAGGCAAGTGAAGAACCCTCTCAGAATAGGAAATGGCTACAATAGAGACTGCGTCCTAGCTGCTGGAGAAATCTGTCGTAGAAAGCTGCTGCTGCAATGTACTGGAACTAGGGGCTGATCCCCTCACCGGAATGAGCTGAAAATCGGAAGGATGCCTGTACTCACTACTCCGGACAAAACCCAGAAACCATGAAGCAAATGCTCCACCTCCGAAAAACCACCACTGAAGCCCTCCACAAAGAAAACGCTGTCTCTCCCAGCACAGCGCAGAGGCTCAAGAAGAACGCTGGAAAAGGGCCACAAATCCCTCTGCAAAACTCTCCAACTGAATAGTCAATCCCTCCAAGCTGAAAATACGCTGAGGACTCCACGAAAATCCCCACAACCGAGCTGCACCAACACCAACTGCGTCCTCCCTCCTGCACTGCGCAGTCACTCAATGGAACCCAGCTCCTCTGCAAAACGTCCACCAAAATCTCCTGCAAATCAACCGCTGAAACTGAAGGAATACCTTGCCCGAGCAGGCACTCGAAGTCCCCCGGGGCCAAGGGCGAGATCTCCGACCGGAGACACTCAGTTCGCACTAAACAGTGCTGCAAACCGACTAAACAACCGGTGTGCTCAAGTAGACAGAAGTCTAGCTCACAATATCATCAACATATCAATAATGCCAAATGGAGTGAAACCCCCACCTTTTATAGTGCTAGCTCCCTCAAAACCCTAACTGCGTCCTTGAGCTCCTCCTATGCCTGCGCAGTTGCCTTTAGAGTCTACGTGAGGCCTCTCTCATGTAACGTGTGGACCCCCAAGGCTTTCCCTTTAAGTTACAACGTTCCTCTACTAGGAAGCACTTTATTCTATTAAAGTGAGTTGACCCCCTCTTTCTCACTTTTATTTATTAATTTAACTATAGGCGGCAAAACTATACAAAAATGAAATATTCCAATTAGCGGTGCTAATTAGGAATATTACAGTCTCCCCCGGCAGAACATTGATTGTCCTCAAGCAACTGAAGTGATGGATGCTGTAATATCTTCTCATCCTCCCAAGTGGCATCCTCATCCGGCAAGTTCTTCCACCTCACCAAGAACTCCCGGATCGTCCTGCTCCGCAGCTGCCTCTCCCTAGTATCAATAATAGCCTTCGGCTGCAACACCAGATGCCCCTCATCATCCGTGGGTGGTAGCTCCTCTGTGACTGTCACCTGCTGGCCCAGTGCCTTTTTCAGGCATGATACATGAAAGATGTTATGAATCTTGCTGCCTTGGGGCAGCTCCAACTCATATGCAACTTGCCCAATCCTGCGTATCACCCTGTATGGCCCATAGAAGCGGGGCTTAAGCTTCTCCGCCCCCTTCTGCTTAAGCGAAGACTGTGGGTATGGCTGTAGTCACAGGTAGACCAAGTCCCCTACCTCAAAGTGTCTCTCCACCCGACCCTTATCAGCATACAGCTTCTGCTGATTCTGTGCTGTGGCTATGTTATCCTTGAGAGCTCGGAGGATATCTTGGCTCTCTTGGATCCATATCTTGGCTTTCGGAGCCCTGCTAGCACCAAACATCATGTCCACAAAAGATAAGGGATGATATCCATATAAAGCATAGAAAGGTGACATACCAATGGACATGTGATGCGTCGTGTTGTAGCAGTACTCGCCCAGATGCAGCCACTTCAGCCATGCCCTCTGCTGCCCACTGACATAGTTACGCAAGTAGCCCTCCAACCACTTGTTAACTATCTCTGTCTGCCTGTCCGTCTGGGGGTGATAACTAGTGCTCGGTGTCAACTCCGTCCCCACTAGCCGGAAGAGCTCCTGCCAAAATCCGCCCATGAAGCGGCTGTCCCTGTCTCTGACAATGGTCTTGGGTAGACCATGTAACCTGAAAATCTCCCTGAAGAACAGCTCAGCCACCTGCGCTGCTGTGTGGTGTGCGGATATGGCAAAAAAATGAGCATACTTCGTCAGTCGATCAACGACGACAAAGACGCAGTCCTTGCCCTACACCATGGGCAACCCTGTGATGAAGTCCATCGATATGCTCTCCCATTTCCCCTCTAGAATGGGAAGAGGCTGCAACAACCCTGCAGGATGGCTCATCTCTTCCTTGTTTCTCTGGCAAACATCGCACTCCCTGACATGCTGGAGTACGTCCTCCTTGAGGCCCTTCCATGAGAACCTCTCCCGGATAGCCCTGTAAGTCTTGGTGAACCCCTGATGGCCCGCCAATGGAGAATCGTGTGAAGCCTGGAGTATCTTCTTCTTGAGCTGAGATCCCTTAGTCAAGAAGATCCTGCCCCTGTAATAGATGATCTCGTCGACCACCCTGTACCTGTCATCAGCGACCTGCCCATCCAACACCTCACACGCAAACCTGTCCTTGGAGTACTCTACCAGCAGTCGAGCCCTCCAATCAGCGTCCAAGCTCATAAGAGATAACGTGGCCGGTCTACGAGAAAGGGCATTAGCTACCACGTTATTCTTGCCTTTGACGTACTCTATGTCAAAGTCATAGGCTTGGATCTTACTGATCCACTTCTGCTGTCTCTCCTGCAACTACTTCTGCTCCAGAAAGTACCTCAGGTTGTTGTGATCTGATCTCACCCTGAATCTGCTGCCCACTAGATACTGCCAGTATTTGGCCAATGCATGCATGATGGCCAACATCTCCTTGTCGTATATGGAATACAACCTCTCATGCGGAAGGAGCTTCCGGCTCTCAAAAGCTATAGGGTGACCGCCCTGCATCAATACCGCACCAATCCCCTCTCCTGATGCATCACACTCGAGGACAAATGGCTGTGTGAAATCTGGCAATGCCAGCACGGGGCAGCTGCTCATCACCTCCTTGAGCTTATCAAAAGCTCGCTGTGCTGTGTCCGACCAACTGAATGCCCCCTTCCTTGTCAAATCTGTGAGGGGTGCAGCAAGCTGTGAGAAGCCCTTGACGAACTTCCTGTAGTATGTGCAAATGCCAATAAATCCCCGAAGCTCCGTCACATTCCGCGGCTCTGGCCAATCTCTGATGGCCCTGATCTTCTCCTCGTGGACTCTCACCCCGTCCACTCCTATAATGTGCCCCAAATACAGCATCTCTGTCAAACCGAACTCACACTTGGAGAGCTTGGCATAGAACTGCTGCTCCTCCAAGATGTGCAAAACTGTCTCAATATGCTGGAGATGCTCCTCCCAAGTCCTGCTATATATAAGTATGTCATCGAAGAAGACCAGCACAAACTTCCTCGGATGACCCCTGAAAATGTGGTTCATGCACGACTAGAAGGTAGCAGGTGCATTGGTCAGCCCGAATGGCATGACCAGAAACTCAAAGTGCCCATAGTGACACCTGAAAGCGGTCTTGGGAATGTCCTGTTCCCTCACGCGTATCTGATGGTACCCGGATCTCAAGTCAATCTTTGAGAAGAACCGTGCTCCTCTCAACTCATCCATCAGCTCATCGATCCTGGGAATGGGGTACCTGTTCTTCAGGGTCTTCTTATTCAGAGCCCTGTAGTCAATGCACATTCGCAATGTGTCGTCCTTCTTCTTCACCAACACCACGGAAGAAGCAAAAGGACTCGTGCTCGGCCGAATGTGACCAAGGGCCAGCAACTCCTGAATAGCACGCTCTATCTCATCCCGATAGGCCTTGGGATGCCTATACGGTGTGGTGATCACTGCCTGTATCCCCTGCTCAAGCTTGATAGTATGCTCAAACCCCCGATCCGGTGGCTGCCCTGGTGGAATATCCCAAATACTGCGGCATACCTGTCGAGAATAGACTGTAGCTCAGGATGCACTGTCTGACCTGTATCCACTGCCTCTGAAGCTCGCAACTCTACAGCCCACTCTATATCTCCCTTGCGGAAGGTCGCCTCCATCCTATGTGCCGACATTGTCTGAGGCGGGTATGTGTGCTGTCCCCGTATCTTCTCATGCCTCCCTGTCTTGGGATCATCCCACTCCATCTCTAGGGCCTTCCAATCTGTCGTGACCTTCCCCAGAGTAATGAGCCACTGAACACCCAATATCAGGTTGGTGTCCGGAATATCCACCACAAAGAAATGATCTGTCAATGTATAAGTGCCCATTGTCACCGATAACTCTGGGGCATACCGAGCACATGCCATAGTCTGATCTCCTAGGACCAAGACGGAAAATCCATCAAAACCCTCAGTCTGTATGCCTCTCCTCTCGACCATCTGTGCATCAATAAAATTGTGGGTGGCCCCACTATCAACCAAGACTGAGACCTGCTGCCCGTGCACCGTCCCCCGTACGCACAGCGTCAAGTACTTGGGAACTCCCCGCAATGCGGCTAGAGCTCCTCCAGTAGGTGCAAATGATGCCCCACCTGCTGCGGGTGGTGGAGGTGGTAAGGTACCCTGTGCTGCATCACAATCTCCTGCCTCCACGTCATCCCCCTCATCCTCTTCCCCGCTGCTCTCGGAGAAGACCTCAATGAAATGTGCTTTCCCTGCAGCACACCTATGTCCCGGTGCCCATGGCTCCTAGCAAGTGAAGCACAATCGCTTCCTCCTCAGCTCTCTCCTGGCCTCATCATCAAACTGCCCTCGCCCAGGATTCGCCTTGGGAGGCGGAATCCTCGTGTCCTTCCCCTTAGGCTGGAAGGCCTGTCTCTGGGGGTAAGGTGTCTGAGTCCTGGGTAAGACATCCTGTAAATCCCGAGTCCTGCTGATGGCATCCTGAAGTGTAGCTGGTCTAGTCGACCGGACTAGGCCACGTAGTGGCTCTGTCAACCCCTCCACAAACATGTAGACCATCCGAGCCGCGGATAGGTCAGGCACCATCATGGAAATCCTCAAGAAGTCTGAAATGTATGTCTCTGGGCTCCCAGTCTGCTTGAGCTTTGTCAGCTCAACGAAGTGTTGCTCCGGGTCCCTCCTGTCAAAACGCTCTATCACCCTCCTGGTAAACTCGGCATATGTCGTCACTGTAGAATGCCCGAGTGTCGTCATCCCATGAAACCACCAGTCCTGGGCCTCACCATCCAGATGTAATGTTGCCACCTTAATGGCCTCTCACTACGACATCTGGTTAAGCTGGAAATAGATATCCAACTTCTCCACCCAAGACTTTGACGAACTGTTTGATGAACCATCAAACGTGGGCAAATGAAATCTGCTAGCTGTGCGGTGGTAGTCTCCGTCATGGTGATGCCGGTGCCCCCGGTGATGCTCGCGGGGTCTACTGTCCCGCTGGAGCTGGACAAAGTCTCTGAACGAGAGAGCCTCCATGAACTCCGGCCCGTATGCCCGGTACTCCGCAAAATAGTCACCCATGTGGCCCGGCTCCGGCTCTCGCTGTGCTGCTGCCCCTGTGTCCTCTGCTAGGAAGGTAGGCATGGTGGATCGCGTGGGTGCTGGAATATCCTCCTCATGCCTCCCTACGTATAACCTTTGCATCCTGCGTTTGATAAAAATGTGGGCATAGTGGGTCCGCGTGGGTGCATGCGATGCCATGATGGGGTTAGCATCATGCAAGAACATGATGGGACATGCAGCCCTCTCCCTTAGATCCCGAAAACCCTTGGGGGTTTCCATTTGTGACCTCTTGTAGATGAGGATACATTGTCACCTCCACCGCATGGTAGGGAGGAGTGCCTCTCTAAATCTCCTCGAGTCCTCCTCATCGCAACAGGACCTACGTTACTGCCGTACCCCCACGGTCACATGCGTACGAATGCATCTCGGGCGGCTCGATCGGAATCGATCACGAGCTCCCATCCTACGTAGGGGTTCTCCCACCCTACTCTCGCGTCTATATCTCCTTATCCTACGACCAATGGAGGGTCAATCCCGGGCGTCATAGGCGCACGCTCTACCGAGCTGAACGGACGCCATGCTACGATACCAGCATGTAATATCTAGCATGAAATATTGATAATACACAGAAATACAAACATGCAACTATATAGGAAAAATGCCGGAACTAGAATATAGAGCAAGTACACATAAAAATACCAGAACGCTAAGCCATTTTATTAATCTGAGAATATATATATCGGTACAATAGATAATCAGAATGAGTGCACCTATCCTTGCACTAGGCAAGTGAAGACCCCCTCAGAATAGGAAATGGCTGCTATAGAGACTGCGTCCCAGCTGCTGGAGAAATCTGCCGTAGAATGTTGCTGCTGCAATGTACTGGAACTAGGGGCTGGACCCCTTACTGGAATGAGCTGAAAATCGGTAGATTGTCTGTACTCACTGCTCCAGACAAAACCCAGAAACCATGAAGCAAATGCACCACCTCCGAAAAACCACCACAGAAGCCCTCCTCAAGGAAAACGCTGTCTCTCCCAAGCACAGCGCAGAGGCCCAAGAAGAATGCTGGAAAAGGGCCACAAATCCCTCTGCAAAACTCTCCAACTGAATAGACAATCCCTCCAAGCTGAAACACGCTGAGGACTCCACGAAATTCCCCCACAACAGAGCTGCACTAACCCCAACTGCGTCCTCCCTCCTGGACTGCGCAGTCACTCTATGAGACCCAGCTCCTCTGCAAAACGTCCACCCAAATCTCTTGCAAATCAAGTTCACTTTGGCCCCGGAAGGAATACCTTGCTAACAGGCACTCGAAGTCCCCGAGATAAGGGCGAGATCTCCGTACGGAGATTTTCCGGTCGCACTAGCCGATCTTTGTGACATTATTTTCACCGGCGTGCTCAAGTAGACAGAAGTCTAGCTCACAATATCATCAACATATCAATAATGCCAAATGGAGTGAAACCCCCACCTTTTATAGTGCTAGCTCCCTCAAAACCCTAACTGCATCCTTGAGCTCCTCCTATGCCTGCGCAGTTGCCTTTAGAGTCTACGTGAGGCCTCTCTCATGTAACGTGTGGACCCCCAAGGCTTTCCATTTAAGTTACAACGTTCCTCTACTAGGAAGCACTTTATTCTATTAAAGTGAGTTGACCCCCTCTTTCTCACTTTTATTTATTAATTTAACTATAGGCGGCAAAACTATACAAAAATGAAATATTCCAATTAGCGGTGCTAATTAGGAATATTACACTACATGTGGAGAGATGACTATTGTAGGTTGCCAACAAACTGCTGTAGATTTCAGTCAACAATCTCCTTAAGCTGCCAACGTATTCCCTTTCCTCATGTGCCAATTTTTTTGTGGCTGCCAAGTGTGAAATAAGTGAGGCTTGAGGGGAGAATACTCCCACGAAATCTGAGGTAAAAAATCAATCAAAACGACATCCAAATCTTGTCTTCAAACTGCCTGGGTACCACATTAATCACTCTGCATACTGGCTGTAGCTTACTACCACCGTTGGAGTTAAACTGGTGTGCGTATTAACTGAATGGAACTGCTGTGTATCTTTATGCACAAGCTGCCAATTGTGAGATGAGCGTGGATAATGGGAGACAAACTCCCTCAAAACCTGTGTTTATCTGTTGTGTCAACTCTCCTATAAAACAAGTGGATCACTGCCAGTGTATGGGCTGAGATTGGGCCTGCGTGGAGCTGGCAATGTCATCTGTCCATAAACGTGGAAATAGAATCCAATAAAAACTCGAGCCATCAACAGTTTGACTCTTTACCCAACCCGTGATAGCCATTGGCAGCATGGAATTCATGCGTGGCACCTTAAATTGAGCATGTGCGTACTTGTTTTTATGCAAGGAAATTTCCTTTAGAAAGATTCCTCTTTGATGTCTTATGCGTAGAACATAAAAATGGGGAAAGACAAAAGACTTGGTTGAACTTCAAGCAGAGTATCTAAAATGGGGAAGGAACACTCTTGCACCGCACATCATGGAAATATTCAACAAGGATTCCCAAGAGACTAGACAACTAGCCTAGCAATACCCCTTTTTAGAAGTGGAGATATTAATAATCCGTCCAATTATAGAACTATTATGATCAATCCTTTGTTTGCAAAGCTTTTCGGAAGCATGGTAGAAAATAGAAGCAGTAAGTGGGCAGAAGTAAAAGAAAAGAGGGCAAAAGGGCAAGCGAGTTTTAGGCCGAAGCATTCTACACTGGATCACGGCATCACGTTGAGACACATTATTGAAAAGGTTTGGGGGGATAAAGAAGAAGTATTCTGCTATTTTGTTGACTTCAAAAAGGCATTTGACACAGTCCCTAGAGATAAGTTGTGGCGTAGAATGGAAGAACTTGAAATTCCTTTGCATTATAGAGCTGCTGTCCATAGACTTTATGAAGAGGTGAAAGTCAAAATTAGAACCTCAGTGGGTATTTCAGAAAGCTTTAGAAGTGACATTGGAGTCAAGAAAGTTTGCCCTCTATCCCCTACTCTTTTTGGTTTATATATTGATAAACTGGAAGAGTGGCTAAATTTGCAAGGTGGGGATGGTGTTCGGTTGGGGAAGTTTGTGATAAAGCTTCTTTTATATGCTGATGATCTTGTATTGATTTCTAAATCGGCCCATGGATTGCGAGCGCACCTATATGCCCTTGAGCATTTTTGTAGAGCAGTGGGGATGCAAGTCAATATTAGCAAAACCAAGATAATGATTTTCTCTAATAAAAGGAAGCAAAGTCAGCATACGTTATGTTGATTTATGGTAGCATCGGATGTGCTCTAGCCTTGTAATTTTATATGGGCTAAGACACATGTATTCCATAATACCCAGAAAGGATTTTGGAAGATTCCACTTAGAGATGGTTTAATTAAATTAATTAATCATTTTTTAATGTTTTCCTAAGTGTAAACTTAGGGAAACTGATTAATTAAATGGTATTAATTAGACTAAGTATGAATCTTCTAGATAAAGTCATGGATCACCTCCAATTTAATCTTAGACCTTGATTATGTTTTAATTTGGGTCGTTGAAGGTTCAACAGAAGAATATAAGGAGGTTGAGGGGCCTATGGAAAACACATCAGACGAAGGAAGAATAAAGGTTTCGATTACTTCAGTGAAAGGAAGAATCGAAGTGATTCTCATTTGCAGATAGGGGAAGGTGAAATCTCCAGGAAGAAGAATTTCTGAAGCATAGAGAGTGCATGAAGAGGAGTGAGAGAGGAGCCAAAGCATCAGCGCAGAGTTACCCTAGCAATAGTTATGCTAGGCCAACGCAGAGAAGCAGAGGGAGTTTCGATTTCTGTTGGAGGGGCAGCTGATGGTTCATCTTGTTTCAGGAGGACAATTCTAGAAGGAAGGAACACTCTAGTCTCACACAGTAGCAAGCACAAAAGTAGCCACGACAAGCAGAAGTAACACTGACGCAATGACAGCGTGAGCGACGCAGTCACTACGCAGAAATCACACAGAGCTAGTGAGTGTGGGTGCAAGTCAGTGCTGGAACTTCGTGGTGATGTGAGAATTGTCTCACTCAGTCTTTTCTCATCAGATTTCTTCAGGTGATTGATTGACATTTAAAATCACACATTTGTACTCAGAATTTTTGCATAATAAGGAAACCATCAGATCTGCTGCATTGGTTTTCCCACATTGGGTTTTTCCGGGGACAATTGTCCAAAAAAACAGTTACTAATAGATAGTACGTAATGACTTGCTTTGACCTCATACGTTTCTACATTAATATAAACCTTATTACTCTTTGTATTGATTCCAAAAGTAAGGAGAGTGAAGTAATAGCATATGTATTAGTATTATAAGTTTATAAGCTATCATCAGGTACATGCTTTACAGTGATATAAAGCTTGTTGTTACAGTATACGTTTGGAATGTAAGTCCTAGCTTCTTCATTACTGTTATTACGTCTATTACGTGTATCATATCTATTGTCCAAGTACAGCTTCAGGACTGTGTTATGACTCTATATATTCCTCATATTACGTGATAAGTGAGTGCAATCAAAGGACACTAGATATCACAGCTAATACACTAATGAAGTTGGAAACACTATGACCTATACTAATCATTACAGTTTCATAGGGGTTACTCTGACTTATACTGATTACTTAGATATGAGTGTTGTTCCCATTGCTTCAATCTTACTAGTTAAGCAGGTCATATGATTCTCAAATATCTCATGTACAAGGATTACTGATTACTTATATGCCTATGTATTCAATATGGATCTTACCTTACTCATTCAAGCTCTGTTATTCAATCGATCACTTGTTGTTCTAGTTGATCTTGTTGCTTGTATTCCCATTATTGCTATCTATGTAAGAAGCTCACCTTTTTTCATTACCTGTTGCTTTGTACTAATTACTAGTCTTTACCTCTTTCATTCCAATTGGTTATGTTACTCTGCCTTGTTATGCGCTTCATATCAGTAATGTTCAGTTTCCCTTATTCGATCAAAGCTCTCATTGGTTAACCTCATCACTGAATGGAACAAATGAGATATATGGCACTAGTATTCCCATTTAGTTCATGAATGAACTGTGTTGTAAAGAGTCCAAGCTATATCCATAAGTATGAGATCACATATCCCTTTATTATGTCAAATACAGTATGATACTACTCTATGAACAGGATATGAGATGTAATGACTTCTACTAATCCTGGTACATAGGATAACCCATAATGAGCTACAACACCATGTTACTTTAATCATAAGCTTAGCTTTCATACTAACCTGATTGTTCCCTTCCTTGTCCGATTAAGGCTGCTCTATTGCTAACTATTAACCCACCCACCCCAATCCCCTAAGGATGACTCGACTTAGGGAAAGGAAGAAATTCCTCACCCATATGAATGAGTGAGTCGATGGCGGCCTTATAGTCAAGAGTTTGGCAGGCTCACCCTACCGGACCTCTCCTTTTAGTCGAGTCCCTTCGGGCCTCACCATCTGAATAGTGATTCTATAAATTTATGTAGATGTTCTATGCTTGATGCAACTTTACTTTTGACCACAACAATCACATAAACAATCAAGTAAAATGCTGATAGAACATACCAGTAGATCTATAGAAAACAAACCAGAAACAGAAAAATGTGGTGGTGCATTATGGCGGTCAACAGGATGCTTCAACTAGCAAAGTCTCCTTGGTCAGCCAACCCAGCATGTGTCACAAGAACCCTCAAAACAACCACACAGTCAACTCAAAGTCAACCCCAGAAAAGTCAACACTGCCCCAACGGTAGCAACACCAGCAACAACGGCAGCAACACCAGCAACAACGGCAACAACAGAAGCAACACTGGCAGCAATGACAACAACACCGGCAACAACGGTAGCAACGGAAACAACACCGGAAACAACGGAAACAACACTGGGAACAACACCGACAACAACGACAGCAACGGAAACAACACCGGCAACAACGACAGCAACACCTCTTCGTCCTTCTTTTCCCACATGTGAACTGAAACTGCCTCCAAGGAGCTCGTACTAAATTAGAAGAGGAGATGTTGTGTGAGGATGAGATGAGTGAAATGTCCTCCAACGTTGAATCTATTTATATCAATCACTGAGGGTGTGTGACACATCTACTGGGGGTGTAAAACCTTAAGGCCGACCTGCACATATTTTGAAAGTATTAAAAATAAATTCAAAATAAATGCTCTGTTCATCGGATCAAGATGTTCTTTAGATCGATCTTGCACCTCTTCGAAAGAGGAACCCAATAAAAATATTGGTGTATTCATCTGAGCATCACAACATGGATTTTGGACCTAGTTGTCCAATTTTAACACTCCCTCTCAACTAGGGAGAACTCCATCCACTTGTGCAATCAAACATCGTGCATCATCCCGCCATAACTTGCTTTGCTAGCCTCTTTATTTCAGAACAGAAGTGGGTCAGTCACAAAGACATCATTCCCCGGCTGACAGATTCAGCCCAGAGGTCCGAAACCTCTATCAGACTCACAAAGAGTCTCATACCAACTCGAAGTTGGTTTCCCTGACCCAAAGTCAGTAGGAGGTTCGAAAGCTCGCTTGGACTCAAGAGAGTCATATATACTAACCCGAAGTTAGTCTCACTGACCTAAAGTCCGTTGGAGGTCTGAAACCTCACTAGACTTGATCCCAGATCAAGTGGTTGGACACGTGTCATCCTAGATAGAGAGTACGACAATCTCTGATGCGTCCATCAGTCTTTGCTACTAGTCTCTAGCTTTTCCCACCTCATTGGCCAAATGAAAGGTACTTCCCATGAGTCCGGAACTCAAATGGGTAGGATGCATACGGGGCACAAATCATGAGAGGCAAACCAACTCAATCATCACAGTGGGGCCCAAGCACACCAACAAGGTTCGGCAAGCCTAGCCCTGTGGTTGCTTATAGCTCCGAGAAGCTATCCCCAAAGCCCCCCAGAGCTCATTGTCCAACAGGACCCTCAGAATAGGGTCATTCCACAATTCCAAGATTCTCACGGAAGGTTAGGAACATGACCTTCCCTAAGGACATAGTGAGAATATTTGCGACCTGCTCATCAGTTCCTATGATCGAGCCTTACGGAACCTTGCTGTACCATATCCCGGATAAAGTGGTACCAGCCATCAACATGCTTGGATCGATCGTGGAACACGGGATTCTATGACAAACGAATCCCCCTCTAGTTATCACAAAGGATAACGGTGGCATCTAGCACATGCTCGAACAGCTCATTGAAGAGCTTTCGCAACCAAGTGACTTCACAACAGGCCATACATGTTACAATGTATTCGGCCTCAGCGGTGCTCAAGGCTACCGACTTCGGTTTCCTGCCTGAAGCAGATCTACGTGTGAAGTAGCATCCAGATGTGCTCTTGCAATCCACCACACTGCCAGCCCAATCGGCATCAATATATCCATGGAGTGTCATACTCCCGGCAGTGTATTTCAACCCATGGTCTATCGTGCCTCAGAGATATCTCAAGAGTTTCATGGCACCAACCCAGTGAATGTTATGATCAACCATGTGTTGACTCAAAGTGTTCAGTGCACAACATATGTCCGGATAGGTGTTCACTAAGAACATCAGGGCCCCTATGAGTTGACGATACTCAGTAGGATTTGTCAATACGGGCCCAGCAGCGCTGCCACTCAACTTCTTGAAGTTGAGCTCCATCGGTGTCGACACAGACTTGCAGTCCACCATACTAAATCTTTCCAGAAGCTTCACAATGTGTTTTCCTTGAGAAAGGAAAATCTCGCCAGGTCTCTGCCAGACCTCCAGGCCTAGGAAGTAGTACATTAGTCCTAGGTCTTTCATCTCAAACTTAGCAGCGAGCTCCCTCTTGCACTGATGAATGAGAGGGTCAGCATCTGTTAGGAAGAGGTCGTCCACATACAACACCAGAATGAGAGGCTTCTCTCTATGAACCTTGAAGTAAAGGTTCGGATCAACATTACTACAAGTGAAGCCCAACTTCATTAGGTATCTATCTATCCTCTTGTACCAAGCTTTGGGTGCTTCCTTCAACCCATAGAGGGCTTCCTTTAACCTGCAGACATGGGTGTCCTGATCTTGGACTTCGAACCCCAGAGGTTGCTCCACATACACCTCTTCCTTTATCGCACCATGTAGAAGTGCGGTCTTCACATCCATCTGATGAAGACTCCATCCTTGCGTAGCAGCAAGGGCTATGATAGATCGGATGGTGGTCACAGGTGCAAATATGTCATCATAGTCTATGCCTTTGTTTTGAGAGAAGCCACGAGCAATGAATCTTGCCTTGAACTTTTCAGCACTTTCATCAGATCCATGCTTGATCTTGTAGAGCCATTTTGAGGGGACAACTGCTTTGTCCTCTGGTCTAGGAACCACATCCCAGACATCATTCTTCATTATGGACTTATACTCTTCGTGCATAGCATCCTTCCAGACTTGATGCTTTACGACTTCCTCAAAAAGATCCAGGCTCGGATTGTACAATAGTACTTATGGCTGCTAGATACCCTTGGTATCTACTCGGCTTCTTGCTTTCACGGAATGTCCCCCTTGGGGGCCATATGTCCCTCAGCATCCTCGAGAGTGTCCCTGAGCCACGATGGTCTCTTTCCCAGTGAAGGAGGTGGACCAATCGGGTCCATTGGTCCTTCAACATCAGGCATTATCTCATCCTTTGGTTCCTCTTGATTTCCAGGCCTTGCTTCATGACCTTCCTCAGATCTCGAAAGATTGACTACTTTCCTCAGGGAATTATCTTCATCAAAGGTGATATCGTGGCATATCTCCACTTCCCTTTGACCAAGCACATAGAATCTATAGGCCTTCGAAGTTTCGCTATAGCCCACAAACATTGTGGTCTCCCTCTTGATGCTAGCTCCTCTGCAAAAGTTCTTGAACTCATTCGTCTCATATTCAGTGCCATTATCGGTCTGTCGAATAGCATCTCATGTCATAGCTCCCAGTGGACTTCCTCCAACCTAGTAGAGTGTATCAATTCTAGACCCAAACATGATAGCTTCCTTGAAGCTCTTCTTCCACATGTGCACCTTTCCATTAGTGAATGCCACATTGAAACCTTTGTCTTCCATGGCTGATATAGACACGAGGTTCTTCTTCAAATTAGGTACATAGAGTACATCCTGCAAGTGGAGGACTTGACCTTGAGACAAGTGGAGGGTCACAGTCCCTGTCCCTTTCACGGGATATGCCGCATTATCTCCAAGGATAATTTTCAAATTAGTATCCTTCTCAACCATATCAAAGAGTGCTTCCTTGAACCCAGTGATGTGCCTTGAGGCATCACTATCTATCAACCAGACATCCATAGTGTCGGGTGGAGATGCAACGGAGAGGGTAGATACAAGAATATATTCATTTCTTTTATCAACAACATTTGATTCCTCATACCTGGAATTTCTTGACCTTTTGAAAGGTTGATCATTTCCGCGGGAGGGAGCCTTTCTCTTTCCCTGGAACCTGTTGTTCCTTTGATTATCATCCCTCCGGTTGTTGTTGTTGTCATCATCATCAAGAGAATCCTTCTTGAAAGGGCATTCTCTACCATAGTGACCTGGCCTATGACAGGTGAATCACTTGCCCTTCTTTCCTGGGTCCCTTCTTTTCCTTTGTACTTTGGACCACCAAAGTTCTTCTTTCTAGAATGAGCAGCATATGCACCATTTCCTTCATTTCCATACTCCTTCATTCTTGATGCATCTTGACAGTAGTTCGTCAAAGTCAGGTATCACATTATTATTTAGAATGGTAGTGTTGAACACATGCCATTTGGATGAGAGCCCTCCAAGTGCGATGAGTACCATCTCTCGATCAGCTATTGTCTCCCCAATAGCCAGCAGATTGTTCCTGATCTCGGTCAGCTTCAGAAAATATGATTGGACAGACTCATCCCTGCCCTTCTTCAGATTCTTCAATTGATTCTTGAAAAATAGTACTTGATTTGCATTGTTGGCCTTGAACATGAGGACCAATTTATCATGCATCTCTTTGGATGTGCCCAACTCAGAGATGTAGGCCACCAGACTTTTATGAATGGATTCCCTGATCATCAGCTTTGCTTTTATCTCCCCCTTCTTGTACTTTGTTTTGGCAGCAGCAGTAGCAGTGGACGGAGGTTCTTGGATTTTACCTTGATCATAGTCCATGACATCTTGGTCTTCCGACTGAAGATCCAATATCATCTTCCAAGCATGGAAGTCATCCTTCCCAGTCAACTTGTCATCCTCCTTGAAGCCATAGTTTGTGGAACCCATTTTCTTCTTGTTAAATTTGGACAACTAGGTCCAAACTCCATATTAAGATGCTCAGATTAAGAGGCTAATATTTTTGTTGGATTCCTCTTTCTGAGAGGTGTAAAATCCATATAAAATATGTCTTAATCCGATGAGCAGAACTTATATTTTGAATTTATTATTTTTAATAAATTATATGTACTAAGATCGGCCGGTTTGTAATTAAATTTGATTATCCACGCGGATGTGTCACACAATCACATGATGGATATATATACGGAAAAGTTGGAGAGATTTTTATCATCATCACAACTCACATCTTCCTCTCTCATCTAGGAATACGAGCTACCAAGAAGGACGAATTTAATCCACACGTGAGAAGGACGAAGAGGACAAACTGTACGGTCAAGCTGAAGTACGGATTTGCTGCTGCTAGGGTTTCGCAGTAACTTTGACCAGCGTTGACTTTGGTCAACGCTTGGTCCAAACAAGCTGAAAATTGGTGGAAGGTTCGAGTTATGAAGGCCGTACTACCTGGCACAAAAATCGAGGTCAAAGGGTTGACCGTTTTGCTGCTGCGTTGACTTTTAGCTTGCTGCCCCTGCGTTGACTTTTCGGGACAACGTTGACTTTTGCAGAGTTGACTTGGGTTGACTCATCTACAGATTGGAGGGTTGTTGTGACACATGCTGGGCTGGCTGACCAAAGGAGACTTTGCTGGTTGAAGCATCCTGTTGACCGCCGAAACGAATACACACATTTTTCCTGTTTCTGATTTGTCTTCTGTAAGATCTACTTATATGTTCTATCTGCATTTTGCTTACCTACTTGTATGATTGCTGAAATAAAAGTGAAATTGCTTCTATCATAGAACATCTACAAAACTTTACATGGTATCGGAGCTGAGGTGAAGACAAACTCAATCTATAGCAATCATCATCGTGGAAATGGGTTCCACTAGTCTTGAATTCAAGGAGAATGACAAGCTGACCGGAAGTGATGACTTCCATCCCTGGAAGATAATATTAGATCTCAAATTAGAAGATAACGATCTCACGGATCTGTGTGACGGAAAGGATTCAAGAACCTCCTTCCAATGCCTCTGTTTGCTGGAAGAAACAAGTATAAGAAGGAGAAATCCAAAGCAAAGGCTGGTGATCGGGGAATCCATAAATAAGAAATAAAATTAAGTTTGCCTACATATCCGAACTATGGCAGTAGATTTGGAAAAGCCCTTCACAGAAGCAAGGAAGGTGTATGTAAGGGCTGTGCTGAAGAATATAACATAACAAGGGGACCTTCTTTCCCCTCAAGTGTCACAAAGACATCTGAGATATTGCAACTGGTCCATTCTGATATTTCTGGTATGTTGCCTGTAACATCCCTGGGGGGATGTTCTTACTATATGACATTTACTGATGATTTCTCTCGCAAAACCTGGATCTTTTGAGGAAGCCATCAAGCATCAAGTCTGGAAGGATGCTATGCATGAAGAATATGAGTCTATTATGAAGAATGATGTCTGGGATGTGGTCCCGAGACCGAAGGACAATTCTGTTGTCACTGCGGAATGGCTCTACAAAATCAAACATGGATCTGATGGGAGTGCTGAAAAGTTTAAGGCAAGGTTTGTTGCCCGTGGCTTCTCTCAAAAGGAAGGAATTGACTATGACGATATATTTGCACCTGTGGCACGATATACCACCATCCGATCAATCATAGCCCTTGCTGCTACGCAAGGATGGAGTCCTCATCAGATGGATGTCCAGACCGCTTTTCTGCGTGGTGCAATAAAGGAAGAGGTGTATGTGGAACAACCTCTGAGATTTGAAGTTCAAGATCGAGACACTTATGTCTGCAGGTTGAAGAAAGCCCTCTATGGGTTAAAGCGAGCACCCAGAGCTTGGTACGAAAGGATGGATAGTTACTTGATGAAGCTGGGCTTCACTCGAAGTAATGCTGATCCGAACCTATACTTCAAGGTTGTGAAAGAGAAGCCTCTCATTCTAGTACTATATGTGGATGACCTCTTCCTGACTAGTGATGACCCTCTCATTCATCAATGTGAGAGGGAGCTTGTTGCTGAATTCGAGATGAAGGACCTAGGACTGATGCACTATTTACTAGGCCTGGAGGTCTGGCAGAGACCTGGAGAGATTTTCCTTTCTCAAGGAAAATATATTGTGAAGCTTCTGAAAAGATTTGGAATGGTGGACTGTAAGTCCGTGTCGACACCGATGGAACTCAACTTTAAGAAGTTGAGGAGCAACGTTGTTGGGCCCGTCCTACTGAGTATCGTGAACTCATAAGGACACTGATGTTCTCAATGAACACTTGTTCGAACATATGCTGTGCAGTGAACACTTTGAGTCAACACATGGTTGATCATAACATTCACTGGGTTGGTGCCAAGAAACTCTTGAGATATCTCTGAGGCACGACAGACCATGAGGTACAGAGATACAACGCCGGGGGATGAAGCACTTTCTGGTGGATATACGTGCGATTGAAGTTTTGGCGGTGTGGTGGATGCTGAAGAGCACATGCGGATGCTACTTCACACGAAGATACCGCGGGCGAGAATCTAAAGTCGGCGAGTCTTGAACGGCGGGAGCCAAGCCATTGCTTAACATGTGGCTGTTGTGAAGTCACTTGGTTGCGAAAGCTCCTTGAGAGGCATTCGAGCATGTGCTAGATGCCACCATTATCCTTTTTGATAACCACAGGGGGATTCGTTTGTCAGAGAATCCCGTGTTCCATGATTGATCCAAGCATGTTGATGTCTGGTACCATTTTATTTGGGATATGGTACAGCGAGGCGCCGTAAGGCTCGATCATATAGGAACTGATGAGCAGGTTGCGGATATTCCGTGAGAATCTTGGTATCGTGGAACGACCCTATGATGTGGGTCCTGTTGGACGATGAGCTCTGGGAGCTTTGGGGGGGCTTTGGGGAGAGCTTCTCGGAGCTATGGGCAACGACAAGGCTAGGCTTTCCAAACCTTGTTGGTGTGCTTGGACCCCACTGTTGTGATTTTGAGTTGGTTCACCTCTCGTTTGTACTTATATGCATCCTACCCATTGAGTTCAGGGCTCATGGGAAGTACCTCTCATTTGGCCAATGAGGTGTGTAAAAGTTAGAGACTATTAGCAAAGACTGATGGACGCATCAGAGATTGCCGTACTCTCTATCTAGGATGGCACGGTCCAACCACTTGATCTGGGATCAAGATTTGTGAGGTCTGGGACCTCTGGACTAACTATGTCAGTCGGGGATGATGTCTTTGTGACTAACCCACTTCTGTTCTGAAATAAAGAAGCCAGCAAAGCAAGTTTCGGCGGGATGACGCACGATGTTGATTGCACTAATAGATGGAGTTCTCCCTAGTTGAGAGGGAGTGTTAAATTTGGACAACTAGGTCCAAACTCCATGTTCTGATGCTCAGATTAAGAAGCTAATATTTTTGTTGGATTCCTCTTTCTGAGAGATGTAAAATCCATATAAATTATGTCTTAATCCGATGAGCAGAACTTATATTTTGAATTTATTATTTTTAATAAATTATATGTGCAAGGTCGGCCAGTTTTGTAATGTAGGCTCGCATGCCCAACAGATGTGTCACACACCCTCATGATGGATATATATACAGGAAAAGTTGGAGAGATTTTTATCATCATCACAACTCACATCTTCCTCTCTCATCTAGGAATACGAGCTACCAAGAAGGACGAATTTAATCCACACGTGAGAAGGACGAAGAGGACAAACTGTACGGTCAAGCTGAAGTACGGATTTGCTGCTGCTAGGGTTTCGCAGTAACTTTGACCAGCGTTGACTTTGGTCAACGCTTGGTCCAAACAAGCTGAAAAGTGGTGGAAGGTTCGATTTATGAAGGCCGTACTACCTGGCACAAAAATCGAGGTCAAAGGGTTGACCGTTTTGCTGCTGCGTTGACTTTTAGCTTGCTGCCCCTGCGTTGATTTTTCAGGACAGCGTTGACTTTTGCAGAGTTGACTTGGGTTGACTCATCTACTGGTTGGAGGGTTGTTGTGACACATGCTGGGCTGGCTGACCAAAGGAGACTTTGCTGGTTGAAGCATCCTGTTGACCGCCGAAACGAATACACACATTTTTTCCTGTTTCTGATTTGTCTTCTGTAAGATCTACTTATATGTTCTATCTGCATTTTTCTTACCTACTTGTATGATTGCTGAAATAAAAGTGAAATTGCTTCTAGCATAGAACATCTACAAAAGTTGACATGGTATCGGAGCTGAGGTGAAGACAAACTCAATCTATAGCAATCATCATCGTGGAAATGGGTTCCACTAGTCTTGAATTCAAGGAGAATGACAAGCTGACCGGAAGTGATGACTTCCATCCCTGGAAGATGATATTAGATCTCAAATTAGAAGATCATGATCTCCTGGATCATGTGACAGGGAGGATTCAAGAACCTCCATCCAATGCCTCTGCTGCTGTTAGAAACAAGTATAAGAAAGGAGAAATCAAAGCAAAGCTGCTGATCAGGGAATCCATAAATAAGAGTCTGGTTGCCTACATATCTGAACTAGGCACAATGGTTGGAAAGCCCTTCCCGACAAGGAAGGTGTATGTAGGGGGCATGCTGAAGAATATAACATAAAAGAGGACCTTCTTTCCCCTCAAGTGTCACAAAGACATCTGAGATATTGCAACTGGTCCATTCTGATCTTTCTGGTATGTTGCCTGTAACATCCCTGGGGGGATGTTCTTACTATATGACATTTACTGATGACTTCTCTCGCAAAACCTGGATCTTTTGAGGAAGCCATCAAGCATCAAGTCTGGAAGGATGCTATGCATGAAGAATATGAGTCTATTATGAAGAATGATGTCTGGGATGTGGTCCCGAGACCGAAGGACAAATCTGTTGTCACTGCGGACTGGCTCTACAAAATCAAACATGGATCTGATGGGAGTGCTGAAAAGTTTAAGGCAAGGTTTGTTGCCCGTGGCTTCTCTCAAAAGGAAGGAATTGACTATGACGATATATTTTCACCTGTGGCACGATATACCACCATCCGATCAATCATAGCCCTTGCTGCTACGCAAGGATGGAGTCTTCATCAGATGGATGTCCAGACCGCTTTTCTGCATGGTGCAATAAAGGAAGAGGTGTATGTGGAACAACCTCTGAGATTTGAAGTTCAAGATCGAGACACTTATGTCTGTAGGTTGAAGAAAGCCCTCTATGGGTTAAAGCAAGCACCCAGAGCTTGGTACGAAAGGATGGATAGTTACTTGATGAAGCTGGGCTTCACTCGAAGTAATGCTAATCCGAACCTATACTTCAAGGTTGTGAAAGAGAAGCCTCTCATTCTAGTACTATATGTGGATGACCTCTTCCTGACTGGTGATGACCCTCTCATTCATCAATGTGAGAGGGAGCTTGCTGCTGAATTCGAGATGAAGGACCTAGGACTGATGCAATATTTACTAGGCCTGGAGGTCTGGCAGAGACCTGGAGAGATTTTCCTTTCTCAAGGAAAATATATTGTGAAGCTTCTGAAAAGATTTGGAATGGTGGACTGTAAGTCCGTGTCGACACCGATGGAACTCAACTTTAAGAAGTTGAGGAGCAACGGTGCTGGGCCCGTCCTACTGAGTATCGTGAACTCATAAGGACCCTGATGTTCTCAATGAACACTTGTTCGAACATATGCTGTGCAGTGAACACTTTGAGTCAACACATGGTTGATCATAACATTCACTGGGTTGGTGCCAAGAAACTCTTGAGATATCTCTGAGGCACGATAGACCATGGGCTGAGATACACTGCCGGGAGTATGACACTCCATGGATATACTGATGCCGATTGGGCTGGCAATGTGGTGGATCGCAAGAGCACATCTGGATGCTACTTCACATGTAGATCTGCTTCGGGCAGGAATCTAAAGTCGGTAGCCTTGAGCACCGCTGAGGCCGAATACATTGTAACATGTATGGCCTGTTGTGAAGTCACTTGGTTGCGAAAGCTCTTCTGTAAGCTGTTTGAGCATGTGCTAGATGCCACTGTTATCCTTTGTGATAACCAGAGGGGGATTCATTTGTCATAGAATCCCGGGTTCCACGATTGATCCAAGCATGTTGATGGCTGGTACCACTTTATCTGGGATATGGTACAGCGAGGCGCCGTAAGGCTCGATCATATAGGAACTGATGAGCAGGTCGCGGATGTTCTCACAATGCCCTTGGGGAAGGTCATGTTCCTAACCTTCCGTGAGAATCTTGGAATCGTGGAAAGACCCTATGATGTGGGTCCTGTTGGACGATGAGCTCTGGGAGCTCTGGGGGGCTTTGGGGAGAGCTTCTTGGAGATATGGGCAACCACAAGGCTAGGCTTGCCAACCTTGGTGGTGTGCTTGGACCCCACTGTTGTGATTTTGAGTTGGTTCACCTCTCATTTTCTGTGCCCCGTATGCATCCTACCCATTGAGTTCAGGGCTCATGGGAAGTGCCTCTCATTTGGCCAATGAGGTGTGGAAAAGTTAGAGACTATTAGCAAAGACTGATGGACGCATCAGAGATTGCCGTACTCTCTATCTAGGATGGCACGGTCCAACCACTTGATCTGGGATCAAGATTTGTGAGGTCTGGGACCTCTGGACTGACTATGTCGGTCGGGGGATGATGTCTTTGTGACTGACCCACTTCTGTTCTGAAATAAAGAAGCCAGCAAAGCAAGTTTCGGCGGGATGACGCACGATGTTGATTGCACTAATAGATGGAGTTCTCCCTAGTTGAGAGGGAGTGTTAAATTTGGACAACTAGGTCCAAACTCCATATTAAGATGCTTAGATTAAGAGGCTAATATTTTTATTGGATTCCTCTTTCTGAGAGGTGTAAAATCCATATAAAATATGTCTTAATCCGATGAGCAGAACTTATATTTTGAATTTATTATTTTTAATAAATTATATGTGCAAGGTCGGCCAGTTTTGTAATGTAGGCTCGGATGCCCAATAGATGTGTCACACACCCTCATGATGGATATATATACAGGAAAAGTTGGAGAGATTTTTATCATCATCACAACACACATCTTCCTCTCTCAATTAGGAATACGAGCTACCAAGAAGGACGAATTTAATCCACACGTGTGAAGGACGAAGAGGACAAACGCCACAGCACTGCTAGTACGGATTTCTTCTTCACTAGGGTTCCCGCGGGTAACGACCGAGCGTTGACTTTGGTAAACGCTTGGTCAATGAAGGCGAAAATTGGTGGAAGAGATCGATTTATGAAGGCCGTGCTACAGCACAAAAATCGAGGTCAAAGGGTTGACCGTTTCTTTGCTGCGTTGACTTTTAACTAACACAACACTGCGTTGACTTTTCGGGACGGCGTTGACTTTTTACGAGTTGACTTGGGTTGACTCATCTGGTTGGAGGGTTGTTGTCCCACGTAACGAAATTTCTGGAAACGACCAAAGGAACTTTCTTTGGTTGAAGCATCCTGTTGACCGCCGAAACGAATACACACATTTTTCCTGTTTTTGATTTGTCTTCTGTAAGATCTACTTATATGTTCTATCTGCATTTTGCTTACCTACTTGTATGATTGCTGAAAGAAAAGCGAAATTGCTACTAGTAGAACATCTACAAAACTTTACATGGTTTCAGAGCTGAGGTGAAGACAAACTCAATCTATAGCAATCATCATCGTGGAAATGGGTTCCACTAGTCTTGAATTCAAGGAGAATGACAAGCTGACCGGAAGTGATGACTTCCATCCTTTGAAAGATGATATTAGATCTCAAATTAGAAGATCATGATCTCACGGATCATGTGACGAGGAAAGTTCAAGACACTCCATCCAATGCCTCTGCTTGCTGAGAAACAAGTATAAGAAGGAGAAATCAAAGCAAAGGCCAACGTCCCGGGGAATCCATAAATAAGGAGTACGGCAGTTTGCCTACATATCGAGACATGGCACCGTAGATTTGGGCCCTTCTAGGAGGCAAGTAAGGTGTATGTAAGGGCTGTGCTGAAGAATATAACATAACAAGGGCACTTTTTTTTCCCTCAAGTGTCACAAAGACATCTGAGATATTGCAACTGGTCCATTCTGATCTTTCTGGTATGTTGCCTGTAACATCCCTGGGGGGATGTTCTTACTATATGACATTTACTGATGACTTCTCTCGCAAAACCTGGATCCTTTGAGGAAGCCATCAAGCATCAAGTTTGGAAGGATGCTATGCATGAAGAATATGAGTCTATTATGAAGAATGATGTCTGGGATGTGGTCCCGAGACCGAAGGACAAATCTGTTGGCACCGCTAAATGGCTCTACAAAAACAAACATGGATGCGATAGAGAGATCTTGAAAAGTTTAAGGCAAGGTTTGTTGCCCGTGGCTTCTCTCAAAAGGAAGGAATTAACTATGATGACATATTTGCACCTGTGGCACGATATACCACCATTCGATCAATCATAGCCCTTGCTGCTACGCAAGGATGGAGTCTTCATCAGATGGATGTCAAGACCGCTTTTCTGCATGGTGCAATAAAGGAAGAGCTGTATGTGGAACAACCTCTGGGATTTGAAGTTCAGGATCGAGACACTCATGTCTGCAGGTTGAAGAAAGCCCTCTATGGGTTAAAGCAAGCACCCAGAGCTTGGTACGAGAGGATGGATAGTTACTTGATGAAGCTGGGCTTCACTCGAAGCAATGCTGATCCGAAACTATACTTCAAGGTTGTGAAAGAGAAGCCTCTCATTCTAGTGCTGTATGTGGATGACCTCTTCTGTTGGTGATGACCCTCTCATTCATCAATGTGAGGAGGAGCTTCTTTAGCGAATTCGAGATGAAGGACCTAGGAGCGTGCACTATTTACTGGGCACGGAGGTGCGAGGAGACACGGAGAGATTTTTTCCTTTCTCGAGAAAATATATTGTGAAGCTTCGAAAAGATTTGGAATGGTGTTTGTAAGTCCGTGTCGACACCGATGGAACTCAACTTTAAGAAGTTGAGGAGCAACGTTGCTGGGCCCGTCCTACTGAGTATCGCGAACTCATAAGGACCCTGATGTTCTCAATGAACACTTGTTCGAACATATGCTGTGCAGTGAACACTTTGAGTCAACACATGGTTGATCATAACATTCACTGGGTTGGTGCCAAGAAACTCTTGAGATATCTCTGAGGCACGACAGACCATGGGCTGAGATACACTGCCAGGAGTATGATACTCCGTGGATATACTAATGCCGATTGGGCTGGCAGTGTGGTGGATCGCAAGAGCACATCTGGATGCTACTTCACATGAAGATCTGCTTCGGGCAGGAATCTAAAGTCGGTAGTCTTGAGCACCGCTGAGGCCAAATACATTGTAACATGTATGGCCTGTTGTGAAGTCACTTGGTTGCGAAAGCTCCTTGAGAGTTGTTCGAGCATGTGCTAGATGCCACCGTTATCCTTTGTGATAACCAGAGGGGGATTCATTTGTCATAGAATCCCGGGTTCCATGATTGATCCAAGCATGTTGATGGCTGGTACCACTTTATCTGGGATATGGTACAGCGAGGCGCCGTAAGGCTCGATCATATAGGAACTGATGAGCAGGTCGCGGATATTCTCACAATGCCCTTGGGGAAGGTCATGTTCCTAACCTTCCGTGAGAATATTGGAATCGTGGAAAGACCCTATGATGTGGGTCCTGTTGGACGATGAGCTCTGGGAGCTCTGGGGGGCTTTGGGGAGAGCTTCTTGGGGCTATGGGCAACCACAAGGCTAGGCTTGCCAACCTTGGTGGTGTGCTTGGACCCCACCGTTGTGATTTTGAGTTGGTTCACCTCTCATTTTCTGTGCCCCGTATGCATCCTACCCATTGAGTTCAGGGCTCATGTGAAGTACCTCTCATTTGGCCAATGAGGTGTGGAAAAGTTAGAGACTATTAGCAAAGACTGATGGACGCATCAGAGATTGCCGTACTCTCTATCTAGGATGGCACGGTCCAACCACTTGATCTGGGATCAAGATTTGTGAGGTCTGGGACCTCTGGACTGACTATGTCGGTCGGGGGATGATGTCTTTGTGACTGACCCACTTCTGTTCTGAAATAAAGAAGCCAGCAAAGCAAGTTTCGGCGGGATGACGCACGATGTTGATTGCACTAATAGATGGAGTTCTCCCTAGTTGAGAGGGAGTGTTAATTTTGGACAACTAGGTCCAAACTCCATATTAAGATGCTCAGATTAAGAGGCTAATATTTTTTGTTGGATTCCTCTTTCTGAGAGGTGTAAAATCCATATAAAATATGTCTTAATCCGATGAGCAGAACTTATATTTTGAATTTATTATTTTTAATAAATTATATGTGCAAGGTCGGCCAGTTTTGTAATGTAGGCTCGGATGCCCAACAGATGTGTCACACACCCTCATGATGGATATATATACTGGAAAAGTTGGAGAGATTTTAATCATCATCACAACTCACATCTTCCTCTCTCATCTAGGAATACGAGCTACCAAGAAGGACGAATTTAATCCACACGTGTGAAGGACGAAGAGGACAAACTGTACGGTCAAGCTGAAGTACGGATTTGCTGCTGCTAGGGTTTCGCAGAAACTTTGACCAGCGTTGACTTTGGTCAACGCTTGGTCCAAACAAGCTGAAAACTTGTGGAAGGTTCGATTTATGAAGGCCGTACTACCTGGCACAAAAATCGAGGTCAAAGGGTTGACCGTTTTGCTGCTGCGTTGACTTTTAGCTTGCTGCCCCTGCGTTGACTTGTCAGGACAGCGTTGACTTTTGCAGAGTTGACTTGGGTTGACTCATCTACTGGTTGGAGGGTTGTTGTGACACATGCTGGGCTGGCTGACCAAAGGAGACTTTGCTGGTTGAAGCATCCTGTTGACCGCCGAAACGAATACACACATTTTTCCTGTTTCTGATTTGTCTTCTGTAAGATCTACTTATATGTTCTATCTGCATTTTGCTTACCTACTTGTATGATTGCTGAAATAAAAGTGAAATTGCTTCAAGCATAGAACATCTAGGAAACTTACACTTCTTCTTCAATGATTCTTTAGTAGGGCTTGTCTTCACCTCGGCCTACGGTACCATGTAAATTTATGTAGATGTTCTGTAACGATTATAACTTTACTTTCACCACGGTAATCACATAAATAATCAAGTAAAATGCGTCGAACTATACCCGATGGATCTATAGAAGACTAGACGAAAAGCACGGAAAAATGTGGTGGTGCGTTACAGCGGTCAACGGATGCTTCAACCGGATCACAGGATGCTTCAACCAGCAAAGTCTCCTTGGTCAGCCAACCCAGCATGTGTCACAACAACCCTCAAAACAACCACACGGTCAACTCAAAGTCAACCCCAGAAAAGTCAACGCTGCCCCAACGGCAGCAACACCAGCAACAATGGCAGCAACGATAGCAACACTGGCAACAGCGGCAACAACACCGGCAGCAACACCGGCAACAACATCAGCAACAACGGCAGCAACACCGACAACAACGGCAGCAACAACAACAACACCGGCAACAACGACAACAACACCTCTTCGTCCTTCTTTTCCCACGTGTGAACTGAAACTGCCTCCAAGGAGCTCGTACTAAATTAGAAGAGGAGATGTTGTGTGAGGATGAGATGAGTGAAATGTCCTCCAATGTTGACTCTATTTATATCAATCACTGAGGGTGTGTGACACATTTGCTGGGGGTGTAAAACCTTAAGGCCGACCTGCACATATTTTGAAAGTATTAAAAATAAATTCAAAATAAATTTTCTGCTCATCGGATCAAGATGATCTTTAGATCGATCTTGCACCTCTTCGAAAGAGGAACCCAATAAAAATATTGGTGTCTTCATCTGAGCATCACAACATGGAGTTTGGACCTAGTTGTCCAATTTTAACAGAGTCCCTATCGGGCCTTAACTTACTTATAGTGATAACGTTGTCTATGTGTGATTACTTGTGCTATTTTTATATGTGATTTGGTAATCGTGAAGTCTGCGACATATTTAATTTTGTTATTTAACACGAGAAATGTTAAATAATTGTGTTTGACAATGCAATAGAAGAAATTCAATAAGTAGCTGCGGTAGAATTCTCCATGGTATATAATCTTCACATGGTATCTGAGTTTTCAGATCCAAAGGAAGCAAGGTCAGAAAAGGGACAGCGTAAACCAAAAGCTTCAGAGGGGACGCAACACAGAAAGCACAGATAAGTATGGCAGACTTAGATGTTTTATCCTCCAGGTTAAAAGAGGATGGTGCATGCCTATCATGTTCAACATTTGCAGGAATCTGGTATATTGATAGCGAGGCTTCAACTCATATGACTGGAGTACGAGAATACTTCTCAAGTTATAAGGAAGAGTAGAGGCTTCAGCTCATATGATTGGAGTACGAGAATACTTCTCAAGCTATAAGGAAGAGCAGATGAACTTCCGGTTCACTATGGGCAATAGCACGAAGTGCACTTCCAGTTGGAAGAGGAGTCGTAGTGTTTCAGACGGAAGCCGGAACCAGTGTCAAGATCACGAATGTACTACATGTGCCAGGGCTTAGGATGAATCTAATCTCAGTATCCCAGTTGTAGGACAAAGGGTATGACATACACTTTACCGAAAAGAAAGTTTATGTCAAGCATCGAAGTTGGAAGCAAACAAGATAGATCGGAATCAGAAGAAACAGACTATACAGGTTGCAGATCGAAACTCCGATGGCACTAGTCAGTGGTAATCTCGAAGACAGGAAAGGGTTGAATGAACTTTGGCATAGAAGAATGGGGCACCTGCATCACGGTGCATTGAAGATGCTCAGAGAAACAATTGATGGGGCACCTGTTCTCAGCACGGAGCATGATGATGTATGTTGAGGATGCGTACTTGGGAAGTACGCTAAGGCAGCCTTTCCCAGAAGTGAAAACAGGGCAGCAAGCATCTTAGGATTGATACACTCAGATATATGCGGACCAATGTCTACTAACACTCCCAAGGGTGCCAAATATTTTGTCACATTCATTGATGATCACTCCAGGATGACCTGGATCTACTTCCTAAAGACAAAAGATGAATTCTATGAAAAGTTCAAAGAATTCAAGGCTCTTGTTGAAAACATGATGGGGAAGAAGATCAAGGCATTGCGTTCAGATAATGGTGGGGAATACATAGATGTAGACTTCACAGATTTTTGCGCAAAGGAGGGCATCAAGAGAGAGTGGACTGCGCCATACAATCCCAAGCAAAATGGTGTGGCAGAATGGAAGAACAGGACAATTGTAGGAGCAGCCAAGGCCATGTTATGTGACCTTGATTTACCCCGATATTTATGGGCTGAAGCCTGCAACACGACAGTGTATATCCAGAACAGGACACCTCATAGAGTGTTGAGGAAGAGACTCCTAAAGATGTTTTCACAGGGAAGAAACTAGAGGTAGGGCATCTTCGGAGATTTGGTAGCATGGCATACTGTCATGTACCCAGCGAGAAGAGAAGCAAGCTTGATCAAACTGTGGAAAAGGGGTATCTTGTAGGATACTATGATACCGCCAAGCATATAGGATCTATATTCCTGACAGTAGGAAGGTTGTTATAAGACGCGATTTTAAGTTCATGGAGGATAAAGCTTTTCAGAAATCGCATGATACGTCGGCAGAGGATCAAACTGAAGAAGTTCCCTTGGTCCAAGAACAACAGGGGCACCAAGAAGAAAAGACATAAAGACAGACTTTGGTACCAAGGACAGGTACTAATATTTTCACAGAGGAATATTAGGAAGATACTCAGTCCGAGGAGCTGTTGGATCGGGAGGAAGAGTTGAAGGAGCAACCTTCCACTAGTGGCTGGATCAGCAGGGAAGTTCAACAAGTACTAAGGGACGCAGAAAACTTTATTGGGAATCCCAGGAATGGGAAGAGACAATGCAGACCTCCTGACAAGTACCGGGCTTTGGTGGCTCAAGTAGAGGAACCTTCCAGCTTCCAGGAAGTTGTTCAACACCAAGTATAGGTAGATGCCATGATAGAAGAGTATGCTTCTATCATGACAAATGATGTCTGAGAAGTTGTACCCAAACCTCAAAGCATATCAGTTGTTGGATCACGTTGGATCTACAAGATAAAGTACATTGCAGATGGTAGCGTAGAGAAATATAAGGCAAGGTTCGTGGCAAAAGGGTATGCTCAGAAGGAAGTCTTTGACTATGAGGATAACTTCGCACCCGTTGCCAGATATACCTCCATCTATAATGTCGTATCGTTAGCAGCGCAGATGGGATGGGAGATCCATCAAATGGATGTCAAGACATCGTTCTTGAATGGAGAAATTGAGGAAGAGGTATATATCGAACGACCAAAGGGTTTTGAGACTCATGAAAGGAAGTCTCATGTATGTAGATTAAAGAAAGCCTTGTAGAGGATCCCAATCTTTACTACTTGCTGGTAGAGGATGACCCATTGGTACTATTACTATATGT
Source organism: Pinus albicaulis (assembly GCA_034641835.2). Taxonomy (NCBI): domain Eukaryota; kingdom Viridiplantae; phylum Streptophyta; class Pinopsida; order Pinales; family Pinaceae; genus Pinus; species Pinus albicaulis. Next base: position 338,195 of record JAXQQM020059568.1, read on the forward strand.
AGATGATCTGTTTTTCACTGGATCATCTAGGCTCATCAAGGAATACAAACAGAATCTAGAAGTTGAATTCGACATTAAGGATTTGGGGTTGATGCACTACTTTCTAGGATTGGAAGTCTATCAGAAAGATGAAGATATCTTCATGGGACAGGAGAGGTATGCCTTGGAAATTCTGAAGAGATTCAGAATGCAAGATTGCAGGCCCATGGCCACACCCATGATCATAAATTGGAAAAAGATAGATGCATCAGAAGATACAAAGGTAGACCCCACCTTATATAGACAACTCATCAGGTCATTGATGTATCTGGTTAACACCAGACCTGACATTTTCTTTGCTGTCAACACTCTTAGTCAGTTCATGGCGGAACCCAAAAGAGTGCACTTGGCTACAGCAAGGCACGTCTCGAGGTATGTTCGAGGAATAGTCAGATTTGGTATCAGGTATGGCAGAGGAGAGGATGTTAGACTCAGTGGATTGGGCAGGAAGCTCAATGGACAGAAAAAGTACCTCTGGGTACTGTTTCAGCGTTGGATCAAGAATGGTGTCCTGATGCAGCAGGAAACAAAAGTCAGTAGCATTGAGCTTAGCCAAAGCAGAGTACATGGTAGCTAGTTCAGCTACATGCGAAGCAATTTGGCTTCGGAAACTTCTTGTGAGTCTATTCAGAAGCAGGATGGAGCCAAATAGTGTTTACTGTGACAATTAGAGTTGTATCAAACTCTCTAAAAATCCAGTATTTCATGATCGGTCCAAACATATTGACATCAGATGTCATTTTATCAGAGACTATGTTCAACGTGGGGCAGTATAGCTCCAATACATTCCCACAGGCGAACAAACAACAAATATACTCTCTAAGGCTCTGGGGAGAATTAAGTTCACTCAGTTCAGGGAATAGCTAGGTATGACTAAAAATCCATTTCGGTAAGGAATGGATCCTCAACGTTGTTGAAGGAGGGAATTATAGTACAGTAGAAGTTGGCAGCAGCACGCAGAGTCAGCAGTACAGGTGCAACATTAGTGCACTGTTGGTGAGCAGCATCAACAACACAACAACAAATGTTACAGAAGTCAGAGCAGCACATTGAGCGTTTTGCTAGAGCACCTTTCTCGGTAAGAGGGAGTGTTGATTTATGGTAGCATTGGATGTTCTCTAGCCTTGTAATTTTGTATATGGGCTAAGACACATGTATTCCATAATACCCAAAAAGGATTTTGGAAAATTCCACTTAGAGATGGTTTAATTAAATTAATTAATCATTTTTAATGTTTTCCTAAGTGTAAACTTAGGGAAACTGATTAATTAAATGGTATTAATTAAACTAAGTATGAATCTTCTAGATAGAGTCATGGATCACCTCCAAGTTAATGTTAGCGCTTGATTATGTTTTAATCTTGGTTGTTGAAGGTTCAACAGAAGAATATAAGGAGGGTGAGGGGCCTATGGAAAACACATCAGACGGAGGAAGAATTAAGAGTTTGATTTCTTCAATGAAAGGAAGAATCAAAGTGATTCTCATTTGCAGAGAGGGGAAGGTGAAATCTCCATGAGGGAGAATTTCTGAAGCATAGAGAGTGCATGAAAAGGAGTGAGAGAGGAGCCAAAGTATCAGTGTAGAGTTACCCTAGCAATAGTTATGCTGGGCCAGCGCAGAGAAGCAGAGGGAGTTTTGATTTCTGTTGGACGGGTAGCTGAGGGTTCATCTAGTTTTAGGAGGACAGTTCTGGAAGGAAGGAACACTCTATAGACTCACACAACAACAAGCACAGAAGTATCCACGACAAGCAGAAGCAGTAGTGACACAATGACAGCATGAGTGACACAATCACTACGTAGAAATCACGCAGAGCCAGTGAGTGCCGAAACTTTGTGGTGATGTGAGAATTGTCTCACTCAGCGTTTTCTCATCAAATTCTTCAGGTGATTGATTGACATTTACAATCACACATTTGTCCTCAAAAATTTTGCATAATAAAGAAACCGTCAGATCTGTTGCACCGGTTTTCCCACATTGGGTTTTTCCGGGGACAATTGTCCAAAAATAACGTTGTCTATGTGTGATTACTTGTGCTATTTTTATATGTGATTTGTTAATCGTGAAGTCTACAACATATTTTATTTTGTTATTTAACATGAGAAATGTTAAATTATTGTGTTTGACAATGCAATAGAATAAATTCAATAAGTAGTTGCAGTAGAATTCTCCATGGCATAGAATTTTCACACGTTCTTCTTTGAAGGCAACACTCTTGAAGAAGTACATGAGTACAAATACCTCGGGATTGATTTCAACAACAAACTTAATTGGGAGGACTCCAGAAAGAAGAGACTATTAGGAGGGTTGAAAGCATTATATGCTCTTCAAAACAAATGTAGAGAGGCAGAGTTATGGGATTGGAAAATGATTAAAGTGCTTTTTGGACTCCTAGTTTGTCCAGTGATGCTATATGGGTGTGAATTGTTGGCTAGCAGCACCCCTGTCTTAAAATGGAAGCAAATTGAGAAAATCCAGAAACATTTGATCATGAGCAATTTCAAAATAAAAAGTTCGTACCTTATGAAATAATGTTGAGTGAAACAGGAGCAAATCCCATTGAAGCAATTGTTATGGTGCGGCTCATAAGATATCTAAAAAGAATTGAGCAAATGGGAGTAGGTAGAAGGCCTAATGTTATGTTAAAGGAAGGCATGAGTGAAAGAAAGAAAACATGGATGAGACAAAACTACACATGGATGCAAAAATGGAATATCCACCTCAATGCTTGTCCCACAAATAGCAATGAGCTAAATAATTTTGTTATGGAGAAGTTTCGTAAACATGTATGGGGAAAAGAGTTGGGTAGAAAGAAGAAGTACTACATTGAAGAATTCAACCCTACCTATGATCTCCAACAAAAAGAGTACATTGGAGCTAACATTCTATGGAGGGAAAATGTTCTTATTGCTCAATTAAGAATCAACTCGCATCATCTTCGGTGTGAAACGGGATAGTGGAAAAGGCATAAAGAAGCTTGGGAAGAACGAGTGTGTACATTTTGCACGTCTGGGGCAGTGGAATCGGAAAAACATTTCATTTTGGAATGTGATGCGTTCAAAGACATCAGAGAAAGTTATGGGAATATATTAGCATCGGTTTCTTGGCATTGTCTTTTCAACGATGAGATTGTTGGAAGGTTGGGCCAACTCATCATCAATTTGAATAAGAAAAGGACTGAAATGCAAAAGGCGAAAAATAGGGAACTCATAGTCCCATAGACTATTTTTACTCGTGGACGTTAAAATTTCATTTCATTTCATTTCTTAAATAGTGAAGTGGGGCCCCTTCCTCATTCATTAAACTTAGCTTATATTTTAATTTCTCAATATTTGAATTAAACCAAAGTTATAACCTCAAACATTTATTTTGCCTCATGAACTCAACATGGAATTGTTAACTGCCTTTTGACTTGCTTTGACTTGCATTTGTAACATTGACTTGAGTTGTGGCTAGCTCAGTGGGCCCCACATGATTGCCACATCATCTTTGACCTTCCTTGGAATTTCCATGTCACTTGTTTGACTTTCTTTGACTTTTGAAAAATTGATAAATTTTTCCAATTATTAAATTTTTTTCTCATTTTTGCCACTGACATTAAAAAGCTTGGATTTTGAGGGACTAATAGCCATTTTTAGACCGTCAAAGTGCGTCCTAGGATAATCCCTGGTCTCTGAGGATGAATTTCGAGTAGTCATACGCCCTAGACATTTCCAAAGACCAATTATTTACATCATTACATAGAAATTAATTAAAAAATTCCGTTTTGCGGGAGATTTTTAATTTTTAAAAAGTCCTACTTAGACCTAGTCAAATCTTGCGAAATTTCAAAGATGACCTAGCATGGTAATATACATTGACTCTACGAACTAAGATGCATTAGGGGCTCAACCTTCAAGCTGACACCCCGACTTTGGAGTAATGCAGTGAGTGAAAAAACCTAGAAAATTATTCGCCGCTAAAAAGCAAGAATAATTAACCAAGTAAAAAAAACACTCTAAGGTGTACTCGCTTGCTGAGTGAGTCCCAACACCCTAGGCCTATTACATGGCTTTATTCATCATGCTAGTGACATTTACACAATATCACCGTAGGGCTGCAGAATTTGAGGACTGAAGAAGAAAATGAAAAGAAGCAGTAGAGTTTAAAATCTCTGGTGATCTGATGATAACTGATGGTACAAGTGTCCTTTAGTCATCCTTGGGCATGGAGTCTTCATGTAATCATCAAGTGCCACTCCAATGATCAACAGGGCCTACAACAGCTCCTCAGGTGGAGATGATGGCACAACCAGCTGTTTCATGAACTCCTAATCGCGACGTCATGAACTTCTTATTTGTTATCTAGGAGTCTTCATGTTTGGGACTTCTACATGGGGCATCGACCATACATCACTTTCATTCATGAGTCATCCATGTCATTATCGAAAAGTGATCCATTATTCCATATCTGGCCTTCCTTCATGCCATGTTTACTTAAGGATCTTTCATCCTACTACATGTGCATTGGTGGTGGTAGATATCCATACGTCTTCCCTTGGCAGCCCATCATAAACCCATTTGGATATAAAAAATAAAGGAATGAACATTAAATTCGACATTACCTTTGTGATGGTATTTCATCAGGACATATCCTAGTTTGCATCAACATCCTGCATACATATCGACACATCTCCCAATGATATATATTGTCAAGGGTCTTTTTCTTTTTCAGAGTTCATCAGAGTCTTTATATCTTCCATGGGGATATCCTAGTCAAATCTTCTTGGTCTTTCGGATGTTGATTGCCTTTACTATGGTTGCATATTCCATGATTTCTTCCTTCCTTTCTTCACACATTACATTCCTAGGAGCTTCCAATCAGAGTTCCTCAATTGTAGTCAACCACCTCATACTTCATATGAGGACATATTATGTTGATTTCATCTATTGAATGTGTTACCAATGCATTTTTGCATCCCTATGAGGGAGGAGATCCTTTTTTTTTATCATGCTCTTAAGATAGAGCATTGGTTCATGATACTTGCAACCATATGACATGACTTCCACAATATCAAATGTAAGCATACGTACCTCATTTTTCTTTGGGTGAACTAGACTTCGTGCAACAACTTTCTTGATTGAAAGAGCTTCAATCCCTTGATCTGCTTCACTTTTATGTCGTCATACCATCATCCCATGAATTCCACAAGTTTGGAATTTTTGATGAATCACTTGCTTCCCCTCATGACCTGTGAACCTTTCAATGAAGATTCCATTAGAGAATCTTGAGGATCTAAAATATCCCCATCAACAAATGTTTCCTTTTGACAAATGTATGATGAACCTTGAACTAGATGACCTTGCCACTTATGTTTCCAACGTGATTCCCAAGAGCTATATCCTTGACTTCCATAGATTCTAACCATCTTTCATGATTTTCTATGATGATCTCCCGAGCTCTTGCTTCCTATGCTTCTATGATGCCTTGATGCATCCCATTTAGTGAATCATGATAGCCATATCTTACAACAGAAGACTTAGGAACTTGAAAAGGACTTAGATGAGGAAGACTATCTTAGTCATAGTATAGATCTCTTACTTACTCTTTCTTGGACTTATTCTTTTTAGCTTCCTCTACTTCTTTGGTGATATGGGCTTCTTCTCTTCCTCTTTTGTTGTCCTTAGGACAATCTCTTTTATAATTTCCATATTCCTGACACCCATAGCATTGAATTTTAGACATGTCCCTTGGACAATCTCTTTTATAATGTCCATATTCTTGACACCCATAGCATTGAATTTTAGACATGTCCCTTTTCTTTTTCCAAGAACCAAACTTTCCAAATTTTCCCTTTCTTCTTGTCATAGCAGCATATGCCTGATTTTGCTCACTTGATCCCACATCAGATTTTCCCTTTAACCTGGATTCTTCAGTCTTGCATAGGTACCATAGATCTTGGAATGTAGTAGCTTCTTTCTTTCCTTACATACTTGAAGTAAAGTTACCCCACTTCTTTGGTAGTGCATTTAATACAATTGTAGTCATTTCACTATCAGACATGACTTCTCCCAGATCTTGTAGTTGATCTTGGATCTCAGATATCCTCATAAAGTATGAGGTTGTTCCATCTTCTCTAGACACCTTCAGCTTGTAAAATTCTTGCCATAATGAGATGACTTCTCTAGCAGTGCTTACGGAATACAACTCTACTAGTTTGTCATAGATTTCTTTAGAAGTTACAAGTTTAGATACATGTGGGATGAGGAGATCTTTGATGGATTCAATGAGAATCCTTTGAGCCCTAATTTCCCCCTTCATATACTTTGCAAGTTCTTGAGCATCTTCTTCTCCCGGTTTGGTGATAGATCCTTTGACATGATCCATGACCTCATTTTCAATGAGATTTAGATTTGTCCTTCCATGCAAGGTAGTTTGAAGCCCAAACCAATTTGTTGCTTTCCTTGCAAAAAGACATTTCAACAGATTCAGATAAGGTCATATACTTACTTGAGAGGATGCTCCTTTCCCCTTGTTGCTTCCTTCTTGTTGATGATGATATAGATAATAGAAAAATTCTCTTTGTTGAAGATATTTTTCTTCAATAATGATCCTTGATCTCACACAGAGGGAGATCCCTTTTGATGGTGAAGTCTTGTTGATGAGGATCAATGATGACTTCTTGGTGATGTCTTCAATGGTAAGGAACTTTCTTTAACGAGAGAGTCTTGATGACACCGTCTTTTTGATCTAGCTTCCTTTAACTTCAAGATGATCTTCACTTTAATGCGTCTTTGAGATTTGATCCTTGAGTGTCCCTTCATAAGATGCCCTTCCTTATCGTAGTCACCTTAGCTTTGAAACCATGTTGAGAAATATAAGGCATAGCAATAAAGAGATTTCTCTTCTAATAGTAACTGCTTGTGAATGATTTTTACTTCTTTAGATTAGGATCTTCTTTTACTTAGGTTATTAGTGTTCTTCATCAGACAACTACCAATTCATGAACCATAAAGAGACAAGAGACACATAATATAGGCTATCAGCCACGGCGTAAGCCTCTAACTCTTTAAGAAGAAAACCCAAACAAATTCTTCTTCTTATAGAGATTCCAATTGACGAATACCGAGACCAAGACCCTTGACCTACTTGCCACTCCAAGACCAAGACACAAGCTCCCTTGATGAGATCCTTAGTCAATGATAGTCAACCTTCTCCTTTCTTCTTTTCGGTTCCTCTTCTACTTTGGCTTCCTTTTTGCTTCAGACTTTCGGCCTCCTAGAATTAGCTTTGCAATCCTAATTCAAAAACCCTAACATATATATATAAGACCCTGTTATTATGACTTGATTCCCTTCTCTTCAGTGGGAAATCTTCTCCTTGGCAACTCGACTTTCTTCTTGGCAACTTGGCTAAAGATATACCCTTGTCTTCTCTTGCTTTGACCTCCCTGCAATGCCTCAGCCTCTGTTGCAACAGAAACAATCCCCTATCCTTGCACGTATGAGTGATGAATAACCTTAAAACAGTCCCAAATAGACCTCGCACTTCCTCCCTCCCTTTTGTTGGCTATATGACTTCCTTAAGTGATCCTCACACTTTTTCTGCAGTTCTGTACTTGACTAACAAATCTGAAAATTTTGTCTTAAATAGGCCGAGCTGCCTATTTATGGTGGTTGTCGCCTCATAATAAAATGACTTATACCTAGAGTGAGCCAACGTGTGTGTTTGTCATTCCTTTTGAAGCCGACTCGCTAGGAGATCCTTTGTGCTTGTCTTGGAGGGATTGTATACTTAATTAATGTCTCATACAAAATATAACATCCACAAGAAGGGTCCTTGATACATGACATAAACTCAATATGACTTTATGACAAATCCTAAGGACTCACAATGGGAGTCAAACTAAAAATAAAATTCCTTGCTCATGAAACCCATGAGACAAGCATTACAATAATAATTTTATTTTTCTTCCTTTTATTAATTACATAAAATCACAATTACACATGTCATTATAAAGATTGAACCTAATTACATTTTTCAACAAAAGGCATATCATTTCTTCCAATTATAGGCCTATCCCAGAAGTTCTCCTAGGGCATCACACGAAATTACTTGTAGTCGTCCGAAACCCTTGAAAATTGGTTCACTAGTGCATTGTAATTTGCTCAAGAGGTCCTCCAAATTTCAAGCAATTATGACGATCGAATCCCGAGATATAGAAAACCCTGGCCACTAGACCATTTCTTGCCCTAGGTTGATTTTGGGTTAGTGACCTCATTAGGTTCATTGCATCCAAATCTCAAAAGAAAATTTGTTCTTTAATCCTTGTATGTTCGCTAATTAGGTGAAGCCCCTCCATGGTTGATCAACTCGATACCCTTGACCTAATTTCGGGTCCACTTGGTCCTGTGTGGTCCCACAACTTTACAACTCTAATTCCACAAAGATCACGTAAAGAGCAAGTCTCCATAAGGATTTCTAGGCCTAGGGATCATATTTACAAGATACATTCCCAAACCCTTGCGTCGAGAATCCTCTTAGACCTTCCTAGAGAGCCTATTACCTTGCTTTCCAAGCAAGAAAGCCACACAATTGAGTCTATCTTACAAATAGGCCTTGGGAATCACCCTTTATCCTCTCATTGACACATCCATTATTTTTATTCCTCTCATACCGGGTTTCCTCCCATTGGTGAAAGTCCCTAAAGAGCAGAGAGTCTTAGGTGAGGTGACATTGGGCTATCACTCCATTGTTTCCCTTGACCTCGTAGCTGCCCTATAGGATCCCCTCCTAGGACCCCTGCTAGTTTGAGCGGTAACAAGAGGCAAAAATCACTTAGTGGAAAATGTCCCCCACCAATGAAATAATAAAAAAGGGAGTCTGGATGGAGTTGTTGAGCACAATAGGAGAGTTGTTGTTTAGCAGAGGAGTTCCAAACAAAATTCCACCCCCATTTCAGAGAACTTCAAGTGTCTCCCTAGTGAGAAATTTTGGGGAGTCCAATTCAAGATTTCCAGAGACCTTTCTTGTAGGTGTTCACTTAGTTTTGTGCACTTCCTAGGCGCAGAGGCAGTTTGTGGAGCACAAATTTCTTTAGTTGGAGTGAGTGGGGAGATCCAGTGGTTTACAAAGAGATTTACTACCTCGAGACCAAAATTTTGGTAGTGTTTTGCAGGGCAGAATTATTGGCCATTTGGTGGGTCGAATTTCTCCATTTTGGCAGGCGCAAAACTCACTAGAGAAAGCTTGCGCAGGGGAGGAGGGAAACTAATTTACGAAGGAGATTAGTTGGTGGAGAAGCTTTACCACACCATTTGTCCAGAAGCATAGAACATCAGATTTCAGCAAGTTCATGATGTTCAGGTCTCATATCTTCCCATTACCTTGTTCCCCTCTTCTTCCTTTCCTTTCTTTTCCATATTCCTTTCCCCATTTACATTTCCATTGTAATATGCTACAATTTTTTTATTTTTTTTTAATGTTAACTCAAGGCTCACTCTTTGTTATCACCCTGAACTCCCACTCCATAGGCTTGATAATTCTACCGAAGGGAAGCCCTGTTGTGTTGGAGAATACCCAAGCTATAGTGTGAGGAAGATTTGCTGCGGTGACAAAATACAACCTTCCCAAGTTACATAAAGCTATCATCTTGGTGCTTGAAACATTACACTTTTGTGGGTGCTAGATCTTTGTTATAAACATAAACAAAAATATAATTAATTAATTAAATTAAAAGTCAAGGGGCATTTACCATTTCACCTCATGATAAGTCAATGCTATAAAGTAAATCGTCACGAGAGTTATTGTATCATTCATTATTATTCGATTTATCAATTAATATAGTTCTATAAAATAATTTTGTCTTTAATACAAAAAAGAAATATTCGTTACACTAGTATCAAAGCCACCAATTCAATTGTTTTTTGTAGTAATCGTCATTTTTGTTCATTGCCTAAAGGTCATACAATGTCGTACATTGACCCTCTGCTTGTTATATGTTCTCTGTCATCGTGTTGCCAAGATTCTCTTGTTTTGTCCATTACCGCACACACTACCCACGCTTCCTCCCATCAGTTGTAACCAAACATTACCATCGTAAATGTTTTTGCCAGTCTCTGCGGCTCTGCCTGTACACCTGCATCGACATTTCCTTGTCTCTCCCTGTCGTCATCCACGCCGCCACTAGTGTCCCACTGACAAGCATCCTACTTAACCCTATTACTCGTCTTGGTTCCGTCAACAAGTGTCCCACTCAACCTTGTTGCCTGTCTTGGTTTCGCCAACACATCAACCTTGTTTTCCCATGTGTGTATATATATTTTATTCAGTGACCCCACAATTCCATACAAACATGACCATACATCATCGTGAGCTTCTCTAAAAAATATAATTTTAAACTAAGTTATCATTTATCTAAAGAGAGATCAACATGGAGATGGAAGGAGCTTTGGAAACCCTTGCGATGGCTGGGGTTTTTTCCTAGCCGTCTAATCTTTTGCTTTGTACGTGTGGATTTTCTACAAATCTCTTCTGCAGATCGTTCAATGGCGAACCCTTGTGATTTGGAGAGAAAGGCAGTTTCTTTTGCAGGTATGGTTGCCGGTCAAGCTATCTCTTTGTTAAGTTCATATAACTCTATGATGAAATTTGGTTTTCGTTGTCCCGTGGTTCAAGAAATTTACTCCCCCAATGTTCCTGTGGATGAGGAAACTTTTTGTTGTGAAAAATATTTTTTGAAGAATGGCTTGATTTACAGGATTAATGGGTATTGGCCACAGCTGGCTGATCTACACAAATAGATCTCTGATACATGGAAGCCCCTTTTAACAGACAAACTAAACATTTACCCTATGTCTCGGGGTATTTTTGTTGTGGTTTTTGATAAGAAAGAGGACAAGAAGGCCATCTGTGAAGTTGGGCCATGGTTTTGGGGTAGTTCTGGTCTCTTCATGCAACCCTGGACTCCCACTTTTGATCTGCAAATGACGTCAATCTCCACAACCCCTATTTGGGTAAGGCTTTTGAACCTTCCCTTGCATTTTCAGAATCTTACATTGTTTTACCCCATAGGGAATGCACTGGGAATTTTTTATCGTCCTTGTCTATAAACAGAAAATTTTTACAAAATTACTTATGCCTGCATTTGTGTGGAGATGGCCTTCAACAAGGGTTTTCCTGCAGAAAATAATTTGACAGATTCAAACTATGTTTGGGTCCAAAAGCTCAATTATGAGAATATTTCATTACAGTGTAGAGAATTCTATGAAATGGGGCATATGATTAAAAATTGCCCCAAACATTCCCAAAATAGCAAAGACTGGAAAAAAATCCCGAAAGCCCAAATAGTGGGAAGGAACGCAAGCTAATCATTGTACAATATTCAAAGAGGAAGAGCTTTAGGACAAGAAAGAATCAGTAGTTAAGAAGGAAGCAGATAGAACAAAAGAAAATGCATCCGCGACATCATAATCTCAGTAGGAAAAATCGCATGCCGATGTGCATCCTCCGGTCGCTAGTAATGATATCTTGGACACAACGTTAGTGGAAAAGCAACAATCCTTTGTGGAAAATGGTTCCCCTCTAGAAAGCACAAGGAATAATGTTGAAAAGGCAAATTTGTGGGTAGATTAAGCAGATGAGGAAGATTTCAAGAATATTATTGTGCACTTGCTGAAGAACGATCTGTTGGAATTTGCAAAAATGTCATTTGGACTCAAGTTTGGAAGAAAGGAAAAATATTTTCACCACAAAAAACAAGAAGTCAGAGTAGATCAAAATAAAATTAGTTAAAAATGGAATATAAATGTGTCTGGATATTGGGTTTTTTTCAAAACTTTTAACTTAAAAAGGGACTGGAATTTTTGTGTCATGGGAAACTTGCTTGAGGGTTTGGAATGAGCCTCCATGCTCAATCTCAAATTTGCGAGCCTTTGATATCTTTGAAACATGTAAATGGTTCTGGCCATCTAACTAGATGCTTTAATATAAATGCAACTTGGGTTGTTTAAAAAAATAAAAATTATCTAAAAAAGGTAATTTTAAACTAAGCTATAAAATAGAAGGAAAATGCAGTTCCTTTAATAAATATTTATAATTGATTATAATTTCATTAAAAAATGAAAAAATAAAAGAATAGTTAAAAACATAATAATAATAATAATAATTAATAAATAATTAAGGAAATAAAAAAAGAAATGTGTCTTCCATGAAGGCCAACCTCAATATAGTTAGTAACTGTTGATTTTGGGTAGCATCAGATGTGCTCTAAGTCTCAAAATTTGCAGGGAGGCTTAGACACATGTATTCTGAAGAACCCGGAAATCATTTTTGAAAATTCCACTCAGAATGTGTTTTGTTAACATAATTAGTTATTTTTAAAGGGACCCTAAGTCTAAACTTAGGAAATCAAAATAATTAAAGGGTATTAATAAAACATTGTGTGAATATTCTAGAAAAAGACGGAGATCAAGTCAAGATTAATCTTAGCCGCTGATTAACAATTTAATCTCGGTCGTTGAAGTCTCAACGAGAAGATTATAAGGACTTGATGGATCATTTGGAAGACACACTGATAGAGAAAATCTTGAGATCAAAATTCTTTAGTGAGCAGTGCTCAGGGAGAAAATTGATCGAGAGTTTTTTTTGCAGAGAGGGGCAAAGATAATTTCCGGTAGGAGATTTTCCTGAGCCGAGAATACACCGTAGAGCAGACAGGGAGTAGTATGTGGAGACACAGCGTAGAGCCTGCGCAGAACCAATAGAGGAAGCGCGGTAGCCTTGAGGAAGTCTGTGATTTAGCTGAGGATCAGTCAAATCCAATGCTGGAGAGCTGGGATGTGAGACCGGGAGAGGCCAGAGGGTTAGATCCAGCCAAAAGAAGAGCCAACAAGCAATAGTGACACAGAGACTGTGCAGAGGTAGTGGAGGGCTTGTCAGTTCAAAGTTTGGCCAATTTGGGTTTTTAGTGTCAGTGTGAGGTAATCTCACTAGCTCTTTGTCAGTCAGATTCTCTATGAGGATGGCCAACAAGGCATCCCAGATTGTATTCAGAATTACTGCATAATAAACAAACCCTCATTTGTTGCACCATTTTTCCCGCATTGGGTTTTTCTAAGGACATTGGTCCAAAAGTAACAGTGTCATGTGCCTATGATTTATTCTTGCTCAGATCTTGTTTCCGCACATTTATTTTCTTCAGTTTAATTTTGCGAAGATTGTAGTGTATGGGTTTTCAATATTTACCGTAGAACATAATAAATAATTTGTTCAAGTAAATAACAAATAGGATAATTCTCATCAGTTGCTATAGTAGGATTCCTTGTAGTGGAATTTTCACATGGTATCAGAGCGTGTTTAGCAATGCAGGAGGAGCAAGAGAGCATATCCAGTAGATCCAGTGTTGAAGAAGAAGTTGAGGATCAAAGAGTTGTGTAAGCAGTAGATCAATATCCCCAGTGATTGCACAGTCGAAGACAGGAGGGCTAGATTTGCAAGGAAATATCAAGCGGAGACGATAGAGAGGTAGGATTTTCCAGTTTGCAATTTGTCAGACGTAGAGGGAGCATCGCAGATCAGTAGCTGGTGGGACGTATTTTGTGTTTAGCAGTGATTAATAGTGCAGAAAGTGTCAAAAGAGAGAAGTTGAAGACACATTTGGGGATTTTTGACCTCAGGTAGTTTCTTTCCCAAGAAACTTTGATTTCCCGTGTAGAAACAAGAGAGTTCGTGAATTATTTGGCTTGCTCTAGTAGGGAGTGCATAAAGCCAGCTGTGTAGAGGGTTAGAGGCAACAAATTGACAGTGATTGGGTGAGATTGCAACTAGTGGGTTGCGTAACCAGGACCTGTTGGAGGGTGCCTCCAACTACATAATTTGTAAGGCAATGATCTCCTTCTATATGAACATGACCTCAAGACCTTTATTGGCAGTACACAGGCTGAACCAGTAGATGTTGCACCATTAAGAGCCTTCAAGAAGAACATGGCTAAAGCCAAACGGTTGATCCTTGCTGGATTGAAGGATCATATTGTTTAACACATTTCTGGCAAAGGGACAGCTAAGGAAATGTGGGATGCGTTGGCCACATTATACCAGGGGTCTTCAAAGCAGAGGAAGATGTTTTTGGAGGAGAAGATGCAGACTACCAGGATGCCAAAGGGAGAGCGTATTGATCCATTCCTGTCTAGAGTTTAGCAGAACCGAGATTAGTTGGCAGTTGCGGAAGCAACTACTCAAGCCACAGAGATTGTCTGGCTGGCCATAAATTTAGTGTCCGAAGACTATTAGGTCTTTGTCCATAGCATCCTGGGAAGAGAGAAGTTACCAAATTGGGAAGCAATGTGGGCAGATCTTCAACAAGAAGAGATGAGGAGAGATCTACTCTAGTGCAAACTTGATGGCAACAGCAGTAGTGGGTCGAAGCCCAAGGAGGAGGAGGAAAATGCAGCCCTTGAATCAAAGGGGCAGCAGGAGAAATGGAGACAAAAGAAGGTCATCTCAAAGATCAAGTGGTTCTGGTGTGGTGATATGGGACATTATGCCACAGAGTGTCCTCTTAAGAAGGACAAAGATAAGAAGCATGATCTGCAAGCTGCAGCTGCGAAGATAGAGGAGGAGGAATTCGCCATGATTGCCCAGATATCGCCAAGGGAGCGTTGGGGTGATCTGGAGGTGTAGTTCAGCAGAACTATAGATTGGGTAGGATCCTTGAGGAGTCCACCTCTCGGATCATCATCTTGCTACAAGAGCCCAAATCAGAAGTAGCAGGATGGACATGTTTCAATTGGTGCAAAGGAGTGCAAAAGTGACAACACAGTGGTTAGAGAGCGCTAGAGTCTGAGCAACGCAGAGAAAAGTTGGCAGCAGTGCAGGAAGGAACAATGCAGAGTCAGCAACAACGCTAAGACTTCAGAGGGATAGCGTAGAGTTTAGCAATAATCAGATCTTCAGTACGAGATGCATTCTACTGAACACTTAATTCAAATTTTGGATGTTTTTCAGTTGTAGTAAGAAAGAAAGTTCCAGGAAGCAACAGAGTTCCAATGCAGTGGTAGTTGCCAGCAGTACGTAGGGTTGACAACAACACAGATGTAGCAGCGCAGTGTTTGTGGGCAGAAGTGTCAGACATCAACAACACAGAGGGAGATGTTGCAGAATTAGAGAAGTACTTCAACTGGTTGTATTGCTAGAGCACATTCCTCACTAAGAGGGAGTGTTGATTTGGGGTAGCATCGGATGTGCTCTAAGTCTCAAAATTTGCAGGGAGTCTTAGAAACATGTATTCCAAAGAACCCCAAAATCATTTTTGAAAATTCCAGTCAGAGTATGTTTTATTAAAATAATTAATTATTTTTAATGGGACCCTAAGTCTAAACTTAGGAAATTAAAATAATTAAAGGGTATTAATAAAATAGAGTGTGAAACTTCTAGAAAAAGATGGAGATTAAGTCAAGATTAATCTTAGTCGTTGATTAATGATTTAATCTCAGTCATGTTAATATAGGTTGTCATTGATGTCAATAGTTGATGTTAGTGGTCGGGATGGAAAATATTCTTGAAGATGCCAAAGGATGATTACAAATGATTACAACTCTTGTTTAAGATGCCAAGACACAAATGAAGTGTCAATCATGTATCTTGATGATCATAATGGAAGACAACCATATCGTTGCACTTGATGAAGACTAGAAGACATACACATGTTGACATGTCCTACCTCCAATGATCTTGATGATAACACTACATGATTACATGCCCTACCTCCGATAATTTGATGATGACATGACAAATCTCCAATGATGTGAAGCTTGATGTCTTTATGATGAAGACCACATAATGATGATGCATTTGATTGATGAAATTTCTCTGCACTATCTTAAGGATAGCTGACCTAGTGACCCTATGTTGAAGAAGGCAAGGACATGATGATGGTGATCCTATGTGGAAGAAGGCTAGGACATGATTATGAAGAAAATCAACGAAGAAATCAAACCATGAAGAAGACCTACACTCAAAGGCATTCTGCCCTGCCTCCATTTCTGCACTCATAAATAATCAGGCACATTAAAAAATATTTTTGCTACCTTAGAGGAAAAATTCCTTAATGACACCTACACCATCATGAAGAGCATAATTTGGCCTTTCCAACCAGCTATTACTCAGCCTGAAACTCCAAGTGGTTTGAAAGTTATTGATTTTTCAAGTTTAAGGTAAAATTTTGTCAGTGAGCCGACCTTACCTTAGTAAATTCATGTCAGCCCTTCTTGAAGACATGTCTATTCGTTTATGGACAAGAATGTGTATATATATATATATAAGAGGGTTTCGACCTTATTTTAGCACAAAATTTTGTAGGAGATTAAGGAGAAAAACAACGAAGTCAATAACACAGATAAAACAATGAGTCAAGGGTCACATTCCATTTATTTATTGCGGACTGTTGTGTATTGTTTGGTAAATTTTCGGACTGGCTATGGGCTAGAAAAGTGGAGAGGCAAATATATTCGAACCTGTGACTTTTGATATGTGGGAGCTGCTGCAATATAAGGGTTTCGGTATATGGATAAGATTTAAGCTTCAGACTTCCTACCTTTGATGCTTTGGTGCCTTGCTGTAGCCTCAAATCTATGGTTGGATTGCAAATTTTTGTCGATCAAACTAAGTCATATGTTTTTGTGGGTTGCTCGGACCTGTTCCTTCTCGTTCTCAGTGATATTACAGGGTGGTTTTTCGGACTGAGAAGTAGTCTTTCTTCGGAATTGTTGGAGGAATTTGATCTGCTCTCATTAGGCACGTTGTTGTGGGTATTGTGATTTCGATTTGTGCCTTCCTTTGTAGTAAGCTTCAGTGGTAGGGCTGGCTGGTTGGGTTACAAATTCATTGCAGAAGGTTCAAGATTGTTTTGGCAGCATATCTACAAACTTGTGACATCCTTCCTATGGTAGCATTTGAAGATTGGACTAATATGACCTTAGACCAGTGTTAATATGGTGTTTTGGAGTAGTGCAAAATTTGTGGTGGAGTATGGTGTAATTTCCTTAGTGCAGTTGGTGTAATAGTCCTAGTGCAACTGTTGAAAAGTGTAACTAGGTCGGTCTTCATAGTGACTATGTAATTATGTATTTTATGTAAAGAAGAAGTCAAAGATAATAAAATGTATATTTGTTGGACTTGCTTCATGGGTTTCATGAGCAAGATTTTATCTTAGGTTAATAGACTTCTTCTTGATGTCTATTTAAGGTTTATCTTTAGTTAATAGACTTATTATTGATGTCTATTTAAGATTTTATCTTAGGTTAATAGACTTCTTATTGATTTCTATTTAAGTTTTTATCTTAGGTTAATAGACGACTTCTTGATGTCTATTTAAGGTTGATGGTAGACCTAGTCCAATAAACAGTGGAAGAATGGCTATTATTCAGCCCTCATACAACATTGATAGACAAGCCTAAATAATGTGTCAAGTTGGCCTTCAAACAGCTGGAGAAGTCGGCCTCAAGTTGGCCTTTATACAGGATCCTTGGTGCAAATTGGGTGATGAAGATTGGTGCAGTAGAGCAGGCTTAGTGCCGAATAGTAAGGATACTCTTGAAGACTACCTTGTGTAATATTCCCAATTAGCTACTGCTAATTGGCAATATTAATTTTGTTCATATTTTGCCTTCCTAATGTTAGTTAGTTAATAAAGGGGGTGATGAGACCCATAATCCACACTTAGGAGATTATAATTCCCTAAAGTCACTTAGGCAAATTTAGTTGGCAACATGGGGCCCAGGAGAGCCAAGTGATAGTGCAAGGAAAGGGGCTGCGTGGAGGCAGCGTGGGCCCAGACAACGCAGTGGAAGGGATAGTGTGGCCAAGGAGGGACAACGCAATTGAGTGGGGCACAAGGGAGAGCTAGGATCTCAAGCATAAAAGGGAGAGGAAGCTCACCATTCAGTCATTCTATTATGCATATTCTGATTTTCTGTCTTTAGACATTGAGCACACTTTTGCTTTATAGCGAAGTTTGCAAGTGCTATTCAGCACACGAGTGTCTTTGAGCGGAGATCCCAACCTCAACCTCGGGGGACTTCAAGTGCCCGCTTAGGTGAGGAGATCCACCATTGTTTTTCAGGGCTTAGCACTCAACATCCTTCAGCCAGGAGCACGCAGTCATTTAAGCAGCGCAGTCACACTTGGGGATTACACAGTCCTGAGAGGAGGCAGCACCGGGAGAGAAGAGAGATCAGGGATTTCAGAACCAGAGTATTGTGAAGGGATCAACCCTTCACAAATCATCTTTTGCAGTAGGAGGAGGCCATCATTTGCAGTCTATCAGTTTAGGGCCAGCGTACTAACCTGGAGTGCGTGATTTTCCAAGGGAGGTCAATTTTTGGGGTCAGCCATTCCATGATTCCTTCTTGGGTTTTTCCGGGTTATTGGAGGAGAGCTTATATTCTGAGTTTCATATTTTTCTTAGCAGGGGAACAACCCGAAAGAGAAACTCCATTCCAGCAGTAGCAGCAACAACAATTTCAGGGGTTATGCAGTCATAGAGAGAGCAGTCATTCGGTGGGAGTTTCTGAGAGTATTTCCAGCTTGCCTTGAGCAAGCCAAGGCGCTTACCCATTGT
The DNA here is from genome assembly GCA_034641835.2 of Pinus albicaulis. NCBI lineage: Eukaryota > Viridiplantae > Streptophyta > Pinopsida > Pinales > Pinaceae > Pinus > Pinus albicaulis. The sequence goes on from JAXQQM020059568.1 coordinate 356,829, forward strand.
TATCTTTCAATTTATAATAAATGGCTCAGCGTTTCTCCATAGTTGCAGTGTTTTTATGATGTCTCTCTATTTGCTGTAGTTATTTGTTTATGTTGTTTTATATTGCTGCCTATTTCCTATTCGGAATATTATAGTGGTATTAGAGCTCATAGACTTGGCTCAGCCTGTGGAGCAGATCAGTCTATGACACCGGGAGGAAAACCATATATCACTTACCAGGGAAGGAAGTACAGGAGCCAAGAGTGGAGGCTCAAGGCCACTTTTGGAGAAGGGGATTGCATTCCAGTGGTGGATGCAGAGGAGGAAGAACTTATGGTGGAGGAAAGAGATGAAGGGAAGGATTTCAGGATTCTCCTCCTGAAATCTGTGCAGGAGCTCTCGAGGAGGATAGAGGAGATGGATCAGAAGTTTGCCACAGATAACAGGTAGCGAGAAACCCCAAGGGTTTTTCACATCAGTGAGGGATCCAACACTTCTCATCATGCTCAGGATCAGATCACAACACAGCAGGTAGTACTGCTCACTTCCCCACGTTCCACGATTCCCACATTTCTGACTTCAGGCACCAAGACGGAAGGACCTCAGGAGCCAGAGGTGGTTCATTTGGGGGATTTTTTTGCAGACTATCAGTCCTATGGGTGAGAGTTTGGTGAAGCTATCACTTTCCATGATTTTTTCCAGCTCAAGAAGGACAACAGATCCCACAACCAAAACAGAGGTGGTGGGTACACGTAGGGAGGAGAAATGCAACGTATTGTGGGTGGGTTATTCTTGCCAACATTTGATGGGTCCTCTAAATGTTCAACGAAAGCTTGGGTGGAGAAGCTGGATATTTATTTCCAGCTTAATCTGATGGCAGAGGGAGAGGCCATCAAGGTGGCGACGCTGCACCTTGAGGGAGAGGCCCATGACTGGTGGTTCCATGGGATGGCCACGCTGGGTCACTCAACAGTGACAGCATATGTAGAGTTTACATGGAGGTTGGTGGAGCGCTTTGACCAGAAACATCCGGAAGAGCATTTTGTTGAGCTAACCAAGCTCAAGTACATCGGGAACCCGAAAACTTACATTTCCGAGTTCTTTAGGCTTTCAGTGATGGTGCCCGACTTATCCTTAGCTAGGAGGATTTACATGTTCATTGACGGGTTGGAAGAACCGCTGCATGGGCTAGTCAGATCCACGAGACCTGCTACATTTCAGGATGTGGTCGAGAGGACGAGAGATTTGCAGGATGCCTTGCCCAGAACAAGAGCTCCTTTCCCCCAGAGACTGGCATTTCAGCCGAAGGGGAAGGACGCGAGAGTTCCACCTCCAAAGGGGAACCAAGGTCAGGGGCCTTTGGATGATGATACCCGGAGAGACTTGAGAAGGAGGAAGTTATGCTTCACATGCCAGAAGCCATGGGCACTGGGTCATCGATGTGCCGCAAGGAAGGCACATTACATAGAGGTCTTCTCTGACACTGAGGGGGAAGAAGATGCTTATGAGGGTATAGAGACAAAGGCCAGCGTTGTAGTGCAGAGAGGGGGTCATCCACCACCTCCTCCCCCAGGAGCAGGAGGAACAACGTTTGCACCTATAGGAGGATTCCTTGCATCCTTGCGAGGGGTTCCGAAGTATTTGACATTGCGTGTCCGTGGCATCGTTCAGGGATAGCGTATTTCAATTCTAGTCGACAGTGGGGCCACCCACAACATTATTGATGCCTAGCTGGTAGAGAGGAGGGGCATATAGACAAAGAGCTTTGATGGCTTCTCAGTACTGGTACCGAGTACCAGAATTATGCAGTGTGCAAGGTACGTTCCAACATTAGCCATGACCATGGGGACTTATACAATGACAGATCATTTTTTTATCGTCGACATTCCAGACACCAACGTGGTGCTGGGAGTGCAGTGGTTGATCACGTTGGGGAAGGTCATCACAGATTTGGAGACCTTGGAGATGGAGTGGATGGACAAGAAGAGCGGTAATCATGTGATGATCCAAGGCATGCGCACATATCCTCCACAGACAGTTTCAGCACACCGGATGGAGGCAGACTTCTGGAAGGGACATATAGAGTGGGCAGTGGAGCTGCGTATTTTAGAGGCAAGGGCTACAGGGCAGGCAGTTCACCCAGATGTGCAGTCGATTTTGGACAGGTATGCTAAATTTTTTGGGGATATACCTCCAGGACAACCACCGGATCGAGGGTTCGAGCACACCATTGATCTTGAGCAGGGTATTCACGCTGTGATTACCACACCCTATAGGCATCCCAAAGCCTGTAAGGATGAGATTGAGAGAGCCATTCAGGAGCTCTTAGCACTGGGACACATTCGTCCCAGTACTAGCCCATTTGCTTCTTTTGTTGTATTGGTGAAGAAGGAGGATGGCATACTGAGGATGTGCATCGATTACAAGGATCTCAATAAGAAAATGATGAAGAACTGATACCCCATTTCGTGGATTGACGAGTTGATGGGTGAGCTGAGGGGATTGAAATTCTTGTCCAAGATTGATCTGAGGTCGGGCTACCATTAGATCCGATTGAGGGAACGGGATGTCCCAAAGATGGCCTTCAGATGTCATTATAGCCATTTTGAGTTTTTGGTGATGCCCTTCGGGCTAACCAATGCACCGGCCACCTTCCAGTCCTCTATGAACCACATTTTCCGTGGTCAGTTGAGGAAGTTCGTGCTGGTATTCTTCGATGATATCCTTATATACAACCACACTTGGGAGGATCACTTGTAGCACATTGAGGCTATACTTCCTATCTTGGAGGAGCAGCATTTCTATGCTAAGCTCTCCAAGTGCGAGTTTGGGTTGACAGAGAAACTATATTTAGGGCATATCATTGGTGTGGACGTAGTGAGGGTCCACGAGGAGAAGATTCAGGCCATCTAGGAATGGCCAGAGCCAAAGAATGTGACAGAACTTCAGGGGTTTGTAGGGATCTGCACCTACTACCGGAAGTTTGTCAAGGGATTTTCCCAACTTGCTGCACCCCTCACATACCTTACCAAAAAGGGGGCATTCAGTTGGACGGACACAGTGCAGAGAGCCTTGGACAGGATCAAGGAGGTGATGAGTAGTTTCCCAGTATTATCTTTGCCGAATTTCACGCAACCCTTCATCTTGGAGTGTGATGCTTTGGGAGAGGGAGTGGGCGCAGTTTTGATGCAGGGAGGCCACCCCATAGCTTTCGAGAGAATAAAGTTTTTCCCACATGAGAGGTTGTATCCTATATACGACAAGGAGATGTTGGCCATTATGCATGCACTGGCCAAGTTTCGGCAGTACCTGGTGGGCAACAGGGTTCAGGTGAGGACTAACCACAACAGCCTCCGATTTTTCCTAAAGCAGAAGAAGTTGCAGGAGAGGCAGCAGAAGTTGGTCAGTAAGATCCAGGCAAATGACTTTGACATAGAGTATTTCAAAGGGAAGAACAACGTGGTGATCGATGCTCTATCCCATAGACAGGCAACATTGTCTTTGATGAGTATAGACATGGACTGGCGGGCTCAGCTGCTGGTGGAGTACTCCATGGACTGTTTTGCTTGTGAGGTGTTGGATGGCCAGATCAGAGATGAGAGGTACAGGGTGATGAACGAGGTTATTCACTTCAGGGACATGATCTTCTTAACTGGGGGTTCTCAGCTCAAGGAGAAGATACTGCATGCTTCCCATGACTCACCATTATCGGTTCATCAGGGATTCATTAAGACCTACAGGGCCATCAGGGAGAGGTTCTCTTGGAGAGGCCTCGAGAAGGACGTACTCCAGCATGTTAGGGAGTGCGAGGTATGTCAGAGGAATAAGGCGGAGATGAGCCACCTAGCCGGACTACTACAGCCGCTTCGCATTCCGAAAGGAAAGTGGGAAAGCATTTCGATGGACTTCATCACTAGGTTGCCCACGGTGTAGGGCAAGGACTGCATCTTTGTGGTCGTTGATCGATTGACAAAGTATGCTCACTTTTTCGCCATATCCGCATAGTACACATCGGCACAGGTGGCAAAGCTATTCTTCCGGGATGTTTTTAGATTACATGGTCCCCCAAAAGACCATAGTTAATGACAGGGACAGTCGTTTCATGGGCGAATTTTGGCAGGAGCTCTTTCATTTGGTGGGTACAGAGTTGACTTCGAGTACCATCTACCACCCTTAGACGGACGGGCAAACAGAGATAGTGAACAAGTGGCTGGAAGGCTACTTGCGAAACTATGTCACAAGGCAACAAAAGGCATGGCTGCGTTGGCGGCATTTAGGAGAATACTGCTACAACACCACTTTCCACATGTCTATCAGTATGTCTCTGTTTTATGCTTTGTATGGATACCATGCTCTGACTTTTGCTGATGTTATGTTTGGAGCTAGCAAGGCCCCCAGGGCCAAGGATTGGATCCAAGAGGGTTAGGATATACTCCGGGCTCTTAAGGATGACTTAGCCACAGCACAGAACCAACAAAAGTTGTATGTCGACAGGGGACAGATAGAGAGGCAGTTTGAGGTAGGGGACTTGGTCTACCTACGACTTCAGTTATATCGGCAGTCCACGCTCAAACATAAGGGTGCCGAGAAGCTCAAGCCCTTACAGGGTGATCCGCAGGAGATTGCAACAGAGGAGCTTCCGCCTATAGATGATGAGGGGCATTTGGTGTTACAGCTAGAAGCCATCATAGACACCAGGGAGAGACAGCTACAGAGTAGGGCAGTTAGAGAGTACCTGGTGAGGTGGAGAAATTTGTCAAATGAGGATGCCACTTGGGAGAGTGAGAAGATTTTGCAGCATCCGTCTTTGCAGTTGCTTGAGGACAAGCAACATTTTGGCGGGGAGGACTGTAATATTCTCAATTAGTAGTATTGGCAATATTAATTTTGTTCAGATTTTTCCTTCCTAATGTTAGTCAGTTAATAAAGGGGGCGATGGGGCCCATAACCGACACTTAGGAGATAATAATTCCCTAAAGTCACTTAGGCAAATTTATTTGGCAGCGTGGGGCTCAAAAGAGACAAGTGACAGTGCAGGGAAAGGGGCAGCATGGAGGCAGCGTGGGCCAGGCAGTGCAGTGGCAGCATGGGCCTAGACAACGTGGCTAAGGAGGGACAATGCAGTTGAGTGGGGCCCAAGGGAGAGCTAGGCTCTCAAGAATAAAAGGGAGAGGAGGCTCACCATTCAGTCATTTTATTATGCATCTTCTGATTTTTTGTCTTTAGACATTGAGCACGCTTTTGCTGTTTAGAGAAGTCTGCAAGTGTTGTTCAACACACAGGTGCCTCCGAGCATAGATCCCAACCCTCAACCTCAGGGGACTTCGAGTGCCCGCTCAAGTGAGGATATCCACCATTGTTTTTCAAGGCTTATCACTAAGCATCCTTCAGCCAGGAGCACGTAGTCACTTAGGCAGCGTAGTCACTCTTGGGGATTACGCAATCCTGCGAGGAGGCAGCACCGAGAGAGAAGAGAGATCATGGATTTCAGCCTGGGAGTATTGTGAAGGGATCAACCCTTCAAAAATCATATTTTGCAGTAGGAGGTAGTCATCAGTTCCATTCTATCAGTTCAGGGCCAGCGTACTCACCTGGAGTGCGTGATTTTCCAAGGGAGGTCAATTTCTGGGGTCAGCCATTCCATGATTCCTTCCTAGGTTTTTCCGGGTTATTGGAGGAGAGCTTATATTCCGAGTTTCATATTTTTCTGAGCAGAGGAACAACCCCAAAGAGCAACTCCATTCCAGCAGTAGCAACATTTCTGGCAATAGAAGCAGCAATAGTTCTGGTAGTAGAAGCAGCAGCAGTTTTAGGGGCAGTCATAGAGAGAGCAACCATTCAGTGGGAGATTCTTCGAGTATTTCTAGCTTGCCTTGAGCAAGCCAAGGTGCCATCATTTTGATCACATTTGTACCCATTTTTATCTTTCAGTTTATAATAAAATGGCTCAGCGTTTCTCCATATTTGTAGTGTTTTTATGACGTCTCTCTATTTGTTGTAGTTATTTGTTTATGTTGCTTTATATTTTTGTCTATTTCCTATTCACAATATTACACCTTGGAACATTGATTAGAGGAGCGAGCATTTGGAGCACCTTTGAAGTCAACTTGGAGAAGTCTTAGAGCAAACCTTGGATCAGACTTGAAGAAGGTGCGGAACTATTGAAGTCACATTTAGAGCTGGTGCAGAACTTAGTGCAGACACATTGGAGTGTTGAAAAGTGTAACTAAGTCCGTCTTCATGTTGACTATGTAATTATGTGTTTATGTAAAGAAGAAGACAAAGATAATAAAATGTATTTTGTTGTACTTGCTTCATGGGTTTCATGAGCAAGATTTTTATTATGTAGATAGACTTATTCTTGATGTCTTCTAGGCTCTTGTCTTCTTCCATAATTAAAGTGTCATATACATGAAAGATTAGTTTAGATATCTATGCTCCAGAGTCCAAAGACTTTGTAAAGAAGCTCACAAACAACCCTCAAACAAGCTGGAAGACAAGCTCAAAAAGCATTGGAAGTTAAGCTCTAAATACAATGAAGACAACTCTCTAACAATGCTAGAATATACATGAATAAATACCCTCATGAAATGCTTTTCATGTCAGCCTTAAAATTGTGGAAAAGTCGGCCCAAAGTCAGATTGATGAGTCGGCCTAAAATTAGAAAGTATACTTCTATATATAAGCTCGTCTGTTGTTCATTTAAGACAAGAATTTTTTGGACAAGTAAGTTCATAACAGTGCGGGTCTAAAGGTAAAAGCGAAGTCTGAAGGTCTGAAGGTAAATGCTAAGGTCTGAAAGTTTGAAGGTAAATCCGAAGTATAAATCTGAAGTGCTGAAGGTAAATTCGAAGTGTTGAAAGTAAATGCTAAATGTTGAAGGCAAGGTACTAAAGGTTAATGTGAAGTGCTGAAGTGCAGATTTGAAGTGTAATATAAGGAAGGTAAATCTGTGATTGACCTTCCTACAATAAAAGTGTTACTTCTGCTTAAACATTTGTGTCCTGTGATTTTTGATAATTGACTTGATGAAAGATTAACTAAGAGAATACATAATCAACACAAGCAAGCTCACAAGTAATTATCAAGAAGAGAATTTGTATTAACTTTAAGCCCTCCAAATTCTCAACATGGTATCAGAGCTAAGGTAACAATTAAGTAAGGGCATCTAAGAGACACTTACGGATCAGATTTCAAAGACATCTAAGCAAGTCAAAGGAGGATTCTTTGAAATTTCGAGAAGCAATCATAATCTGAATGTCACAGTCAACAGTTCGGATCATCTCGGGCTAATTTTAGAAGTATTTTGACAACCTTAGTTTAGTAGTCTAACTAATATACTTCTCGGCATACCTGGTGCAGTTCAAAGTGATACTTCAGTTAAGATGATGCTTATGCAAACACTGCAATATTGGAGAACTCACACTGCAATCACAATAATATAGTGCTACCTTAAAAGAACAATTTCAGTACCAAAATGAGACCTCGGTTTCATGACAGAAATAGCACAAGACATAGACAACCAAAAGAAGGCATTATCATCATTACAACAAGGATCGAATCCTTACCCTTGAAGAAGATCATCCAAAAAGAAAGCACTAACACATCTTTTCTCAACCACCATATAAGAAATCAAGTTGAAGACTTTATCTGCACTTATCAAGTAAGTATCTTTCATTCTATAATCAAATTTGGTTAAATGACTCTGTTTTTGTAGTGAGATCTATAAGCTGGTTGGGTTACGAAGAATCCTTGCATGAGGAGGATAGTCACAGTCCTCGAAGAAAGTAAAGTCATGAAAATTCTATGAAGGATTGGAGACATCAAGAGAATATATGATAAGCTGAAAGAATTATTCTATGCAATAAATAAGGTTATGTCACTTAGACCCGATTTACACAAAATTGAGGTATCAAAGAATGAAGGGATATCTTCATAAGATCTTAACTGTGATATTTGGAAAGGATGATAAGATGGACAACGTAACAAATAGACAAGAAAACTACCTCATTCAACTTGTGGTCTCTATGCTAGAGGGAAAAAGACAAATCAAGGGAAAAAGTGTTGAAGGATAAAAGACTCAAACTTTTGCAAAAGGAAAAGGGAAGTTTAGGAAATGTGGAAGACTTATGGACATTACAAGGAAGATGGTCCTAAAGGGACAATATCAATAGGAAAAAGAAAGGAAGCTCATATTGTTGAAATTTGGTTACCGGAGGACAGGTGGTTCGCTAAGGCTTTGATCTTTGGCCTAGGGAAAAGTGTCCAAAAGAATTTAATTTTTCTCCTAAAGTGACTTTACAAAGTTATAAAGTCAAATCTAATTTAAAAGTGACTTTAAGTGATAAAGTTACTAAGTCTAATTTTAAAGTGACTTTAATAAAGTCAATGTGAAATTAGAAAGTGAAAAGTGACTTTGGAAATAAATGACTAAGTGGGGTGAATTAAAAAATAGAAAGCGAGATTTAAATGAGCATTTAATCTCAGCCCTAGATCTAAAGCTATCTCAGCCATTGGATTTAGGGATTCCCCAAAAGTCACTTAGGGTTAGGTTAAAGGAGGAAAAGAAGAGAAAATATTATTCATTCTTTCATGAGTAGATTGAGAGAGGAGGAGAGAAAGTTGAAGAGAAATTTTTGAGCGCAGGGAGAGCAGCAAAGTTCACACAACAAATCCATGCAACAGGAGGGCACACTTCCCAAGGCAGAAAATCCGTACAACAACATTTATTGGCACAGTTACCGAGGAAGATTTCCGTATAGTAGTAGTGGGTACATTTTTCAAGGTCCGTACATCAGCAAGGAGGCACAGATTTCGAGGAGCAGTAGCCGCAGTGTAGCACGCATTCCAAGGCTGAGTTGGCATAGTTTTCGAGCCTGAAAGAAGCTGCTGTAATTTCCATACAGTCTTCACAGTAGTACGAAATTTCTGGCACGATTTTCTAGGGGGACGTATAGCATTAAATGTTGTTATCTCTTGCTGTAAAATTTTTGTTATCACTGTTTGGCTGGTTTGGCACATTTTCCGAGGTGGAGGCAAGCACGGAAAACGAGATAAGACTGTACATTGTTTGATGGAATTTTTCCTGTATATTTCATTTCTTTGTAAAAGCATTTTCCAGAAATAAAGAGAAGCTTTCGAACTGATTTTCCCCAAGGGTTGTAGGGGGTTTTTCCAGGGTCAAGTTGACCAAAAATCAGCGTGTCTATTTTCTATGTGTGGCTGATTTATTTTTCTGAGTATTTATTTCTGCATTTTAGCATTGCGAAATTTCCAGAATTTGTGTTTTCAGAATATATTTATTTTTTCAGCTTGTTGAATGTATGGCTATGGGAATGGGCATTTAACTTTATGGGAGAAATAAGGAGAAACTAAAAACCGGGGTTGGTTATCAAATTTCTACATGGTATCAGAGCTATTTTGCTGAAAAGTGCAGTTTGGGACAGCAAGAGGAAAAGTTACAGCAAGTTGATTTTTCACACAGAAATCAGTACCTTTACTACAACAGTGTTATTTTCAGTTTATTAGGACAGCATGCATGTCCTTGGGCTTGAGGGTGGAGTATAGGTTGGATGGGCATAGTAACTACAGTGTTTGGAAGGAGAGAATGCAGAGCATCTTTGAGGAGGGAGAAGTCTGGGATATCATGGTGCATATCACACAACACCCTGTTAATGTGCCTACTGATGATGTTCAGTTGGCAGCATTTAATAAAAAGAATAACAAGGGTAAGAGACTGATTCTAGATGGAATCAAAGACCATTGAATTCCTCATGTGAGAGGAAAGAGATATGCTCATGAGATGTGGACAGCATTGACCAATCTCTACCAGAGTACCAATGAGAACAGGAAAATGGTCCTAAGGGAGAAGCTAAAGACCATTGACATGGGTAAGACTGATGGTGCAGCTGGATATAATATTACTAATGTGAGATATGCATTGGCAGTAGTTGGAGAGGTCATTCCACCCACTGAGTTGGTGCGGATTGCAGTGAATGGCCTTCCCAGTTCATGGTTGAACTTTGCTAATGGGTTTTGTGCACGTGAGACCCTTCCCACTTGGGAGAGGTTCTGGGATGATTACATACAGAGAAAAATCAGAAAGAGCCAGCTTGGGGTAGCCAAACCAGTTGAGCAGGATGAGGATGTAGCACTGTTGGCAGGAGGCAAGAAAGGCAAGGGAAAGAAGCAAGCTTCCACAAGTGTTGGTGGGGGAAAAGGAAACGGTAAAGGTAAACAGGGGAACACGCAGAAGGACTATTCCAAGGTGAAGTGTTGGAATTGTCAGAAGATGGGACACTATGCAGTTGTGTGTCCGAAGAAGAAGAAGGGGAAGAACTAGAGCATGGCAGCATCAGCAAAGATAGAGGACTTTACTGATAGCTTTGATCGGTATTTTGGGTTCATTGCTTGTAAGTCCACTAGTGCAGGATCACCTACCACGGAGGTTGAGAGGGAGTGCGCATTGCCCTCCACTGGCAGAGCATCTTCAAGTATCTGGTATGTTGACAGTGGGGCTTCACGTCATATGGCAGGAGTCCATGAGTGCTTCTCAGAGCTTTCAAAGAGTGACATTGATATAGAGGTAGTACTCGGAGATGACAGCGTTGTTAGAGCAGTTGGTGTAGGCACATTGACATTTGATAGGGAACCCAAACCTCCCTTAAAGGTGTCATATGTTCTATATGTGCCAGGGATGAGGAAGAACCTCATATCCATCTCAACATTGGAGGAAAAAGGGTATGAGATATTGTTCAGGAGAGGACAGGTGTTGATATATCCCAAGGGCACTCCAGCTGATTCAACTAGAGTGATTGGTGTACACCATGCAAAGGTGTACAAGTTTGCATTTCAGCCCCTTTGGTATTGAGTAGTAGTACCGGCAGCAGAGCTAGCAGTTTAGAGCTGTGTGAGATTTGGCACTGCAGGATGGGGCACATGTATCATGGAGCCTTGAGGACATTGCGGGAGACCACTACAGGTGTGTCAGATTTCAATACTGATCACTTTGATACATGCAGAGGATGTGCTATGGGCATATTTTCCAAATCCCTTTTCCTAGCAGTGACAGGAGATCGACTGGGATACTTGATTTGATTCATTTCGTTGTGAGCTGTTGGATGTCTCATGTTTCCTTGAGTGGATATGAGTATTATGTATTATTCATTGATGATCACTCCAGGAGGACCTGGATTTATTTCTTGAAGACCAAGAGTGAGGTCTTCAAGCAGTTTCAGGAGTTCAGAGCTCTTGTGGAGACTCAAACAAGTCGGAAGATCAAGTCCCTGAGGTCGGACAATGGAGGAGAGTACACCCTTGGTGACTTTGTTGATTATTGTGCAGAGGTAGGCATTAGGAGGGAGTTCACAGTTCCGTACAACCCCCAGCAGAACGGGGTTGCGGAGAGGAAGAACAGATCCATCGGAGGGGCTACCAAAGCCATGCTACATGATCAGGGGTTACCATTGTTTTTGTGGGCAGAGGCCTGCAACACTGTTGTATACTTGCAGAACAGGAGTCTGCATCGTGCCTTGGGGCATGTGACTCCGAAGGAGGCTTTTTCTGGGAAGAAGCCTTATGTTGGTCATCTTTGTATCTTTGGGTGTATTGCATACTCCTATGTAACCAAGGAGAAGAGGACCAAGCTAGAGCCCACCACAGAGAAGGGTGTCTTTGTGGTCTACAGTGAGACCTCAAAGGCCTTTCGGATTTATATTCCCGCACAGAGGAGAGTTGTTGTCAGACAGAATGTGAAATTCAAGGAGGATAGGGCTTTCAAGAGGTCACGGGAGTTAGAGTATCTGGATTAGCCAGACCCTCAGGAGCAGCTGAGTCACTCGTATGGATCCAGTGGGCAGGGATCAGGAGGATCCGGAGGTACATTGACTATGGTGTTAGGTCCATCAGTGATCAGTGGCTCACAGAGTCAGAGGGGTGGTGCTTCGGGCAACATGCAAAGAAGTCCGTAGAGTAGTTCACTAGGGAGTCCACTGATGGAAAATTCACAAGGTACTTCAGCGTCTACAGGTTCAGGTTCAGGCAGGAGGACAGCAGACAGACAGTCAGGAGTTCAGGCTCCTAATGATAAGGAGGAGGAGTTTCATTCTCCGTTGGGAGAAGTGTGATCAAAGAAGAGGAAGCCCAAGTGGCTTCAGGATACCTTAAGAGAGGGCACATTTGTTGCTGGGCCAAAGAGGCAGGTCAGAGAGAGCAGACCACCTGAGAGGTTCTATAGCTATATGGAAATGGTTGCCAACATCGTTGACTCTGAGCCTTCTAGCTATGAGGAAGCAGCTACCCAACAGGTCTGGAGAGATTCCATGTAGGAGGAGTATTCTTCTATCATGAAGAATGATGTTTGGGAGGTGGTGCCGAGGCCTGAGGGAAAATCCGTGGTTACTTCTACATGGCTTTACAAGGTAAAGCATGTTGCAGATGGCAGCATTGAGAAATTCAAAGGAAGGTTTGTGGCTAGAGGGTTCTCCCATGTAGAGTGAGTAGATTATTAGGAGACCTTCACTCCCGTGGCTTGATATACTTCGATTCGCTCCATCATATCGATAGCAGCAAAGATGGGTTGTAAGATCCACCAGATGGATGTGAAGACTGCATTTCTCAATGGCTTCATACAAGAGGAGGTGTACATTGAGCAACCACAGGGCTTTGAGGTGCATGGAAAGGAGTCCCATGTGTGCAGATTGAAGAAGGCCATTTATGGCCTGAAGCAAGCTCCCAGAGCTTGGTACTCCAGGATAGATACATACTTGCAGGAGATGGGTTTCACAAAGAGTGATGCAGATCCAAACCTTTACTTTATTGTGATAGGTGAGGAGCCTCTCATTCTGGTGCTGTATGTGGATGACTTGGTCATTACGGGTGCAGAGAGACTCATAGAGCACTCCAAGAGAGATCTTGCGTCGGAGTTCGAGATGAAGGACATTGGCTTGATGCATTACTTTTTGGGTTTGGAGGTGTGGCAGGAGGAGGGGAATTTCTTCCTGGGGCAGGAGAAGTATATTTTGGACATCCTTAGCAGATTCCACATGGAGGATTGTAGACCCATGTTAACACCTATGATCACCAACTGGAAGAAGCTTCACGCTTCAGATTCCGAGTTGGTGGATCCCACATTGTATATACAACTAATTGGTTCCTTGATGTATTTGGTCAACACTAGACTAGATATATGTTTTGCAGTCAACACTTTGAGCCAGTTCATGTGTGAGCCCAGGAGGGTGCACTGGGCTACTGCAAAACACATTTTGCGGTACTTGTAGGGGACAGTGGATTATGGTCTGGATTATAGGCAGGGGGATGGAGTGACATTGGCAGGTTACACTGATTCTGATTGGGCAGGTTGTGCTTTTGATAGGAAGAGCACTTCAGGGTGCTGTTTTGGGTTGGGTTCGGCAGTGGTGTCGTGGTTCAGTCGGAAGCAGTAGTCAGTAGCATTGAGTTCCGCAGAAGCAGAGTACATGGCAGCCAGTCTAGCTATTTGTGAGGCCATCTGGCTTTGCAAGATGTTCTTTGGCTTATTTGGTCAACCGTTGAGACCTCAGTGATTTACTATGATAATCAGAATTTCATTAAACTCACGGAGAATCCAGTATTTCATGACAGGTCAAAGCATATCGGCATCAGATATCATTTCATCAGAGACAATGTTCAAATGGGAGCTGTGAAGCTTGAGTATATTCCCACTGATGAGCAGGTTGCATATATTCTTACCAAAGCCTTACCACAGGGCAAGCATGTCTACTTCAGAGACAAGATGGGTGTGGTGAGGAACACCTTCCTCGGTAAGAGGGAGTGTTGAATTTGGTCACCAGAGGACAGGTGGTTTCCTAAGGCTTTGATCAGGGAAAAGTGTCCAAAGGAATTTAATTTTTCTTCTAAAGTGACTTTATAAAGTTTTAAAGTCAAATCTAATTTAAAAGTGACTTTAAGTGATAAAGTTACTACGTCTAATTTTAAAGTGACTTTAATAAAGTCAATGTGAAATTAGAAAATGAAAAGTGACTTTGGAAATAAATGACTAAGTGGGTCTTTATTAAAGTGGGGGAATTAAAAAATAGAAAGTGAGATTTAAATGAGCATTTAATCTCAGCCCTAGATCTAAAGCTATTTCAGTCATTGGATTTAGGGATTCTCCAAAAGTCACTTAGGGTTAGGTTAAAGGAGAAAAATGAGAGAAAAGATCATTCATTCTTTCATGAGCAGATTGAGAGAGGAGGAGAGAAAGTTAAAGAGAAATTTTTGAGCGGAGGGAGAGCAGCAAAGTTCACACAACAAATCCGTACAGTAGAAGGGCACACTTCCTAAGGAAAAAAATCCGTACAACATTTATTGGCATGATTACCGAGGCAGATTTCCGTACAGTAGTAGTAAGCACATTTTTCGAGGTCCGTACAACAGCAAGGAGACATATATTTTGAGAAGAAGCAGTAGCAGTGTGCAACACGCATTCTGAGGCTGAGTTGGCACAATTTTTGAGGTTGAAAGAAGCTATTGTAATTTCCGTACAGTTCGTACAATAGTACAGAATTTATGGCACAGTTTTCGAGGACATACAACATTAAATGATGTTATCTCTTGCTCTAAAATTTCTATTATTATTGTTTTGCTGATTTGGCACATTTTCCAAGGCAGAGGCAAGCACGGAAAACGAGATAAGTCTATACATTGTTTGTTGGAATTTTTCTTGTAGATTTCATTTATCTGTAAAAGCACTTTCCAGAAATAAAGAGAAGCTTTTGAATTGGTTTTCACCAAGAGTTGTAGGGGGTTTTTCCAGGGTCAAGTTGACCAAAAATCAGCGTGTCTATTTTCTGTGTGTGGCTGATTTATTTTTTTGAGTTTTTATTTCTACATTTCAGCACTGTGAAATTTTCAAAAAAAAAAATTCAGAAAATATTTATTTTTCCAGTCTGTTGAATGTATGGCTATGGGAATGGGCATTTAACTTTATGGGAGAAATAAGGAGAAACTAAAAACCGGGGTTGGTTATCAAATTTCTACACATCATCGAAAAAGGATGGAGGAAGCTAAAGAAAAAAAAAAATTCAAGGAAAATCACGCAAAACTTATGAATAAGGAATTGATTTCTGTTGGTTATATGATAGGAAGAAATGTAGCATCCTAATCGAAGCATGGCAGGAGCTCTTGGTGAATCAGCGCCGAGAAAACCTCTTTGACAAACGTTACTAATAGAAAGTAGTCATCAAGAGCAAGGGTCATCATAGAAACATACTTCTGGGATGTGATGACATATTGATGAAACAAGCCAAGGGAATGAAGCTCTTCATTCTTAAAAATTGCAACAGGATGACTAAAGGGAAAAATGTATTAGGTATGTATATATTTATATGCTAACATTGGATGTTGTGATGTCATGTCATATGGTTGTAGGTGATATACCTCCGTCTTTAGAAGTATGATCTATGGAGGAGTATCTCTCAGTGCACGGATAGATGAAATCAACATAATATGTCCTCATGAAATATGAGGTGGTTGTATATGAACAAGAAACTAGAAAGGTTATAAGTTCCTGGGAATGAAGAACGTGCAGAAAGGGAGAGATCAGGAAATGCAACCATGTCAAGAGATTGTTATCATCCGGAGGCTAAGAAGATGTGACTAGGAGATCTCCTGGAAAGATATGTAGACTCTAACAAGTCTGGTAAAGAAAAACACCCTTGGAAAAACATATCAGTAGGAGATGTGTCAATCTGTATGAAGGATGTCGATGCTTACAGAAAGATGTCATGGTGAAAGATCATCACTGAGGTAAATTTTGTTTTAAAAGTTCATATGTAAATGTTTCTCTAGATGAATTTATGCAAGGCTGCTAATCATGAAAGAGGATGAATGATCCTGGAAGATGATTCGAAGGAAAGAAGCATGGCACAATAGTAGACTAGATAAGGAAGTCTGATGAATCAATCTCTGATAGCTGACATGACTTAGGATGGAAATGATGAATGATCTACGCCCCATGAAGCTTAAAGTTGGAGATTCCTCAATATCGAAATCCATGACATCGAGGATAGGAATTCTTCATGAGCAGTTGGGTGTCTCACCGTTGCTGCTAGAGGTCCATGGTTAAAAGGGAGCCTGATGGTAAGTTTCTTACTTGGAAGAAACTTGGTAATTCCTAAGGATGAGCTTAGGTACATTCTTTGTATAAGAATGAGTACATTCCCTTGTGGAATAATGTCATCCCTGGTTGAGAGGGAGAGATGGACACATCATTCTGGTCTTGGGAAGACAGAATGGAGGATTGGGTAATCATCTGACATTCAATACTCTTTGAGAATGTGATAGGGCATTCAAGATAAGGGTAGTTGGGGACCAATATTCTTTGAGGGCTAGCTACCTAGGAGAAGAATAGTCCAAGAAGGTCATACTTTGGTAACACCCAGGTGGAGTATGTACCTTGGAGAGACAATGACAAAGGTGTCTATAAGTCATGTGTCTTGCCAGCATTGAAGCCCATTGTCTCGTTGAAGAGATTGGGTTGTTAGTCAAGGCCTTGCACTAGGACAATGTTGGCTGATATGATGCTATACAGATGCGATTACCAATTCGATTCTTCTTATGAGATTCTTCAGTTTGAAAGTAACCATGTACCTATATGAATACCTCCCTAGTTAAGAGGGAGTGTTGAAAAGTGTAACTAGGTCAGTCTTCATGTTGACTATGTAATTATGTGCTTATGTAAAGAAGAAGAGAAATATAATAAAATGTATTTTAGTGTACTTGCTTCATGGATTTCATGAGCAAGATTTTTATTATGTAGATAGACTTCTTCTTGATGTCTTCTAGGTTCTTCTCTTCTTCCATAATTAAAGTGTCATATACATGAAGGATTAGTTTAGATATCTATGCTCCAAAGACCTTGTAAAGAAGCTCACAAACAGCCCTCAAACAAGCTGGAAGACAAGCTCAAAAAGCACTGGAAGTTAAGCTCCAAATACAGTGAAGACAACTCTCTAACAATGCTAGAATATACGTGAATAAATACCTCATGAAATGCTTTTCATGTCGGCCCTAAAACTGTGGACAAGTCGGCCCAAAGTCAGATTGATGAGTCGGCCTAAAATTAGAAAGTATACTTCTATATATAAGCTAGTATGCGGTTCATTTAAGATAAGAAATTTTTGGACAAGTAAGTTCATAACAATGCAGGTCTGAAGGTAAAAGCGAAGTCTGAAGGTCCGAAGGTCTGAAGGTAAATGCGAAGGTCTGAAAGTCTGAAGGTAAATCCAATGTATAAATCTAAAGTGTTGTAGGTAACCCCAAAGTGCTGAAGTTAAATTCGAAGTGTTGAAAGTAAATGCTAAATGCTGAAGGCAAGGTACTAAAGGTTAATGTGAAGTGTTGAAGTGTAGATCTGAAGTGTAATGTAAGGAAGTTAAATCTGTGATTTACCTTCCTACAATAAAAGTGTTACTTCTGCTTAAAAATTTGTGTCCTGTGCTTTTTGATAATTGACTTGATGAAAGATTAACTAAGAGAATACATAAGCAACACAAGAAAGCTCACAAGTAATTATCAAGAAGAGAATTTGTATTAACCTTAAGCCCTCCAAATTCTCAACATTTTTGCAATGAAAACAATGATGCAATGATGATGTCATGATGAGATAAATTGAAGAGATTTATTGGGTATGATGAAGAGCAGTGATGACATCTTCTAAGTTGATAAGGTTGTCATTGATGATGTAGCATGGAGACCATGTTGAAGCTGAAGATTGACAGGGCTCGGTGAAGAAGATATTGGGAGTCGTCAGTTACTACCAAACATATCTTGACAAAGTATTGTAGTGGGTTGGAGCCCAAAAGGTTGGAGCCTCGAAAAGACAAGGTAGGTGCCTTGGCGGATAGGGTTGGAGACCTAGAGGATCGGTGTCCTCAAGAGACTAGGTCGGAGCTTGTACCAAAGAGGTTGGTGCCTCAAAGCGACAAGGTTTTTTCCTTGAGAAGATAGGGTTGGAGCCCTAGAGGTCGAAGCCTCGTGAAGTCCAAGTCAGTGCTTGGAAAAGTACAGGTTGGTGCCTGGAAGGATTGAAGATTGGTGTCTTCATCCAGGGGTGGAGCCTTACACTATTGTATTGGATTTATTATAAAGAAGAGATTAATAAAAGTATTTATTCTTATTGTTCATTTTGTGTTCTAAATATGAGCAATCTAACTAGTAAAAATAACAATTGAAAATAAATACCGATTCACCCACCCTCTCAGTATTTCCAATAGGTTGTTGAAGTCTCAACAAGAATATTATAAGGACTTGATGGATCATTTGGAAGACACACCGAGAGAGAAAGTCTAGAGATCGAAATTCTTTAGTGAGTAGTTCTCATAGAGAAAATCGATTGAGAATATTTTCGCAGAGAGGGGTAGAGATAATTTCCGATTGGAGATTTTCCTGAGTCGGGAATACACCGCAGAGGAGATAGAGAGAAGTACACAAAGAGGCAATGTAGCATCTACGCAGAGCCATAAGAGGCAACACAATAGACTTGAGAAAGTCTGTGATTCCACCGAGGATTAGTTAGATCTAGTGCCGGAGAGATGGGGTGTCAGAGCGGGAGATGCCATAGGGTTAGATCCATCCAGCAAGCAACGGTGACGCAGTTCCCACGCAGAGTGATGCAGAGGCAGTGGAGGGATTGTCAGTTAGGGGTTTGGCCAGTTTGGGCTTCCAGTGTTAGTGTGAGGTAATCTTACTAGTGTGAAAATTTCTGAATCTTAACATACATAAATCCTACAACAATTATCTGATTTGTATTACCTACTTGTTTTCTTCATTTAACAAGTTATTTACAAAATTATTCAGTAAATTCTAATACAAATACATTGCAACCTACACCAATATACAGATCAACAAATGAAAAATAAATGAAGCAATCACACAAAGGACACACTTATTTTTGGACAAATGTGCCTGGAAAAACCCAATGTGGGAAAATAGGTGCAGCAAATCTGAGGGTTTGTATTATTAAGTAGCATTATTCTGAGTACAACTAGGGTACCAAAATCTGGCTCACCCAACAGAGAAAATCCTTGGCAGACAGACAAAATAGTGATTTTTACCTCACACTACAAGTCTCAGCTAATGTAGATAAGAAACTGGTGAAACCCCAATTGCCTCTGCGCAGTAGATGCATGGGCCTGTGTGGGTCTGGCTGAGGACTGTGTCACCCCTTCTCTGTGCTGATCTGGCTCTCAGAAAATCGAGTTTTAGCCCTCCCAGCTCAGAAACCCCAATCTTCAGCTAAATCTGGACTATCTCTCGGATGCTTTGCGCTGCCCCTGCGTGGGCTTGCATCACCCTCTCTAGGGACTGCGCCATCTCTCCTGGTGGATGTGCTTCTTACTCTGTTGTCTCTGTTGCCCTTGCCCTGCTATGTACTCTTGGTCCTCCGACTAATAACTGCTTCTTCCCCTCGTTGCAACTGAATCACTTAGATCTTATCTTCGTTCGAGCACTTCTCTGTCAGAAGAATTCGATCTCTTGATTCATTGTGTGTATTCTCCAATTGACCCTCAAGCCTTCCTTTATAATTTTTTTGTTGAGAAATCAACGGTCGTGATCTAATCCTTAATCAATGGTTAAGATTAAATTAGACTTGATCCTCGTCACTTAGAAGCTTCTCACCCACATGTTTAAATTAATTCACTTTAATTATTTTAATTCCCTAAGTTTTAACTTAGGCTCCATTAAAAATAATTAATTATTTGAATAACTTTCACTCCGGGTGCAATTTATCCAAACGATTTTTGGGTCTTGGAGATCTCATGTGTTCTAGTTAGATCACATCCGATGCTACCCAAAAATCAACACTCCCTCTTAGCAAGGAATGTGCTCTAGCAATACTTCTCACCAGAAGCATCACCCTGATCCACGACATCGGTCCTTTGCGCTGTTGATGCTTGACCTCTTGCCCTTCATCCACTGCGCTGCTACTATTTGTACGACTGCCCATGACTCTGCCACTGTCACTATTACATCTGTACTGCAGCTCCCTCTCAAAATACTACATCATGCTGCCCATAGCACTGTCATTGCTAATTGTTGCACTGCAACTTAGTTGTTGAGAGTTGAGCAATTGAAAAAATTAGCAAAACTAAGGAAAAAAATTCTCCAAATTAAAAAAAATCGTGGGTTCTAGAAAAATTAATTTCTAGAGGTCCTCCACCAAGGGAATATTGAAAATTTCAAGAGATTTTGGACCCTTGAGCCTTGGTCGTTAAGTCAAAATCAATTTTTTGAGGAAATTAACTCAAAATAATTAATTTTGAGTTAATTAAAACTCAATCAAATGAAAATTTTGATTTTTCCTCAAAGAATAATTAATTTTTATGGTGATGATTAAAAGATAATTTAACCTTTATGAACGGTCGAGATTACTTTGACATGGATCAAGCCAAATAGCCGTTGAAGAATTTATCTATAAATTAGGAGTCATTTGTCAATCAAAGGGTCCGATCTTTTAGATCATGTACTAGCTCTTGAAGCTCTTGTAAACTTTTCTGGAATAATACAACGCAAAGTCTTTGGGGTCTTACTTGATGGAAGTGTTCCTCTTCGGTATCTTATGGTAACTTGTGTTTAATATTTTGTTGATCTTATTTTATAATTTGTTGGTTAATAGCTCTTGTAGATCAATCTATTGCACATGTATCTTGCTTAGGTTGTTGGGTTTTAAAATAACATCAATATTTTTATTTGATTAGCAGGTATCTCTAATATTTGAAGATTTAATCGTTATTTATACCTTTATTAATTTAGCGACTTATATTTTAAGTGTGCAGAAATCATTTATATTCATAAATTTTGGGCATTTAGGGATATCCTCGGTTGGACCTGTGGAATCCCAAAACTTAAGATCTAGATAGCCTTCCATATTAAAACTCCGAGATGATCTAAGGAAATATATCTTGCGGGAATTTTCTGGGCTAGTACCTAAATTTAAAAAAAAAACATTTATCTCTCAAAAATTTTGCTAAATAGCTAGAACTGGCTAGGAAGAGCCTTCTATCTATAGATCTGGGAGTGGAGTTCGACTCATACTACTCATATCTGATAGATTTGTATATTATTTGTATAAATTTGTAATTTAATTGTGTAGATCTGAAGTTTTTGTATTCTAACACTAGGGTTTTTGGTATTTTCTCTTTTTTGGTACATATTGGGTATTGGGTTTTTCTCCTTTCACTTGTGAAAGAATAGATCTAATAAATCAGCCAAGGAAATCTTCAGATCTAAGAAAATCTACACCCTAAAGGACAAGATCTAGGCTCAAAATTTGTTTGCAGGGTTAAAAAACGACGAAATCATTCATTTGAAGATCCAAATCTGAGTTTTTTCATTGTGAATTCTAAGAGCCAATTTAAAACGGACTTATATCAGTTTCAAAATTCGATTTTGGGGAAAAACATATTTAATTTTTTTGAATAAAATTTTAATTTTTTGGGCAACCCTTGGCTTTTTCTCTACTATACGTTGTCCAACATCACCTCCCATATCCTCTCTGCGTTTTTCTTCAAAACCCTCCATCCCTCGCCGCTCTTTGCTTCCCCAAGCCCGCAACTCTCATTCTCACTGTTCTTTCTACGTTTTTCTTTTCTCGACCTGCATCCAACATTATTTCCTTGCTGCCTGCTATGTCCCTTTCTCCCTCGACCTTCCCTTCTGTAGCCCTCATTTCTTTCCCTCGTCCCTTTCTCCACCTCGCAGTTGCTTCTCGGTCTCTTTTCCCTGCGCTACTCCATTTGTTGCTTTTTCAATCCCTGCAGACCCTCGTATCCTTGCAAGGCTTCCTTTTCTTCCTTGTTGCGTCTCCTTCCCGATCCTCCCTGCCTTGCGTACTCTTCTCCCTCAATCCCTAGCTTGCTCTTGCTTGCTGCCCGAGCTCCCTACAATCCTTTCGCTCTTGCATTTTCTCTCGTCGTCTGCTCTTTGAATCCCTTTTTCCGCTTTGACCTTTACCTAAACTCAAACCAACATAAAAATAATTATAATTTTCTTATGTGGCCTTTGGCCCTTATAAAATTAAAATCCTCATTAAATAATTAACATTTAAAAACTAAAAAATTTAACTTCTAAATTTTTGTTTAAAAAATTCATAAAAATTATCACATAATAAAAATTAAAACAATTTTTGTTTTTTGTGATATAAAATTTTGAGAATCAATTTTTGGGTTAACTTTTGACATAGGGGTTTTCGACCATTTATAATGTGTTTAAATTTCTGGGCTTGATAAAAATTAGTGTGGGGAGAAATTTAAATTCCTTATAGTCAAGGTAAATTTTTTTTTTAATATCTATAAAGTTTGACTAGAGGAGAAAATATAAATTTTCTGGGTTTGGGTTGTTTAAGAAGATCATTTAATCCCATAATTACTTGACGAAGTGTTTATTTGATTAGCATCTAAATTTCATGGTTTTTCATGGTTATTAATTATCGAAATTTAAGTTCTTAAGTTTTCATTATTTGCATGTTTCACTAAAGTTTTGTGATCATTGGTTTTAATGCTTGATAATTATTGAGATCGCTTATTATCTAAGAAGGAAATTAATTGTAAGTGTTGATTTATTTACTTGAATTATTGGATATTTCTTGAACATCTAGTTTTGGAAATTTTGAACTAATTTTGATCATCACTTTATTGAGTACTTTATCATGGAATTGTGATAAATTGTATATATTTCGATTGAGTATGTTTGAGCATCTACATAATTGGCATTTTTGCTTAAGTGCTTAGTGTTTAAATAGGAATAAATTGCAATCTAAGTGCTTTGGGTCTTTATCATCGCGTCTCACTAAAACATCTTCTAATTCTCCTTGCATTCCGCATTTTAAGTTAGTCTTGCATAATTAAAATTTACTTCCAAGCATAAAATTGGTCAATATAAAGATAGGTACGCATCCACCTTTGCTAGAAAAACTTGGTTTTTCTAGTACTTTTGGTGATCTTGTAGTTGTCGGAGCCACAACTGTCTGCAGTGCCGGAGGCACTAGGTATGTTAGATTTTTAAGAGAGGTATTGTTAATCACACCTTAGTGTGCTTCACCTTATTTTTTCTCTGCCACTTACTACGAAATCAAGCTCAATGTAGTAAATATTGAACGGTTTAAACTTAGAATGGGCATTTACTTAAAATTAACTATTATTCTTTCATTTCACATTAGTCTTAGGATCTGCATTACATATAAGACAGTTATTCATTTAAGCAGCAGGTCCTAAATTTCTTAGCAAGATAGTTGACTCCATAAGACACTGGTATCAATCATCTAAATCTAATCAAATCCTTTAAATCTTGCTAGATCTAATACGAGTATTGATCGCTCAACTGTGTATCCCAGATTGATTTGTTCCCAACTAGTCCTTCATTCCATTTCCGTAGGGTCTACTCCCCTTATTCTGTTGTAGGGATACAACTTAAACGAAGAGATTGGGGATCAGGGTGACAGCCCCCGATCTGAGTTGTTGTCGCAGTGCCTAGACATTTTGTGCGACAACAAATACAATAATGGAATCGAGTGGGGATCAGGGGAAACATCCAGGCTACATGTCATGCTGCAAGGGTAGCTATAACAAGGGAAGCCCATACTTGGGTATATAAGTGTAGGAGGGAGCAAATCGTGGTACATGAGCTACCCCTACCTTTTTTTTCCACCCTTCTTCATATGCCTTTTTCCTTTAGTCTTTTATTTATTTTTCTTCATAATTTCTTGGGGCTCCAGGGGATAGAGAGCATGATGTGTGAGATGTAGCAGTGAATACCCCCTTAATGGGGCGATTCATTGCCCACCGGGGGTTGGGATAATAATGGGTTCCTTAATGATAGAGGGGGTTCATCTAGGGCCAATAGGAACCAGGGTGATGGCCATGGGTAAGCGGTAGAGCTCATGTTTGGGTTTTTCCCATGTGCTAAATTTGTTTGTCCTAACCATCCTTTGCAATTTGTGGTACATTTCCTGTTGATAGTGGCCAAATTATGCTTTTACTTTTCTTTTTAGTTGCATCAACCTCCAAGGCATCGTTCCAGGCCCAACCCAAGGTGTGGACAAGGGGAGGGGGAAGCTAACCCTATGTGGACCCGGATTGGAAAAGGGATAAATGGTGCTAAAGACGAGTGGAAGGGGAGCAATGTAGCTGGTATAGGAAGCAGGACTACTCAACTAAAATCAAGATTTCTCATGTAGTGCCAACCTAAGATCCAAATGGTTAGTAAAGGAAACTCCACGGGACTAGGATACAAGGGTAGCCACAAAATCGGGCAATGGAGACAAGAATATAAGCCTAACCTACTCTTTCTGCCAAATCACCCCACCAATCCATGTCCAAAAGTGCTCACAACAAGTAAGGAAAATTACTCAACTATGCCAATGAATAGTTATACCATTGGGGTTGGAAGGCCCACCTTCAAACATACATTCATGACAAGTGGCTGAGGGACCACATGGTTGGCTCAAGTGGCAGAGAAAATGGCACATCGAGCTATCTAGTGGTTGCAAGGGGCTATTAGTTGTTGGCTGAGGACCATCTACACTACCAACAGGTGGTGGGTAACAAGCCCATGGCTACATGGGTCAACTTTGTGAAGGTGATGCATGAGGGATTATGTACTTCGATGCATAGAGAAGATATGTGCAAGAATGGGAGACAAATGCATTAAAGAGAAAAGCTAATGACAACTTCCAACAATTTAGAAGGGGAAGCTTATGATTGGTTCTTATGATGGGCAAAAGAATGTGATCATTTTTTTTCATCGGAAAAGTTTCATGATTGCGTTATTAAAGAGGTTTCATGGCAAAGAAGATGATGACTTGTACAACAAATTTGTACATTTTAAATAGAAAGCAAATGTAAAAAACTATACACACGAATGGAAAGTTTTAGCAACTAGACGAAATGGATTCACCAGAAGAAATTGCTAAAAATTTACATTTGTGGATTGAAAGATAATATTCATAGTGAAATAAAGCTATGGAACCCTAAAACAATGAGGAAGCTAGTCATGTAATGAAATTAATTGAAAAAAAAAGAACAAGTTCAACAAGTCATCATCCCCAAAGAAGATGAAAAATGGCATCAAGAGTCAGAGAAGAAAACAATAAACAAATGTAGATATTGTGGTGACAGATCATCACCAAGACACAGATGCAACAATAAGAAATTGTATACTTACGAAGCAAAAAAGGACTTAGACACATCTAGCCATGAATTCGAGAAAGGGACAAAGAAGAAAAACAATTTTCATAAGTGTGGGAAGAATTGGACACTGTGACATAGTTGTGAAGACATCTCCTTATGCTATTATAAAAGTGGGAATGGAAGGCAATTAGAAGTACAAAAGCCATATGATGAAATCATGGAAGCATACTATGCAAATTTAGACCATGACGATACTCTACAAAAAGCATCACTAGCTTCAATCTGATGTGTTCAACTAATAAAAGCGGAAATAACAAACTTCAAGGATAGATAATTACTCCCAAAGACCAATTACAACCATTGATTACAAAATATGTTCCACTGCATCTCAAAATGGAATGTATCTAGTCTTTAAGAAAAAAAGAAAGCAACTCTACATCTCCACCGAAAACCATGATAGGGAAACCACAACCTAAGACCCTGAAGCTTAAAGGAGTTATAAAAGATAGAAATGTCACAATAATCATAGATTCTGGCAATAGTGACAATTGTATATACATTGGTGTTGCTAAACAACTAAACCTTTTTGTGTACTCGACCAAAGACCTCTCTGAAAATTCCAAGTCCGAAATCCTACTACAGCGAACTGAAGTAACTTCTCTTACTTGTTATTAAAATGAACAAGTTATTTGCAATGTTCTACTGAAAATAATGAAGCAATTACTATTGTAGCCTTCACTTAATTAATTAAATATGTCGAAACAAGAAACTAAGCAATAAAGAAAAAACATCACACAGGACACCGTTGTTTTTGGACAAACGTCCTCGGAAAAACCCAATGCGAGAAAACTTATGCAACAGATACGAGGGTTTTATTACTAAGAAACATTCATTTATGAATACAATCTCTGGATGCCTTGCTGGAAATCCAGTACAAAGAATATCACTCAGTAAAGAAAAATAGTGAGATTACCTCACTCAGCAAGTCTCAACTGGTCCGGTAGCTGAAACGACAAACCCCCAACACCCTCTGCGCAGCCACGACGTAGTAATTACGTGGGCCTGCGTGGGGAACCTTGGAGGATTGCGTCACCTCCTCTACTCGATCGATTTTCTCTCAATAAACTTGATTCCAACCCTTCCAGCTTAGAATCCCGATCTCCTAGCAAAATCTCGTAACTCTCTCAGGAAGACTGCGCTGCCTCTGCGTGTGGCCTTCGTGGCCCTGCGTCACCCTCTCTAGGCACTGCGCTGCCTCCTCTGCGTCTTTCTTTGCCTCTCTGTTGATTATTCTTAGCCCCAGAGAAGATCCTCTGACCAAAACTATCTCTGCCCATCAATTGCGTGAGAATCTCTCTATCAAAGTTTTCCTCTGAGCACTTCTCACTTTAGAAAATTCGACCTCGTGATCTCTCAGTGTGTATTTCGAAATAACCCTCAAGCCTTCTTTATAGTCTTCTCATTGAGACTTCAAAGACCAATATTAGATCTCTAATCAACAACTAAGATTAAATTTTGACTTTATTTTTTCTAGAACATTCATGCCCATATTCTATTAATTCACTTTAATTATTTTATTTTCCTAAGTTTAGACTTAGGGTCACTTTAAAATAATTAATTATCTTAATAAAATACAATCTGGGTGGAATTTCCCCAAACAATTTTTGGGTTATCTGGAATACATCTCTCTAAGCCTATCCACAAAGTTTGATACTTAGAGCACATCCAATGCTACCCCAAATCAACACTCCCTCTGACTCTGAAGCATCGCCCTCTATGCTGCTGATGTTTGACATGCTTCCCACCAACCATTGCGTTGTTGTTGCAACTATACTACTGCTGACCCTGCCACGATCAACACTCCATTTGTACTGCAACTCCATCTCAAATGTTGCATCTGTTGCTAGCACTGCCACTACTAATTCTACACTGCAACTCAGGTGCTGAGAGAAGCAACTGAAAAACATCCAACATATGAACAAGTGTTCAGTATGGATACATATTGACATTGAAATTTTGATTACTGCAAGTCCCACGCTCTCTTTGAACCACTGCACTGTTGTTGCTTCTGCACTGCTGCAACTCTTCACTGTGCTGCTCAGATTTAGCGCTTTAGCTACTGCATCGGTTGCTCCAACACTCCTTTGCACCAACTAAAACTCCTCCAGCCTGCTACTACTAATCTTGGGTACTTGTAGCAAGATTATGATCCAAGAGGTGGACTCCTCAAGGATCATGCCCAACTGAAGTTCTTGCGAACTTACAGTTCAATATCGCCCCATTTCCCTCCTTGAGATGTGTGGGGGTCATGGCATACTCATCTTCTTCGATATTTGCAAACGCAACCTTTGGATCATGCTTCTCGTCCTTGTCCTTTTTCTTCAAAGGACACTGTGTTGCATAGAGACCAAGTTCACCACACCTGAAGCATTTAATCTTCGAGACATCTTTCTTCCGTCTCTGCTACTCCTGCTACCCCTTGGATGCAAGGGTTGCATTTTCCTCCTCCTCCTTTTTCTTCGACCCACTGCCACTAATGTTGTCAAGTTTACACTTGACTAGGTCCCTCCTTAGCTCTTCTTGCTGAAGAGCAGCCCACATCTCTTCCCAGCTCGGCAAGGTTTCTCTACCAAGGATACTTTGGATGAAAATTTGTCATTCTTCTATGACTGTGTTGAGGGCCAACCTTACCATCGCAGCAAGCTAAGGCATGGACCCCATGACTGCTACCCGATCATGAGTTTCCTAAAGCCTAGATAGGATCAGAACAATACGCTCCCCCTTCTGCATCTGATCATCCTCAGTTTCTTCTCTGAGTACATATTCTGTTGTTTGAAAGATCCTTCGTATAGCGATGCTAAGGCTTCCTGTTGATTTTTGGTAGCATCGGAAGTGCTCTAAGACTCAAACTGGGTGGAAAGGCTTGGGCACTGGTATTCCAAAGAACCCATAAACCGTTTGAGAAAATTCCACTAAGAACATGTTTTATTGTAAAAATTAATTATTCTAATGGGAACCCTAAGTCTAAACTTAGGGAAATCAAATAATTAAAAGTTATTAATAAAACAAAGTGAGAATGATCTAGAAAGCAAAGATCAAGTCAAGTTATAATCGTAGTTGTTGATTAGAGATTTAATCTCGGTCATTGATATCTCAACAAGAAGACTATAAAGGAAGGCTTGAGGGTTAGTTGGAAAGATACATCGAGTAAATCAAGTGATCGAATTCTTCTAACGGAGCAGTAATTGGATGAAGATCAAATCTAAGTGATTCCAGCGCAGTGAGGGGTAGAGACAGTTATTGGTTAGAGGATCTTCTCCGCGACCAAGAATACAAAGTAGAGATTCAGCAGAACCAACAGAGGTAGCAGTGCAACCTCCAGGGAGTGTGACGCAACACCCATAGGGGGTAATGCAGGCCCACGCAGGGCCCACATAAAGGCAATGCAGTGTTTCCAAGAGATAGTCTGAGATTTGCTGGGAGATCAGGGTTCTGTGGCGGGAGGGCTGGAACAAGACTTTTCGAGGAGCAGATTGATCCAAGAGAGGAGGTGACACAGTCCACGGAGGTCCCCACGCAGGCCTATGCAGCTACTGCGCAGAGGCAGCGCAGAGGGTGTTGGGGTTTCGCCAATTGAGCTACCGGATCAACTGAGACTTGCAGTGTGAGGTAAACTCAAAATATTTTTGTCTGTCATGATTTCTCTGTACTGGATAGCCAAAAAGGCATCCAAAGATTGTATTCAGAAACTATTGCTTAATAATATAAACCCTCATATCTGTTGCACCGGTTTTCCCGCATTAGGTTTTTTCAAAGACTCAGTCCAAAATAAAGGTGTCCTATGTGTGATTTGTTCTTTACTCAATTTCCTTGTTTCATAATCATAAAGTATTTCCAGCGCAGTGAGGGGTAGAGATAGTTATTGGTTAGAGGATCTTCTCCGCGACCAAGAATACAAAGTAGAGATTCAGCAGAACCAATAGAGGTAGCAGTGCAACCTCCAGGGAGTGTGACGCAACACCCATAGGGGGTAATGCAGGCCCACGCAGGGCCCACATAAAGGCAGTCCAGTGTTTCCAAGAGATAGTCTGAGATTTGCTGGGAGATCGGGGTTCTGTGGCGGGAGGGCTGGAACAAGACTTTTCGAGGAGCAGATTGATCCAAGAGAGGAGGTGACACAGTCCACGGAGGTCCCCATGCAGGCCTATGCAGCTACTGCGCAGAGGCAGCGCAGAGGGTGTTGGGGTTTCGCAAATTGAGCTACCGGATCAACTGAGACTTGCAGTGTGAGGTAAACTCAAAATATTTTTGTCTGTCATGATTTCTCTGTACTGGATAGCCAACAAGGCATCCAAAGATTGTATTCAGAAACTATTGCTTAATAATATAAACCCTCATATCTGTTGCACCGGTTTTCCCGCATTAGGTTTTTTCAAAGACTCAGTCCAAAATAAAGGTGTCCTATGTGTGATTTGTTCTTTACTCAATTTCCTTGTTTCATAATCATAAAGTATTAAGTGTAGGCAGCTTCACTAATTTTCTTCAATAATTCATGAAGAAATCTGAATTAATTTTGTAATGTAATTTACAAAATAGAAGAAATAAATTAGGCAGATAGCTGGTTGCAGTAGAATTCCTAAGATTGTTAGATCTAGGAATTTTCACACTTCCCACATCTGCCTAGTTGTGTCCTTGCTGGCTATGTGGGACACTATGTGATCCTTCACTCCATCTAGGAGTAGCCTCTTCGTCGTCGCCATATCAGCCTTGTACTTCTTGTTCTGATTTGGACCTGTAGGGACAACTACCATACTTTCCACAAAAAGCTTGAGATCGTATTCGTCTAGAAGCCATTTGATTCTTGTCTTCCAGATCGCGTAGTTGGAGGCTCCCCCCAACTGATCTTGATCTCTAAGCCCATGAGTTGCCATATATGTTAAAAAAAAATTGTTGAATCTTCTCCCTCTCTTTCTCCTCTGCGCAATGCTGAACTGGCTTATGCACTGCTTGTGGGAAGTGGTAAATCAACCACCCAGATTTGCTGCATAGATCTCGAAAAATAGAATCACCTGGTTAGGAATTCCCTGAGGAAGAAAATTCCCTCATTGTGCTTCTTCTCTCTCTTTTGACGACTTTATGCCCAAAAAATTGCGTGCAGAAAAACTGCATCCCACCACCTCTATGCTAAGGCTTTGCATTGTGTTAACCTTGCCGCCTACCCCTACCTACAGTTAGTGGGAAAAGCCTTCAAGCCCACCAGGGATTAGGGTAATTTTGAGGTCTAAATGGGCCTCCTAAGGAAATTATAAAATAATAGTGGAAATAATAAAATAAGATTTGATTACATCATCAAATTGTAGAGGGAAAAAAGAAAAAACTACTTTTCAACTCGTATTTTCAACTTATCTCCCCGTTGAGCACTGGAGTGGCACCTGATGCTTATATGAAGACTCCATGCCCAATGATGAACCAAAGGACATGTGTACCATCAGATATCATCAGTTCAACAGATTTTTTAAAGTCTACTTCTACTTATCATTTTCTCTTGTACCCAGATTCCACGCTCTACGGAAAATTGTAATGAGTGATGCTAGTAATGATGAATTTGAGTCAGTATTGAGTTTTTAATAGGCCTAGGTAGCTTGGGACCTTGCCAACAAGTGAGTATTACTCTGCTAGGGGACGTTTTTTCACTCGGTTAATTATCATCTCCCTATCAAGACTTAATAATTAATTGAATTTTTTCCTCCAAATTTACCCCAACGCCAGAGTACAGCTTGATGGTGAGGCCTTGCGTAAGTCCTAGTGTCTAGAGTCAATGTATGTTACCATACTAGATCACACAAAAAATTTCATGGAATTTGGTTAGGTCTAGGTAGTGATTTTTAATTTTTTAGATTTCCCGCAAGTCGAAAATTGGAATAAAAATTGTAATAAGTGTTGCCTAGAGAAGTTGTATGAGGTATGAGTAATCAAAATTACACCTCTCACCCTCAACTTTCTCCTATGACACACTTTGAGGTGTTAAAAATGTGTTTTGAACCTTCAAAACCCACATTTTCTAAGTCTAGTGGGAAATCTAGTAATTAATTTAGCCAGAAATTAAATAAATGGAGAAAAATAAATATCCACACATGCTAAATGAGGTGGAAAATTATGGAGGAGTTAAAGTGAAGTCACAAGGTGATGTGGACTCCTAAAATCAAGGAAATGACTTGTGCTCAAATAAAATTGAATTTATGGCATTAAATGAGAGCTTCTTTCTTGGAAATTCGAATTTATGAAGTTAATGCACATTTGAGAGGATTTAGGAGAATATTTGGTGGAGAGTTTTGTGCGAAATTTCCCCCACATGGGTTACCACCCATATACACTTGTCATTCCATCATAAATTTCGAATTTGGCACATAAGGGAAGAAGAAAATGATGTCCACTTGCCAAAATCTGATTTTTACACTTGGAAATAGAGTTCCACTTATCAAATTCAAATTTGTCTTGTGGTCTCTTCGCTCTCACCACTTGGCATTTGGTTCTTCATTGAGATTTTCTCCCAACTTTATATATAATGGAGCCATGGGCTCTCATATCGTATCTTTTGCAACCAGTTATTGTGCTTGGGGAAGCTCTGCTTCTATGTACTTGTGTTCTTCATGTCAATAAAAAGACTATGGGGTTCATTCATGAATGTTATTCCACTGGAGAATTGCTTGGACCATTGATGGTATATCTCTACTTGTCCCTTTGATTTATGTTTCATTCTACTCATATGCTTTTGTTGAATTGTAGATGTATAGCTATCTTACATTTACAATTGGTTATTTGATATGTTCAAGGCCAAAAAACTCTATCTTTTTTTATACAAATTCTAGAGTTCCCTTGCCATTGTTTATTGATTTAATCCATATGAGCTAATGTTTGTTGGAATTTTTGTAGAGGATCATTGTTGAATCAACTAGCAAGCGTGAGGGAAAGTCTTCAAGAGACCAACCCACTCTTGGCATTGTTTTCAAGGAGCTCTCATCGTTATTTGAATTTCATAGAACTAATTTTTTTGAAAGTACTTGTTCTTGCAGGGTTCTCCTTCACATAGTCTATGCATGAATCAAAATATTAAAAAATTCATTTACATATTTTAATTGTGCTTTGATTTCATTATATAGCTATTCAAGAGCTTCACATAAGCTAGACAAGCAATGGGGATCATTTCCCATCACTTGATTTGGCCTGTGTATATTATTTTGTAGCATATTCCCATACTTACATGCTCTCTTTTCACATTAACTTTGGTTTTATTTTTTCAGCCCTAACATTCTTGTTTGTAGGTTCTCTCTAGCTTCAAGTTGCATTCGAAGGAGGTCGTGGGCATTAGGAGAGCTTCTGGAAGAAGGCTAGGTCATACACCACTTTGGAGCTTCTACTCTCCAATAGTAGAACTCCTTCATCTCTTTTGAGGCTCCCATACTTGAAGGGATTTCCTTCTTGTTTCAATATTCCACATTGTATTCTCTCGTCGATTCCTTGGGAAGCCCTCCAAGAGGCTCTAACCTCATTGTAACACCATAATAATAAAATTTATGTTTTTGTTGTGGGAGCATGGGTTTTACCCATTGGCATCCCTATCTCTCCATTTCAAGGAGAGAATTTGTAGATGGATTGACTTATTGGTTTTGACTAATGTTGCACGAAGTGGGGACGCAGAAGCGTCATTTCCAAAAATTCTAGGAAGTGAAGCGTCTCGAAAGCATCTGCTATATATATATATATATATATATATATATATATATATATATATATATATATATATATATATATATATATATATATATATATATATATATATTGCATTTATATTAAAAAAATATCCAAAATACCAAATTAATTGTAGAAGATATGGAAGCATGCATATTTGTACATAAATCAAGATAGATATGACATCCATTGTACATTAATGATTAATTATTTGAGCATCAACCATTTAGATGCATTAACCATCTAGAATCTAGATTCTTCTCCTCTTGTCTAGCCTTTGCCTCTACCTCAATTATCTGGGGACTTTAATCAAAATTTCCCAATTTTGATTAAACTACCTAATGCAAGCCTTAAAATATGGTAGAAAGAACTTAACATGCTTGATCGATGATTTTGACTTGATTGAAATATAATTCCCCCACGGACCCGTCTAGTACACGATTCCTAGTTTGGATCCTTAAGGGAGAGGGGGGGGTGGGGGGACGTTTCCTGCAACACTGAGCCTGTCAAAACAAAATGTGAGAAAAACCCTTCAACAAAGTTTGATACTGCAAAACAACCCCAAAAAATCAGCGATATATAACCCTTATATCAGCTCTTAAACTTCTACAAAATATCACCAAACTGAGTGAGAAATAGTGAGAGGAGAGTGCAAAATTATTCACAAATAATATACAAGGATTTTATCAAGATTTTAAAGTATAACTTCTATCCTTGAATAATCAACTATATGCTCTATGCTAGCTGATAAATACCAATAATAGCTCAAAATAGGTTTGGGAAAAAAAATAGCTTTGAAGGAGGTTGTTATCACAACTCAAGTCTTGGGAGAACTCTGCATAAGAATCTAGAGGATGAAGACTTGGGGAAGAACAAATATGTGAGATGCTTCCACTTTATCCTCAAGAGTGGGATACTCCAAACTAGGATGTCTTGTCACGCTTGAGCTATGATCTACAAAATTTTCTACACAGGCTCAACATGATTTATTAGTTTCCATAAGGGATTAGATAATAAAATGAAAATGAAATCCTAGCAATTCCACCAAAAATTAACTAAGATGTCCCGTTCTAGATTAACTCTTTAATCCAAATGTTAGTGAAAGGTAGCTCAACACTAGTAAATCAACGAAGCTAATGAAAAATAACAAATGGAAATTAGATCAAGTATAACATAAGCATATAATCACAAAATCATAACATCAAAGTGTAAGCAAGAGACCACATATGAATCCCAAAGTCTTGTTATTTCATTGAAAGATGAGTATACAAAGTGGTAGAACCTCCCCAAGCACAAGAGCTCATATTTCGGATCTAAAATTAGAGCCAAAGGCTCATTTAAATAGAGCTATGAGAGCCAATCCTGATGCCAAAGTTGAATGACAAGTGGAAAAATGAATTTGTACAAATGGCACAAGAACTGTCCAAGTGGAGAGAGTGTTGGAGATCACTATTTGTAAACTGTTGTAGGTGGCATGTGACAAATCTGTTCATCCCTTATTCTGGCCAGCGTACCTCTATTTCCCTTGTGCAAATCTATGGTGGTTGCCAAGTGTAGATGATCACAGGTGATAGGGGAGCAAACTCCCATCGAATTCTCCACAATGAAACTCATGTATGTGACACCTATCACAAGTGCCCACTACCAACACTGTCCAACAAAATGTTGTGTTTACTCTGCATTTGGCTGCCTCTAAAATGTGTGGACGCTGCCAGCGTAGAGGAAAATATGTTGTAGATCTCCACGAAATTTTTTGTATATCCTCAAGATGATGCGTGGATTAGTCTTTGTCTTGCATGGAGCTGTGTTGAAACAATTTGATTGTTGCGTGTAATCTGGGCATGTGCGTGGAGTTGTAGGTGTTGCATTGAAACATTTGACATGTGCATAATTCCTTATACTTAGATATACGTAGATCATGGGAGTGAGGTGGGGTCCAGTCCCCACCCACTTTATTAAAATTTAAACTTTAGACTTATGCCCCATCAAAATTAATCCATAACATTTGAATTATATCCAAGGTGAACTTTTGGCCATACGTATGAACTCAATGTGGTCCCAGTTTGACTTGGCATTTTGACTTTGACTTGTTATACCTTATGTGGTGGGCCCCACATGGCTGCCACATCATCTTTGACCTTCCTTGGAATTTCCATGTCACTTAGTTGACTTAATTTATGAATTTTTCCAATTATTGATTTTTTTTTGAATTTTTTCTCATTTTTTCCACTGACATAAGGAAAATCAGTTTTTGAGGGACTATAAGTCATTTTTTGACCCTCAAAGTGGGTCCTAAGATAATGCTGGGTCTCTGAGAATGATTTTCGAGTAGTCACACGCCCTAGACATTTCTGAAGACCACTTATTTACATCAGTACATAGAAATTAATTAAAAAATCCCATTTTATGGGACATTTTTAATTATTAAAAAATCCTACTTAGACCCAGTCAAATTTCGCGAAATTTCAGAGATGACTTAGCATGGTAATATACATTGACTCTAGAGACTAAGATGCATTAGGGGCTCAACCTTCAAGTCGTCACCTTGACTTTGAGGTAATGCAATGAGTGAAAAAACCTAGAAAATTATTTGCTGCTAAAAAGAAGGAATAATTAACTAAGTAAAAAAACATTACAAGGTGTACTCGCTTTATTCATCATGCTAGTGACATTTATACAATATCCCCGTAGGGTTGTGGAATTTGAGGGCTGAAGAAGTAAAATGATAGGAAGAAATAGAGTTTAAAAACTTTGTTGAACTAATGATATATGATGGTACATGTGTCTTCTGGTTCATCCTTGGGTATGGAGTCTTCACATTATCATCAGGTGCCACTCGAGTGGTCAACACGCTGCTCCCTCTGGCTCGAAAAAATCTTGATCTGGAAGCCCTTCCTTTCTGTAGACTCACTCAAAGAGAGAGACTCTCCTCGAAATTCATCCCTCCTAGCCTGGACTGCGCAATCCCTCTGGGGTTCAAAGTGTTGCCTTTTGCAGCTATTCGACCTCCTACTCAGCGCTAGCTCTGCTCTTCTTGTTTCACCTACGATGCTCTGATACCATGTGAAAATTCCAAGTTAGGAATCCTACTGCAACCTACTGAAGTTACTTCTCCTACATGTTATTAAAATGAACAAGTTATTTATAGTGTTCTACCGAAAATATTGAAGCAATTACTACTACATCCTTCACTTAATTAATTAAATATGCCTAAACATGAAACTGAGCAATAAAGAAAAACATCACATGGGACACTGTTGTTTTTGGACAAACGTCCACGGGAAGAACCAATGCAGGAAAATCGATGTAGGAGATCTGAGGGTTTTATCATTAAGCAACAGTTAATACAATATCTAGATGCATTGTTGGCAATCCAGTACAAAGAATATCACTCGACAGAGAAAAATAGTGAGACTACCTCACTCGGCAAGTCTCGACTAATCTAATAGCTGAAACGATGAACCCCCAACACCCTCTGCACTCCCACTGTGCAGTGATTACGTGGGCTTGTGTGGGGAACTTTGGAGGACTGCGTCACCTCTCTTCTGGATCGATATGCTCTTAGGAAACTTGATTCCAGCCCTTCCAGCTCAGAATCTTGATCTCCCGACAAATTATCGGACTACTACTCAGGAAGACTTCACTGCCTCTACGTGTGGCCTTCGTGGCCCTGTGTCACCCTTTCTGGGTGCTATGTCACCCTCTCTAGGCACTGCACTGCCTCCTCTGCATCTTTCTCTGCCTCTCTGTTGAGTATTCTTGGCCCCGGAGAAGATCCTCTGACCAAAACTATCCCTGCCTCTCAACTATGTGAGAATCTCTCGATCAAAGTTTTCCTCTGACCACTGCTCACTTCAGAAAATTCGATCTCTTGATCTCTTGATGAGTCTTTCTAAATGTCCCTCAAGCCTTCTTTATAGTCTTCTCATGGAGACTTCAACAACCGAGATTAGATCTCCAATCAACAACTAAGAAGACATTTTGACTTGGTCTTATTTTTCTGGAGCATTCACACCCATATTCTATTAATTCACTTTAATTATTTTATTTTCCTAAGTTTAGACTTAGGGTCACTTTAAAATAATTATTTTTCTTAAAAAATAACAATCCGGGTGGAATTTCCCCAAACAATTCATGGGTTATCTGGAATACATGTGTCTAAGCCTCTCCACAAAGTTTGAGACTTAGAGCACATCCGATGCTACCCCAAATCAACAACCTCATCATGACGGTTAATAATGGAAAAAAGGTTAATGAAATAGCAAAATGTCATAAGTTGTCAATTTAGATACACGAGTTGCAACTACAAATACAACTCTATGCTCTATCGCTTGAAGAGATGAATATAGTGCTAGGTGTGGAATAATTGACGTAGTTGGGATGTTATAATGCAAACCTTGAAGAATAGTTCATGGAGTTTAATTGGCAAGGACAACACTATAAACTAGATGGTGTTAAAACTTCCACTCTCAAAATGATGCAAACAAAACACACAAACCTCACCAACACTCCAAGCGTGAAGAAAGTCAAACCCGCCAACGTAGAGAAACTTCATTTGGCCATGGAGACATACCCACCTAGAGAAATTCATGTTTCTTATGCTTTGAGGACAAAGCATTCCTTGAGAGGCAGCAATGTTATAAATATAAATATAAATAATAAACTAATTAATTAATTGAATGAAAATTCAAGGGGCATGTACCCTTTCACCTCGTGAACAGTCAATGCTATAAAGTAAACTGTCACTAGGGTTATTGAATCATTCATTCTTATTCGATCTATCAATGAATATATTTTTATAAAATAGTTCTATCTTCAATACAAACAGGGATGTTCGTTACAATCTTGTTGTAGCAAAACCAAAATTAATTCAATAAACAAAGAATGTTTCTAGCTGTTTTAGTGTTATTTCTAGGATAATACGAGCTTAAATCTTCCTTTGTTTGCCACTGTTTTCCTAAATCTGGTGTGAAGCTATAGAATTTAATAACTCACTTTCTTAAAAGCTCCTTTACAATACAGTTTTACGAGTGCGGAGTCAACACATATTATTTGTTGACTTCCTTGAACGTGTTTCAAAACATCTATAAATTCTTTGTGGAAATCTGACATTTTCCATATTATTCTTTAAATTGTAGGATATTGAATTCATTGTACTGTTTTTTCCATTGTTATTTTTCTCTAACCATTCTAATTTGTATCATCCGCTTGCATGTTTGCGCTCTTTCTCCTTTTTTTGTATGGTCAAGGTTTCAAGTTTTGATGGTATCAATTTGTTGTCTGATTTTCCTTGTTTCCAGTTTTTTGAAACTTGTTTCTATTATTAACAAGAAATTTGCTGTGCTTCTACAGGTTCACAGGACGAATCGTGAACCATCAGGTGCTACTGAACATTTGAAATCTGATCTTGATGCAGTTACGTCCAATTTGAAGTCAATACTTAAGCTTCTTGGTGGAAGAGGAATGGTTGTGCCTGAATACAAGTGCTTGATTAGCCAGATGGTGCAATCTATACTGTCTGAAAAAGGCACAGATGCCAGTGTTCTCCTCACGATACTTCATATGATAAAGGATTGGATTGACGACTTCAGGTTATCTAGTTCTGGAACATATTGTATAGACCTTAACAAGGACATAATTTTACACCTAGAAAGACTGTCACAAGTTGATAGACAGAATCTATCTACACTCGTTTTGGAAGAGTGGGATAGGGAATATCTTCAATTACTTTATCAGCGCTGTTCAGACTCAACCATGTGAGTGGTTAATGTTATGATCCAAATAGTTGAACTGTGTACTGTATAAAAGAAGGAAACATCTGACATATTTTTATTTTCTCTAATACTCGTGGTGTTTGTCAGGTTCCCATTGCCTGTAGGACAGGAAGTGTTTCAGAAGGTGGAAATGAAGTACATGTTGGGCCTGAGTGCAAAGGATCCTGAGATGCGACAAAAGTTCTTATCCCTTTATCATCAATCCCTTGGAAAAACTCTGTTTACAAGATTAGAATACATTATACGAACTCAAGAATGGGAAGCTTTAAGTGATGTGTTCTGGCTAAAACAGGGTTTAGATCTTCTGTTGGCTATGTCAGTAAAGAACGAAAGTATTAAACTTGCTCCAACTTCAGCACTATTGCCTCCTCTAATAGTCTCAAGTGCCATCCCAGAGCATGCTGGGATGCATCAAGTAGGCGACACTCGAGAAGGAATTGCTGCAAAACCTTCTTTTACTGAGCTTGTGAATAAGCATGCAAGGTTCTTGAATGATGCAAGCAAGCTTCAGGTTTATATTCTCATTCCCTCTGTTTGTCATGTTGTCCTTGTGTAGAAGTTATGCTGGAAAGCTACTCGTATAAGACTATATTGTTTGGAATTTTTGGGATTGTGGATGTGGAAATTTAGCTGTATAACTAATAAAATATGTTGTTTCAGGTTGCAGATATTGTGATTGCATTGAGCGAGCTTGCACACACAGATGCAAATGTGGCATATCACTTGTGGGTATTAGTATTTTCATATGCATGGTATTCCCTACAAAAGGAAGAGCAAATAATGCTGATTAATCCTCTGATCACCCTGTTGTCTAAAGACTATCACATCAGACAGAAAGATAAGAGGCCTAATGTTATACAAGCTCTACTAGAGGGAATTTATTTCAGTAGCCCTCGGCCTAAAATACCAAATCAGCTTATCACATTTCTGGGGAGAAGTTATAATGCATGCAGCATGGCATATAGCTGCTTCTATAATGGAAAGTCATGTTATGCTATTTCCTGATAAAACAAGCTGCTCTGAGGCACTTGCTGAACTATATCATATGCTTAATGAGGAAGATTTATGCTATGGATTATGGAAGAAAAATATGGTCACCACTGAAATGAAGGCAGGACTTTCCTTAGTCCAGCATGGATACTGGCAGCATGCTCAAGATCTTTTTTTCGAAGTAATGAGTCAAGCAACCCAAGGTGCATACAACAACAATGTTTCTAAGGCTGAAATGACCTTTTGTGAGGAGCAGTGGATATCCTGTGCAAGGCAATTGAACCAATGGGAACTCCTGGTAGATTATGCTAAGGACATTAAGAACTATGATATATTACTTGACTGTCTATGGAAGATTCCTGATTGGGTATTTTTTAAAGAGAATGTGCTTCCAAAAGCCCAAGTGGAAGATGCATCGAAGCTTCATGATCGAAGCATTACTGGAGTTACTGAAGATGAAAATATGTTTGCTACAGTGATTGATCTGGCATTAAATCATTGGTGGCAACTACCTGAGATGTCTGTTGAATCTCATGTACCACTTTTGCAACAGTTCCAGCAGTTGGTAGAGCTTCAAGAGTCAGCAAGGGTTGTAGAAATTAAGAATGGCAACAACCAAAATGTTGGAACTACTACTATTGGAGGGGTTAAAGGTGGCCATGCGGACCTTAAAGATATTTTTGACATTTGGAGGCTGAGGACTCCTAACGAGTGGGATAATTTCTCTGTCTGGAATGATTTGCTTCAATGGAGGAATCACATGTATAATACTGTAATAAATTCGTTTCAAGATTTTTCAAATACAAACAGCCAGATTCCTCAACTTGTATATGGTGACAAGGCATGGAGCATTAACAAGCTTGCTCATTTGGCCCGCAAGCAAGGTCTTTATGATGTCTGTGTAACTGAGCTGAACAAAAATGCTGGTTATTCCACAATGGAAGTTCAAGCACGTATCCAAACCTTTATATTCTCTGTTGGATTTTTCATTCTGCAATTTATTTCGAAAAGCTTTTGGAACACTCTGTTATTTGTTTACCAAACAATATTATTGGAAATCTAATGACCTAATTTGTGACCTATGAAACTCATCTGCAGGAAAGATTTGTGAAAATAAGAGAGCAAGCAAAAGCTTATTTAGAAATAAGAGGGGAATTAAGAACTGGGATTAATTTGATTAATAGTACCAATATGGAATATTTTCCAAGTCAACACCAGGCAGAGATTTTCCGCCTCAAAGGAGAATATTTCCAGAAAATGAATAACAGTATCTGTGCTAATGAGGCATATTCCGATGCGATCAGACTCTCCAGGAATTTATCTAAAAGATGGATAAGCTGGGGAAATTATTGTGACCAGGTGATTCATTTATTTGTTATAGCAACCATGTCTTCTTTAACACTGTTTGATAAATGTTTTTTGCTTCCATAGTTTATTTTTTAAGCTCTGTCTACTACATTGAGTGTAGGTGTATAAAGAGAGTAATGAAGAGCTACCGCTAGAATATGCAGTATGCTGCTTTCTTGAAGGCATTAAGTATGGAGTTTCAAATGCTAGAACTCACTTAGCACGTGTTCTGTATTTATTGAGCTTTGACACCATAAATGAGCCTGCGGGGAAAGCGTTTGATAAGTACTTGGATCAGATACCTCACTGGGTCTGGCTGTCATGGATACCTCAGCTACTGCTTTCCCTGCAAAGGCCTGAGGCATCTCATTGCAAGCTTGTTCTTCTCAAAATAGCGACAGACTATCCACAGGTCCGTATATAAATTTAGTTTCTGAATAGATGTATTTCCTAATGTCAAATCTTGTTTCTTGCTCTAACTTGCTATAAGTGAGTGTATCCGAGTTTTCATTTTCTAGGTTTTGATAGAACACATTATGATGGATCTAGTGATTAATGGTAGAAGCTTTGTTGTGAACAGCTAAATGCATATGGTACTGGGCTTCTGATGCACTGTTGTTTATGCAGGCTCTTTATTATTGTTTGCGAACATATTTGATAGAACATAGTAACGCTGCTAACATATCAGAACTGGGAAGGGGAACTGTAGCTGCTTGGCAATGGGTTCAACAGATACCTGCCTCAGTTGTTAGTTCATCTTCTCTAAATTCAGTGCAAAGTAATCTGGTAGCCTCACATCGAAGTGCAAGCAAACTGACCTTTGAAGTTGTAAATAATCAACTTCCCCAGGCTGGCACTTTGACTGATTATAGTGATGGTTCAAATCTTCAAGGACAAGAATCAGACAGAACACAATCAATTGATCGGAATATTTCTACAGGCTTGGAATCATTTCAGTCAAATTTTGTGGGGAAAAATTATTCTAAACGTGGCATTAGGTGTAATGCTGGGCTTTGTTGGAAAGCATCAGAAGTTATGGCATTTGAAGCTGCCATGAATGTCATGGACACTCTGAAGAACATGCACAGAAATTTGGCCTGTGAGCTTCAGGTTTGATTCATCTTGCGCAGGATTAGTTTTACTCTAACTACCCCTTTCTTCATTTTAAGAAAATTTATATACATATTCGAAATATCTCTTAATATATCTTCTTGTACCATCTGTTCATTGTAGCTTCCTAATTAGGGATAGGTTTTTTTCTTTTCTGTTCTGTTACTAATAATATTTGTGTTTAAATATTTAACTAGAGGAATCGACAACTAGGCTGGTTTCATACTCACGTGACATGGGGTCGATTCTGATCACTACCACCATACCTATAGATGCTTACGTATGCCCCTCCCATTCACACGGGCTAATTGGGGGGTGGTATTCCCACTTAGCAAATCTTGCTAAGTAATTTGCACAATTTTGACATTTTGGCTTCTAAACTTCGGAGAAGTTGCTTAAGAGGACCCCGCTTGAATTTTTGAAGGAATGACTTCCCAAACATGAGGAAAGAAGAAAATTTAGAAAGAAGTGGGAGGTAGGGACCACTCCCCAAAAGAGGAGATCGTACCCCATTGAGCAATTCGACTTGGTAAAGTGAGAGAAGAGGGAATTCAGCTGGGGGGTGTTGAGAATTCAATAGGGCAATGATTATGATTAATTATCTTTACTTGATAACTGCTTGTGCTTCCTTTTTACTTATTAGCTTTGTTCCTTATTATTATATGTGTGAAGCATCAAAGAGCTACCAAAACAAGAAGAACAATAACACAGTATATAGGCTGCAAGCCAGAGCCAAAACCTCTCCTCTTGAGAGGAAAACCCTTATATCTCCTCCTCCTTATAGATTCTTCAATTGACGAGTTCCATGACCTTAAGACTGAAACAAATACCCTCCAAGACCAAGACCAACTTCTTTGAATGATGTGCCAACTTCGATCTAGTCAAACCCAATCAAATCTCTTCCAATAGCACCTTTTCAACCTTCTACTACAAGATTTTCGGCCCCCTAATACAGATCTGAAATTTTGACCTCCCTGCAACTGTTATTGCCACACATGGGAACTTTGATCTTCGTCTAGATCCCCCTTATGACATTTGCTTGCCTTTCCCTGATTCTTGGAGCTTGAGAGAGACCCTTGGTGACATTCGCTTGACCCCTTTGCCTCCTTTTCTCCAAGATCAAACTTGTAGATGGATTTCCTAGGTCTGCTACAGAAACCCTATTCCTCTTTAGAATGTGAGAGAGAGAATTAGCCCAAAAAAATATCCTTTGTCCTTCCTCTTCTTTGTTGCCTTCTCCTTCCTCTTCCTTCGCTAGAAT
The DNA here is from genome assembly GCA_034641835.2 of Pinus albicaulis. NCBI lineage: Eukaryota > Viridiplantae > Streptophyta > Pinopsida > Pinales > Pinaceae > Pinus > Pinus albicaulis. Next base: position 400,205 of record JAXQQM020059568.1, read on the forward strand.
GAGTGATGAGTGAGTGAGTCTCGAGGACAAGTCATCTTCTATTTATAGGCTTTTTCAAGGGTGGACGTGGCTCTTCATTTAGGCCAACTTGCTAGTTGCTAGGCCAGCTTGGTCTTGGATGGTATTTCAACTCTTGTAATGACAAAAATATTTTTCTTTACAAGTTACAATGTGCCTAGTTAGGTCTTCAACTTATGACAATGACTCTTTTGATTTCTTGACCTATGACAAATCCTAGAAGCACTCAATGGGTGCTTGACCTATAAAATAAAAGACCTTGAGCACAAAACCCATCCTCCAAGATAATAATAATAATTTTTCTTTCATTTCATAATTTAGAAGAATCAAAAATACATTTCATACTTATGAAGACCGAACCTAGTTACACATTTTTCAACACTCCCTCTTAACTAGGGAGGTATTGATAAGAGGTACATGGACATTCTCAATCTGAAGAGATCTCATAAGAAGAGTCGGATTGGTAACCCATCTGTCTTGCATCATATCAACTAGCACTGTCACATAGCAAGGCCTTGACTAACAACTCTATCTCTCCACAAGATCAGATCACAATGCTGGCAAGACCAATGATTTATAGACACCATCATTATTGTTTCTCAAGGTACAGACTCCACTCGAGTGTTCACCAACTATGACCTTCTTTGGACTATTCTTATCTTGGATAGCTAGTCCTCAAAGAATATCGGTCTACGACTACTCTTATCTTGGATGCCCTACCTCATCCTCAAAGAGTATCGGATGCCAGATGGTTACCCAATCCTCCATTCTATCTTCCCAAGTGAAGACAAGAATGATGTGCCTATCTCTCCCTCTCAACTAGGAAGGATATATCAACCAAGCCAAGCTTGTCTCTCAAGTACACAAGGTTCTTGTTAGGAAGAGATTTGTCAATATGTCAGTTACCTGCTCATCCGTGGAGATATACTGTAATTGTAGCACACCATTTTGTAATAGCCCCCGAATATAATGATACTTGTTGTTTCTATGCTTTGTCTTTCCATGAAATATTGGGTCCTCAAACAATCGTATACAACTGATATTGTTACAATGTATCACTGTAGGGTCCATCAGTCCTTCAAATAGGTTGGATAGCAGCTTCCTTAACCAAACCACTTTTTTTTCTTACTTCACAAGCCGCAACTTACTCAGCCTCAGCACTACTCAAAGAAACTGTATCTTGCTTTCTGCTCATCCATGAGATCTTGGAGGATCCCAAACTGAAACATCCTCATGCAGTGCTTCTTCCATCCCATTTGCTGCCTCCGCAATTAGAATCTGTATATCCAATCAAGTGGACATCATTCCTCCTATCATAGTTTAGGTAGATAGTTCCTCACAGATATTTGCTACTATCCAGTGATCATGCTTTTGGCTCCACTTGGAATTGACTTAGAATGTTTACTACAAAACATAAGTTTGGTCGAGTATTCACCAAGTACATCAGTGAGCCAATCAGTTGTCTATATTGGGAAGGATCCAACAGGCTTGATTCATAACTTCTTTGTCTCTTCAAGTTAGTGATCATCTAGTGGTCATAGGTTTGCAATCCATTATATCAAACCTCTTCAACATCTTGATCACATACTTCCCTTGACCCAGATAAATATTATCAGGTCCTTGCCAGACTTCTAGTCCCAAATAGTAATGCATCAACCCTAGATCCTTCATGTCAGATACTACTGCTAGTTGCTTCTTTCATTCTTCAATTTGACCTTCTACACTTGTCAAGAGAAGATCATCTACATACAGAAGAATGATTACAGGTTCTCCATCTACAACCTTGATATAAAGGTTTGGATCAACCAAACTTTTTGTGAAGCCTATTTTTTGTAGGTTTGCATCCATTCTAGCATGCCATGCCCTTGGTGCTTGTTTGAGGCCATATAATGCTTTCTTCAATCTGCAAACATATGCCTTCTTGTCTTTAACTTCAAATCCCAAGGGTTTCTCTATATATACTTCCTCATCAATTATACCATTCAGAGACACAGTCTTGACATCCATTTGATGGATGTTCTATCCCATCAATGCTGCCAGAGAGACCAATGATTGAGTCGTTGTATACCTTGATGTCAGAGCAAATGTCTCTTCATAGTCGATGCCTTCTTCTTGAGAGAAGCACCTAACCATAAATCTTGCCTTATACTTATCGATACCTCCATCTGCCCCATGTTTGATCTTGTAAATCCATTTGGAGGTTACCAAAGATTTGTCTTTGGGGCTTGGTACGATCTCCCAAACTCCATTCTTCATTATAGATTGATACTCATTCATGGCATCCTTCCATTCCCGATGATTGACAACCTCTTGAAAAGTGGATGATTCTTCTTCTATTAATTTTGTCATATATGCAGCATACCCAGAATATCTTTTAGGTTTTTTTCTTTCTCTAAATGAGCCTTTTGCTGCCCCGTGACCTTATGCATCAAGTAGTGTAGATTTCAACCAATTTGGTCTCTTTATTGATTCGGGGAGGACCACAGGTTGAATGGGTTCACTGGGACCCTCATATTCATGATGAGATTCTTTTTCTTCCATGTTAACTTCTTCTTCAAACACTCGAAGTTCTTCGTCATCAGAGTCCTTGGGAAGTTCCTTAGATTTCTTTAATGCGATACTCTCGTCAAATATGACATCTCGACTTACTTCTATATGGGGTCCTTACTTTATGTATATTTAATAGGCCTTAGAGGAATTGTTGTAACGAACAAATGTTCCTTTCACGCCTGATGGATCCAACTTCTTTCTCTTGTCCTTTGGTATATGAATATATATGAGACACCCAAAGATACGGAGATGGTCTTACAGTTGATTTCTTCCCAATGAATACTTCTTCAGGAGTCTTGTTATCTAGTGACCTGTGGGGACTTCTATTTTGAATAATAAATATATATTGTTGTCTTCGTAGCTTCTCCCCATAGGAATTTTGGTAGACCTTGATCATGTAACATCGCCTTTACACTTTCTTCAATGGCTCAGTTCTTTCATTCTGCAACTCCATTTTTCTTGGGATTATACGGGACCATCAACTCCCTCTTAATCCCAGATTTCTTACAGAATGTTATAATCTCCTTGGAAATATACTCTCCTCCATTATCGAATCTTAATATCTTGATTCTTCTTTCTGTAAGATTCTCCAGTTCAGCTTTGAATTCTTGAAATTTTGTAAATACTTCGTCCTTGGTTTTCATTAAGTAAATCAAGTATTTCTTGAATGGTCATCTATGAATGTGACATAATATAGATGACCTCCAAGTGATTTAGGAGTGATAAGGCCACATACATCGAAGTGAATGAGATCTAAGATTTATTTTGACCGTGAAGCTTCCAAATGTTCGCTTGGTATTCTTACCCAGTGCACATCCATTACATACTCCTTCATGATCTTCTTTCAACTTAGGTATTCCATCCACTATGGAATTTAGAGATGGGAGGATCTTGAAATGAAGATGACCAATTGTTCTATGACATAGTTCACATGGGCTAATTTTGATGTTTATCAAGGCTTGAGCTAGAGGAGATATCATCATGTAAAGTCTTCTTTCTCGAATACCAATTACTCTAACATTCTCTATACTTGAGTCTTTACTCCATACAACAACCTTTCCATCAATGAAAGCTACTCTATCACCCTTATCCTCTAGACTTGAAATGGAAAGTAAGTTCTTATGCAAACCTGGAACAAATAGAATGTTGTTGAGGTGAATGTTGCTTGCATTCTCCAGTTCTATAGAGGTTGATCCAATAGCTCTTATGGGATAGCTTTTGTTATCTCCAAGTTCCACTGAATAAGAATATTTTCCCTTTGATAAAGTATTCAATTGTTTGTGATGACCTGTCATGTGCCTATATGCCCCACTATCAATTACCCAAATTCTCTCGTCTTGGCATGTGCCAGTGAATGCCGAAAAGAGACCTTCATCCTTTTCCCCGATTACTTCAATCTTTGTAGAGAATAAGAGACTCGATGCTTCCTTGATGCCCTTCTTGAGATAGCTAGCTACCTTTGAAAATTTCTTGATGAACTTTAATGAAGAGGAGATCTTCATGATTTCCTTAGCCAACTTTAGTTCTGATACCATGTTGAGAATTCAATCGGGCAATGATTATGATTAATACTCTTTACTTGATAATTGCTTTTATTTCCTTTTCACTTATTATCTTTGTTCCTTATTATTATGAGTGTGAAGCATCAAACAACTACCAAAACAAGAAGAACAATGACATAGTATATAGGTTGCAAGCCAGGGCCAAAACATCTCCTCTTGAGAGGAAAACCCTTAAATCTCTTCTCTTCCTTATAGATTCTTCAATTGATGAATTTTGTTATGAATATAATTCATAACAAAATAATATCAATAGAATAAATACAAATAGATATAATTATTAATAGTCAAATAAGGATTATGTAAGTAGTCATTAAGTTAGTGAAAGGGCATGTCTAAAAGACATGCCCAAAGTATGAAAGGCCACCCTGCGTAGGTATATAGCGGGGCCTCATTGTAACATTTTATCATCACTTATACATTTTATATATAATAAATTATTATTATGAATACCTCATGTGTATTTTACAATTAAAGTCAACAAGCCTACGGTTTTGTTGCTCCATTTGGTATCGGAGCGAGTTTGTGTTGTGATCGCTCGTCTACATCGCTAGTTGCCTTCGGCGGTTACATGCGGCGCCTCGAAATCGTTGTCGCTCGATGTATTCATCAATGTCGATGGCCGATTTCAACAAAAAGCTAATCGATCTTGAGACTCGAGAGTAAGACCAATAATTCCGATGAATTCACTAAAAGATTAATCGATCTTGAGGATAAGTTTACGAGACATTCCGACGACATAAAAAAACTTCAAGACGCGACAAATCGGATAGAAAGACAAATTTGGCAAAACCATAGCGAGTCCACGAGACAATCATAACAAAGCAATGCGAAGATAAACACCATTTTGGACAAGATAAATCGACGCAAGAACCAATATTCCCCGAATATTGGACATAGTCAAGAGAACAATTCGATGGATTCGGAGAATTCGGAAGATAATCATGAAGAATCACTACATTCTGCAGAAGATCAAGTTATGAAAATTTCAAATTATGATGAAGGTGATCTTAAAAACAAAGATGAAACCTACTAGCCGGGGAATGCTTGAAGTAGTTGAAATTGATGATGATGAGGAGGAAAATGTGGGAGAAGAAAAAAAAGAAGATATTTGTGAAGATAATTATGAAGATGACATGTTTGAGGAGGAAGAAAACCATGATCAAAATAATGAGAATAATGCACAAAACATTACATTTAATAATGGTGAAGATAAACTCCGATCATAATGAAGAAGATCCACATGAAGATGAGGATGATCTCAACAAGGATTGGGATGGCAAGACATCCGAAATCAACGTGTCCGAAGGCTACGGTCTTGAATTACCCAGGAACATAGGACTTGAACCAAGTACTTAGAAAACCTATAGAAATGAAATATCCATGATCGGGGACACCGACATCATCAATAAAAGTAATAGAGATTTAAAAAATCGAAAAATGTGAATGCAAGCACGGGGGAAGCGAGAGGATATTTTCACCGATGACGAAACAGAAGTTAGAGTAAATGTTCTCTTATCCTCTACAACATCATCTATTTTAGTAGACATGAATTTGCAAAGTTTGCGCGCTTCTTCAAGTGGAGAATTGAGTGGCATAGTCATATTACAAATACCATCACAAGAAACATTAATGAGAAAGAGAGGCACGGATGAAGCAAAGGTCACTACTTTTGTGAGATGTGGAATTTGCATAGCATTCAATTCTCATCACATTTTTGCAAACAGAGTTCCCTTTTGGTGTTTCATGAAGTGTTGGGCAGAATGTAGTATAGGGCTTCCTATCTTGGTGAAACCTCGCCATATGAGGACGATTTTTAAGAAAAATTACACCATACCCAACATTTCACTGAAGGTTAAAGCCGATAATCATTGATCGCTATGTGGAAGTGCACATTCTCACGCTTATGAGAGATGATTCATTGCACTCAAGAAGCACCAACACGATCTAAGCGGAGATTTTTGAAAACAATGATAACTTCTCGAAATCCCTCCCTCTCCCATTATATTGCATTCGACGCCGACTGTTCTTGGTTGGTAGCGAGGCTCATCGAATCCATCTATGTCCGCAATCCTTTCACGGGAAGTGTTGCATACTTCCACATCCGAATCTCGGAAAAAAAATTATTTAATGGGCATCTTGCGGGAGAAGGGTTAAAAGGGTACAAAGTGGTAGCAGTGCACGCCCACAAAACGTTGGGACGGCATAGAGTGGAAATCCACGACTCCGGAGACAAGGTTTGGAACAACGCGGGAGCCTTCGAGAGAATTTGATATTACACCCAAGTGAGAAAATGCTTGGGGGGATTAGTTTTTTCCGGACTCGGCTTCCTCTACACTTTGGTGTTCTCAAACTCGAGCGAGTGTGAAAGCCGGCATTGTGAGGTTCAACATGGTAGAGGGGACGTGCATCTTTCTCGCCATTCCCTCAACCTACGGAGAATCACTCATTTTGTGCAGCTTGTCCCTGTTGGTCGTGGCTCACGGATCCCGTTGGTGGGCGAGATGAATAATTTAAGAGTATTAATCGATGGTATACGAGTGCTTATATGGGAGTATATAGACGACGCAAAGTACCAAAGTCGAAGTCATTGCGACAATGCCTCAAACGGTTTTTTCCGCGTGAGGGTACATGTGAGAGGGATGCCCGGTCGAAGAATTCTTCGTTGTGCTTGAATCGGGGATCGCATTTACTTATTCCCGCAACTTGAATGTAATGAGTTCTTAGTTTACAACTTGACCCGGGAATTCATGGAGTATGTTGCCGGACATTTCCCTTCCCGAGAGTTTCGAAACTTTAGAATCTTTTTTTTCTTTGGCTTTGCACCCGAGCTTGACAAGATCTTGGAATTATTGCCTCCCTCGCAACACGCCATCACAAACAAAAATATAATTCCTCACGCCTACCGAAACAGTCGCCATTGCAGAGCAAAGTTGAAGGAGTCCACAATGATGTGAAGGACCTCTCTATTACGGGGACGGGATCTCAAAAACGTCACAATTGTTGACGACCGCCCAACCTCATTTTATCTCCAACCACAAAATGCCATCGAGATCGATTCTTGGACTGCTGACAACATGTAATATTCCCAATTAGCTTTGCTAATTGGAATATTTCATTTTTTCTTTATTTTGCCGCTTTAGCTAGAAATAATAAATAAAGTGAGAAATAAGAGGGGTCACCTCACTTTATAAATAAAGTGTTCTTTTCCTAGTTGCTTGACGTTATAACTTAGAGAGGGGGCCTTGGGGGTCCACATGTGTATGATGGGGAGGCATCAGGCTAACCCAAGGTGAACTGCGCAGGTCAAAGGAGAGTAAGGACGCAGTTAAGTTTTGGAGGGAGTTTGGCATTATAAAAGGAGGGGTTCTCACCTCATTTGGTTATGCATGATTTTATATTGATATTGAGAGCTAGACTTCTGTCTGCTTCAGCACGCCGGTTGTTTAGTCGGTCTGCAGCACTGCTTAGTGCAACCGAGTGTCTCCGGTCGGAGATCTCACCCTTAGCCTCGGGGGACTTCGAGTGCCTGCCCTGGTAAGGTTATTTCTGGTTTCACCCTTAGCTTCGGGGGACTTCGAGTGCCCGCCCTAGTAAGGTTAATTCCTGAGTTTCATCCTTCAGTTTCAGTAGCAGTTTCAGGTGGAGATTCGGAGAGGGAGAAGCCCTCTAGTGGCTGCGCAGATCTAGCAGGAAAAACGCTGTTTTAGCAGGAGGAAGGACGCAGTTCTTATCTGGGAGGAAGGACGCTGTTCCAGAGGGAAGGAAGGACACAGATCAGTCTTGGAGTGAGGACGTTGTTCCAGCAGGAAGAGGAGGACGCAGATCTGAAGGCACATTGATAGATCCAGCCTTGGAGATTGTAGATCTGAGCAGATATTTGCAGATCTGGTTCTGTAGGTTGCAGATCTGGAGGGGTAGCATTAGATCCAGCTTGGGAGATTGCAGATCTGAGGAGATATTGGCAGATCCAGCCTAGATCTGAAGAGATAACATCAGATTCAGCCTTTGAGGTTGCAGATCTGAAGAGATATTGGCAGATCTAGCATAGATCTGAAGAGATAGCAGTAGATCTGATACAGGAGGACGCAGATCTGGAGGGATAGGACGCAGATCTGGATTGGAGGCTTCAGATCCAGCAGATCTGAGCATATAGGACGTTGATCCATCTGGGAGGACGCTGATCTGATGAGCAGGGTCATGTGAGCAGGGCTTGACAGCGTTTTCCAGGGTCTTTGGCCTTGAGGAGCTGAGCTTTTCATCTGGAGGGTTTTGTGACCAGCACTACATCTGTCTCAGCGCTGTCACTAGCAGGGACAGCGTTTTCCATTGGTGAGGGTTTGGAGTATTGATATCAGCTATTTTCCAGTCTTCAGCTCATAGTTCCAGCGCAGTGCAGCTTCAGTCTTCAGAGCAGCTAGGACGTTGTCCTTATTGCAGCCATTATTTGTCTGAGAGGTCTCCACTTGCCTAGGGCAAGGATAGGTGCACTCATTCTGATTTTCTTGTACTCCTCTCTATGTACTTTCAGATTAATAAAATGGCTCAGTTTTCTGGCATTCTATGTGTAATTGTTCCATGATCTGGTTCAGCACTGTATTTTCTATATCTGTCTGGCATATTTCTGTTTATTACTGGTTATTTCCCTTTGGGGATATTACAGTGGTATCAGAGCATAGATCTGGCTCAGCCTGTGGTGCTAGCAGTCTATGACGCCCGGGGATAACCCCTACACCCATCGGAAGAGTCTCTTCGGGGGAAGTGATTCTGATCAGGAGCCACCTGAAACAGATTCAGAGACAGAGCAACGGAATCCGATGGCAGACGCAGCTGAGAAGCTGGATGCTCTCATCCATCACGTACAGGATATATCCAAGAGGCTTGCAGCCGTGGAGGTAACACGGAGAGAACCCCCTAGGGTTTTCCAGGATGGAGAAGGATCGGGCATGTCTCGCCACATACCAGATGCTATTCCCATTGTGACAGCGCAGAGACCCTATATGCCCACATTCACACCCGAGGGCACAGAGACAGGAGTGCAGGGAGGTGTACAAAGGGTCAATCCAGCACCCACGCGACCCACCATGCCTACCTTCCCGGTAGAGGACGAGGGGTCGACAGCACCAAGAGATGTGAGTCCAGCTCAATATGCAGCCGTTTTCGCAGAGTGGCAGAGCCTAGGTCAGGCATTCATGGATGTTTTCCCCTTGGAGCGCTATTTCCAGTACCGATGTGGTGTAAGAGCCCCTGAGCAGGAGCAGCACCAACACAGGGGGCGTGGATCCCACCGTGATGGCCACCGTGCAGCTAGTAAATTCCATTTGCCTATGTTTGATGGTTCACAGAAGACTACGGCAAAGTCTTGGGTGGAGAAGCTGGACATCTATTTTCAGCTTAACCAAATGCCGGAGATGGAGGCCATTAAGATGGCTGCATTGCATTTAGAGGGAGAGGCCCAGGACTGGTGGTTTCATGGGATGGCAACGTTGGGACATTCCACAGTGACGACATATGCTGAGTTCACCAGGAGAGTGGTGGAGCGTTTTGACAGGAGGGATCCGGAGCAGCATTTCTTTGAGCTAACCAAGCTAAAACAGACGGGGAGTGCAGAGGCATACATCTCAGACTTCTTGAGGGTTTCAGTGATGGTACCTGACTTATCGACAGCTCGGATGGTCTATATGTTTGTGGAGGGGCTGTCAGAGCCACTTCGTGGCCTAGTCCGGTCAAACAAACCGGCTACACTACAGGATGCTATCAGTAGGGCTCGTGACTTACAGGATGTCTTGCCCAGGACTCGGCCACCTTATCCCCAGAGACAGGCTTTCCAGCCTAAGGGTAAGGACACGAGGATTCCGCCTCCCAAGGTGAATCCGGGACGAGGACAGTTTGATGATGAGGCCAGGAGAGAGCTGAGGAGGAAGCGATTATGCTTCACTTGTCAGGAGCCGTGGGCCCCAGGACACAAATGTACGGCCGGGAAGGCACATTTCATTGAGGTCTTCTCCGAGAGCAGCGGGGAAGAGGATGAGGAGGATGATGAGGAGGCAGGAGGATGTTATGCAGCGCAGAGTACCTTACCACCTCCACCACCCGATGCAGGTGGGGCATCATTCGCACCTACTGGGGGAGCTCTAGCAGCATTGCGAGGAGTCCCCAAGTATCTGACATTGCGCGTACGAGGGACAGTGCGCGGACAGCGGGTTTCGGTCTTAGTCGACAGTGGGGCTACCCACAACTTCATTGATGCCCAGATGGTTGCACGGAGAGGCATACCGACGGAGGGCTTTGATGGGTTTTCCGTTTTGGTACCAGGAGATCAGACCATGGCTTGTGCTCGATATGTACCAGAGTTATCAGTAACGATGGGCACCTATACATTGACCGATCACTTCTTTGTGGTGGACATCCCAGACACCAATGTGATATTGGGAGTTCAGTGGCTTATTACTCTGGGGAAGGTCACAACAGATTGGAAGGCCTTGGAGATGGAGTGGGATGATCCCAAGACGGGGAAGCATGAGAAGATACGAGGGCAGAACACTTATCCACCCCAGACAGTATCGGCACACAGCATGGAGGCGACATTCCGCAAGGGAGACATAGAGTGGGCAGTAGAGTTGCGGGCTTCGGAGGCAGTAGATACAGGACGGACGGTGCACCCTGATCTACAGACTATTTTCGACAGATATGCGGTAGTGTTCGGAGACATTCCGCCAGGACAGCCACCGGATCGGGGGTTTGAGCACACGATCGAGCTGGAGCAGGGGATACAGGCGGTGATCACCACACCGTATAGGCATCCCAAGGCCTATCGGGATGAGATAGAGCGGGCCATTCAGGAGTTGCTGGCCCTTGGACACATTCGACCCAGCACCAGTCCGTTCGCTTCTTCAGTAGTGCTGGTGAAGAAGAAGGACGGCACATTACGCATGTGCATTGATTACAGGGCTCTGAACAAGAAGACCCTGAAGAACAGGTACCCCATTCCCAGGATCGACGAGCTGATGGATGAGTTGAGAGGAGCACGGTTCTTCTCAAAGATTGATTTGAGGTCCGGATACCATCAGATACGCATGAGGGAGCAGGACATTCCCAAGACTGCTTTCAGGTGTCATTATGGGCACTTTGAGTTTCTGGTCATGCCATTTGGGTTGACCAATGCACCTGCTACTTTCCAGTCTTGTATGAACCATATTTTCAGGGATCATCTGAGGAAGTTCGTGCTGGTTTTCTTTGATGATATCCTTATATACAGCAGGACCTGGGAGGAGCACCTACAGCACATTGAGACGGTCTTGCACATTCTGGAGGAGCAGCAGTTCTTTGCCAAGCTCTCCAAGTGTGAGTTTGGATTGACGGAGATGCTGTATCTGGGACACATTATAGGAGTGGATGGGGTGAGAGTCCACGAGGAGAAGATCCGGGCTATCAGAGACTGGCCAGAGCCACGGAATGTAACAGAACTTCGAGGGTTCATTGGTATTTGCACCTATTACAGGAAGTTCGTCAAAGGCTTCTCTCAGCTTGCTGCACCCCTCACGGAGTTGACGAGGAAGGGGGCATTCAGTTGGTCGGATACGGCACAGCGAGCTTTTGATAAGCTTAAGGAGGTGATGAGCAGCTGTCCCGTGTTGGCATTGCCAGATTTTACGCAGCCCTTTGTCCTAGAGTGCGATGCATCAGGAGAGGGGATTGGAGCAGTATTGATGCAGGAGGGTCATCCGATTGCGTTCGAGAGCCGGAAGCTCCTTCCACACGAGAGGCTATATCCCATATATGATAAGGAGATGCTGGCCATCATGCATGCGTTGGCCAAATTCCGGCAGTACCTGGTAGGTGGCAGATTCAGGGTGAGGGCGGATCATAACAGCCTGAAGTACTTTCTGGAGCAGAAGCAGTTGCAGGAGAGGCAGCAGAAGTGGATCAGCAAGATCCAGGCTTACGACTTTGACATAGAGTATGTCAAGGGGAAGAATAACGTGGTGGCTGATGCCCTTTCCCGTAGACCAGCCACGTTATCACTCATGAGCTTGGACGCTAACTGGAAGGCTCGACTACTGGTTGAGTACTCCAAAGACAGATTTGCATGCGAGGTGCTGGATGGACAGGTAGCAGATAGCAGATACAGGGTGGCCGACGAGGTCATCTATTACAGGGACAGGATCTTCTTGACTGAGGGATCTCAGCTCAAGGAGAAGATACTCCAGGCTTCACATGATTCACCATTGGCAGGCCATCAGGGGTTCACCAAGATGTACAGGGCCATCCGGGAGAGATTTGCATGGAAGGGCCTCAAGGAGGACGTACTCCGGCATGTCAGGGAGTGCGAGGTTTGTCAGCGGAACAAGGGAGAGATGAGCCATCCCGCGGGGTTGCTGCAGCCACTTCCCATTCCGGAGGGGAAATGGGAGAGTATTTCGATGGACTTCATCACGGGGTTGCCCACAGTACAGGGCAAGGACTGCATCTTCGTAGTGGTTGACCGGCTAATGAAGTATGCTCATTTTTTCGCCATTTCGGCACATCACACAGCGGCACAGGTGGCAGAGTTGTTTTTCCGGGAGGTTTTCAGATTGCATGGTCTACCCAAGACCATTGTTAGTGACAGGGACAGCCGTTTTATGGGTGGATTTTGGCAGGAGCTCTTCCGACTAGTGGGGACCGAGTTGACACCGAGCACTAGTTATCATCCTCAGACGGACGGGCAGACGGAGATAGTTAACAAGTGGCTAGAGGGCTACTTGCGTAACTACGTCAGCGGGCAGCAGAGGGCATGGCTGAAATGGCTACATCTGGGCGAGTACTGCTACAACACCACCCACCATATGTCTATCGGTATGACACCTTTCTATGCATTGTATGGATATCATTCCCTATCTTTTGTGGACATGATGTTTGGTGTTAGCAGGGCTCCGCGAGCCAAGTTATGGATCCAAGAGAGCCAAGATATCCTCCGGACTCTCAAGGATAACATAGCCATAGCACAGAATCAGCAGAAGTTGTATGCTGATAAGGGTCGGGTGGAGAGACACTTTGAGGTAGGGGACCTAGTCTACCTACGGTTACAGCCATACCGACAGTCTTCGCTCAAACAGAAGGGGGCAGAGAAGCTAAAGCCTCGATTTTATGGACCATACAGGGTGATACGCAGGATCGGGCAGGTTGCATATGAGTTGGAACTGCCCCAAGGCAGCCGGATTCATAACATCTTCCATGTATCATGCCTGAAGAAGGCACTGGGTCAGCATGTGACAGTCACCGGGGAGCTACCGCCTACAGATGATGAGGGGCACTTGGTGTTACAGCCAGAGGCCATTATTGACACCAGGGAGAGACAGCTGCGTAGCAGGAAGATCAGAGAGTTCTTGGTGAGATGGAAGAATTTGCCGGATGAGGATGCCACTTGGGAGGATGAGAGGATCTTACAGCATCCATCACTTCAGTTGCTTGAGGACAAGCAACGTTTTGCCGGGGGAGACTGTAATATTCCCAATTAGCCTTGCTAATTGGAATATTTCAATTTTGCTTTATTTTGCCGCTTTAGCTAGAAATAATAAATAAAGTGAGAAATAAGAGGGGTCACCTCACTTTAGTCACCTCACTTTATAAATAAAGTGTTCTTTTCCTAGTTGCTTGACGTTATAACTTAGAGAGGGGGCCTTGGGGGTCCACATGTGTATGATGGGGAGGCATCAGGCTAACCCAAGGTGAACTGCGCAGGTCAAAGGAGAGTAAGGACGCAGTTAAGTTTTGGAGGGAGTTTGGCATTATAAAAGGAGGGGTTCTCACCTCATTTGGTTATGCATGATTTTATATTGATATTGAGAGCTAGACTTCTGTCTGCTTCAGCACGCCGGTTGTTTAGTCGGTCTGCAGCACTGTTTAGTGCAACCGAGTGTCTCCGGTCGAAGATCTCACCCTTAGCCTCGGGGGACTTCGAGTGCCTGCCCTGGTAAGGTTATTTCTGGTTTCACCCTTAGCTTCGGGGGACTTCGAGTGCCCGCCCTAGTAAGGTTAATTCCTGAGTTTCATCCTTCAGTTTCAGTAGCAGTTTCAGGTGGAGATTCGGAGAGGGAGAAGCCCTCTAGTGGCTGCGCAGATCTAGCAGGAAAAACGCTGTTTTAGCAGGAGGAAGGACGCAGTTCTTATCTGGGAGGAAGGACGCTGTTCCAGAGGGAAGGAAGGACACAGATCAGTCTTGGAGTGAGGACGTTGTTCCAGCAGGAAGAGGAGGACGCAGATCTGAAGGCATACTGATAGATCCAGCTTGGAGATTATAGATCTGAGCAGATAGTTGCAGATCTGGTTCTGTAGGTTGCAGATCTGAAAGGGTAGCATTAGATCCAGCTTGGGAGATTGCAGATCTGAGAAGATATTGGCAGATCCAGCCTAGATCTGAAGAGATAACATCAGATCCAGCCTTTGAGGTTGCAGATCTGAAGAGATATAGGCAGATCTAGCATAGATCTGAAGAGATAGCAGTAGATCTGATACAGGAGGACGCAGATCTGGAGGGATAGGATGCAGATCTGGATTGGAGGCTTCAGATCCAGCAGATCTGAGCATATAGGACGCTGATCCATCTGGGAGGACGCTGATCTGATGAGCAGGGTCATGTGAGCAGGGCTTGACAGCGTTTTCCAGGGTCTTTGGCCTTGAGGAGCTGAGCTTTTCATCTGGAGGGTTTTGTGACCAGCACTACATCTGTTTCAGCACTGTCACTAGCAGAGACAGCGTTTTCATTGGTGAGGGTTTGGAGTATTGATATCAGCTATCTTTTAGTCTTCAGCTCCTAGTTCCAGTGCAGTCCAGCTTCAGTCTTCAGAGCAGTCTTCAGCCAGCTAGGACGCTGTCCTTGTTGCAGCCATTATTTGTCTGAGAGGGTCTCCACTTGCCTAGGGCAAGGATAGGTGCACTCATTCTGATTTTCTTGTACTCCTCTCTATGTACTTTCAGATTAATAAAATGGCTCAGTTTCTGGCATTCTATGTGTAATTGTTCCATGATCTGGTTCAGCATTGTATTTTCTATATCTGTCTGGCATATTTCTGTTTATTACTGGTTATTTCCCTTTGGGGATATTACACAACACCAACGACAAATACCTCTTTCGACTCAACACCAACGACAAATACCTCTTTCGACTCCTCTCCTTCCTCCTCGAAATCCAAGTTATTGATTCATTTTTGGGAGTGCCTGGAACAAAGCTTACCCTTGATTTATTAAATTAAGAAAATGCAAATATATCAACCAAAGATCATCTAGCATGGATGCGTGTACAGACATGATCGTACGGACGTGTACGATGACCATCCATAACCAAAAAACAAATTATAGATACAACTGATGTAACAAAATAATTTAATTAATTTAAAATCTAAATAACTTTATAAATCTAATATAAGTAACTTTATTAAAATATAAAGTTATTTTATAATAAATTTTATAAAGTTACAAATAAATAAAATAAAATAAATAAATAAAAATAAAAACTAGTTCCAAAATAAAATCACCAGAGAATTATAGACGTTGAGGTACTTGTGACCAGTCGGATTTATCAAAAATGATGCAAGGAAAGTGAAGGTTGTTGAGATCAAAGTGAAGTAAATTTTCTATAAATTAAGCTATGAGGACAAAGCTTTTCGGAGAAGAAGGCAATGTTATGAATATAATTCATAACAAATAGTATCAATAGAATAAATACAAATAAATATAATTATTAATAGTCAAATAAGGATTATGTAAGTAGTCATTAAATTAGTGAAAGGGCATGTCTAAAAGACATGCCCAGTCATGAAAGGCCACCTGCGTAGGTATATAAGCGGGGCCTCATTGTAACATTTTATCATCACTTATACATTTTATATATAATAAATTATTACTATGAATACCTCTTGTGTATTTTACAATTAAAATCAACAAGCCTACGATTTTTTTGCTCCAAATTCTATGACCTTAAGACTGAGACCAATACCCTCCAAGAACAAGACCAACCTCTTCGGATGATGTGCCAACTTTGATCTAGTCAAACCCAGTCAAATCTCTTCCAGTGGCACCTTTTGACCTTTTGCTGCAAGATTTTCGACCTCCTACTGCAGATCTAGAATTTCGGCCTCCTTGCCACTGACGCTGCCACACATGGGAACTTCGATCTTCTTCTAGAGCCCTCCTCTGACCTTCAGTTACCTTTCCCTGATTCCTTGAGCTTGAGACAGACCCTTCGTGACCTTCGCTTGACCAACCTCTCCTCTTGAGAGGAAAACCCTTAAATCTCCTATTCCTTATAGATTCTTCAATTGACGAATTCCATGACCTTAAGACTGAGACCAATACCCTCCAAGACCAAGACCAACCTCTTCGAATGATGTGCCAACTTTGATCTAGTCAAACCCAGTCAAATCTCTTCCAGTAGCACCTTTTCGACCTTCTGTTGCAAGATTTTCGACCTCCTACTGCAGATCTGGAATTTCGGCCTCCCTGCCACTGACGCTGCCAAACGTGGGAACTTCGATCTTCTTCTAGAGCCCTCCTCTGACCTTCGCTTAACTTTCCCTAATTCCTTGAGCTTGAGACAGACCCTTCGTGACCTTTGCTTGACCTCTTTTCCTCCTTTTCGTCAAGATCGAACTTGTAGATGGATGCCCTAGGTCTGCTGCAGAAACCCTAGTTCTCTTTAGCACATGAGAGAGAGAATTGTCCAAAAACAATTTCCTCTTGAGTATTTGAAGAGTGGAGCTCGTGTGGAAGGAATGAACAAGGGTTGAGAGATGGGAATTGTTGGGAGTTATAAGGAAAATAGGTGGAGGATTTCCTCAATTTGGAGAAATTTGGAGCGGTGGAATTTGGCTGAAAGATTTCTGGGTTTTTATGGGTTTGTTGAGGAGAGCCTACAATCAATTTTGCAGAATTTTCTAAGCACTCTAGGAGGGTCAAACACTGTGTCCACTTTAGCCAGTAGTAGCAGAATTACTGGCTCAACGCAGCGGTTGTAGGACAAGCATCTTGTAGCATTTTGGCAGCACCATTTCTCACCTGGGACTTGTCTAGCTTCATTTAGAAAGCTCGGGTGCACTTGTTCCAACTCATTTCACTCATTCCATGATATATAATAAAATGGCTCAACTTATTTTCGAGTAAATTGTTGGTGTGCTGATATTTTTGTTGTGTTTTATTTTATTTTTGTTTTGTATGTTAAGAGTTTTTATTGTTGTTATCACTTAATATTTCCATTATGAATATTACATATTTGAACCTTGAATCTCATAGTTTACATAACGCTTCATATCACAACGATCACTAATTGAGCAAACCCCCAAGGGCTAGCTTCCTAATCAGTCTTAACCTTAATCTATTTAGTTACATAATCCAAATGAATGACTATATGGTTCCATCCTTTATGTGATGTTGTTGTAATTGGATCTATAGAATCAATGCCATATTTTTGGAATGGATTGATTGCGAAGAATGATTGAGGGGCATTTCTTTGTTTTGAGAAGGATATCACTTTCTTTGACAAGCCTCCTAATATTTCACATACTTCTCAACAAATTTTAATATCGATGGGAGTAAAGTGGCCTTGAGGCTTGTATGGTTTGTAATGGAAGTGTATTAGGATGTTGTGTACTTTATCTCTTGCAAATTTCTATAGCATATAACCTGTGAAGTTTTAATCTAGATTTTTCCTTCTTTTTTTCCCTTCTATTAATCTATGTGACATAGGGCACATCCCCACACCCCCCAAAAATCCCTTTGTCCCATCCATTCTAGCATTTCGGGTACCTCATAACTCATTGGGAATGTTCCAAAATAATTTGGAACATCATCGAGGATGCGAGGACTTACATGGCTTTCCCAATCCATCCCTTGCTCATTTGGTCTTTCTTAACCCTCTCCTCTCCATTCTTGGGCCGTCATTTTTACCTCCTCTTCGTGCTTGGGCTTCATCCCCACTCATTCTTCCTTCATGCTTGGGATGATGCTTTTCCCCTATAGTCTAATTGTGTTGCATCCAAACTTCCATCGTGGGTTTCATTGGGAGCCAACTCGAGTGCTTCATTGTGGGTAGGTCGAGGGTTTCATGGTTGAGGGTCAGCCTACCGCCGAGCTTTCTTTCCTTTCGTAGGAATTTGAAAGCTGACTCTTGGCCATGGTTTATGCAAATAAACCAAAATAAACCTGAAATATAAACTCTTATACAAGGTTTATATTTGAAAGTTAATAAATTATTTATCATTCATGTTTTTGAACCAAATAATAATTACTCATCATTCATGTTTCATATATATATATATAGATCATTGTTGGCCCCAAATTGCCACTCCTTGAAAAATTTTGGTGTGTTCTAGCCATCCTGGAAACTTGTCCTGTTGTCTCCTTGTCCCAAAAGCCAGTGCAACATAGCTATTTATATATCAATAATGAGATCTGAGTAAACTGAGGAGAAAAATAAAATATATCATTGATATAATGTAACAATTTCATGATTAATAAGAACTAGATCTCTTTTTGCATCATTTAATCAAGTTACAAATGATTACAACAAAGAGAAACTTGGAAATCACTCCTTTTAATTTATTTTAGGTTAGAAATGGATTAGTTGTCATCGACAATGAGGTGGCTCATGAGAGATGAATAACAAAGTGGAAAATGGAAGTTGTGAGCAACAACAAAATGACTAATGTAATTTGTTATGTATGTGCAATGGTCAATAAGATATGGCCTATGGAATTGTTACCCACCACCAGTGGGTGACTCCTATAAGAGAATTTTTTTCCTAGATTTGTTTTCAGCTAGCAGCCAACAACCCTTTGTAGCCACCAGATAGCTCTATGTGCTATTATTCTCCGCCACCCGTGACAACCATTGTGTGCCCTTGCTCATCTATCATGATCACATGCTTGAAGGTGGGCCTTCCAACCCCGTAGGTATGATTTTTCATTATGTAATTGGGTGATTATGCTTGCTTCTCTTGAGCCAATTTGGGCATGGATTGTTAGTTTTAGTAGCATCGAATGTGTTCTAGCCTCGAGATTTCGTTTAGAGGTTAGGACACATGCATTCTCCAAAACCCAAAAATCGTTTCTGGAAATTCCATCTAGAGATGACATAATTAAAATAATTAATCAGTTTTTTAATATTTCTTAAGTCTAAACTTAGGGAATATGATTAATTAAAAGGTATTAATTAAGTCAGATGTGAATCTTCTAGAAAAATACATGGATTGAGTTCTAGTTAATCTTAGCCATCGATTAAGTTTTAACCATGCTCGTTGATGTCTCAACGGAAGATTATAAGAAGAAACTCAATGGGGCTTGGAGAACATACTTGCTGAGATTGAATTCATTGGCAAATCGATTTCCTGAGTAGCAACGTTGAGTTGCCGGAGAGAGAGCTAGTGAGCTCATTGCAGTGAGAGAGGGGTAGGGATAGTAAGGCCGGAGAAAGATAGTCCAGATCCGATGAGTGCACAGTAGAGAGGTAGTGAGTGTGACATAGAGGCATCGCAGAGGCCACATAGTGCTTCAGAGGAGATCCGCATTATTATTGGGAGGCAGAGTTGATTCAGTGCCAGAAGCTGGAGAGAGAGTCTAAAGGCCTGGAGTGTCCAGTTTGCAGACAACAACTGATCAATTAGCTAGAGGAAAATTTGTTCCTAACTATGGGGACGCAGTACTCCATAAGCTGACGTAGTGACTGCGCAGAGGCAATGCAGAGCAACTCATCTTGAGCCAAGGTCAGTGCTGGATCACCAGTGGAAGTGAGATTTTTCTCACTAGACTCTATTGTCAGATTTTTCGTTGTATGGTTTGCTAGATTTAAGCAACCATAGATTTGTACTCAGATTTACTACTGCATAATATACAAACCCTTAGTTGCTGCATCGGTTTTCCTGCATTGGGTTTTTCCAGGGACTTGTCCAAAAATAACAGTGTTATTTGTGTCTGTGTGCATCTATCTTTCCAGCGCTATTTTCTTCTACAGTATTTTTTGTTAAGGCTGCAGTGTATTAGTTTCAATATTTACTGTAGAACACAGTAAATAGTTTGTTCATTTATTTAACAAACAAAAGAAACTTAATCAATTGCTGCAGTAGGATTCTAATTTGTGGAATTTTCACATGGTATCAGAGCGTAAGAGAAGCAGGAAGAAATTAGTTGCAGAAGGAAAGAGGAAGCTTCGAAGCACCTCGTGAGCAACTGCTCGAAACCCAGGAGGTTGCGCAGTCCATTGGCGAGGAGGGCAGATTTTTGAGAAAAATTATTTCTCCAAGTGAGTCAACGGAGAATAAAATTTCCAGATAGAAGATTGTAAGAGGCAAAGGGAGCAACGACATTTTCCTTGCAGAGTATATCTTTAGCTGAGACGCAGTTATTCTGCAGCAGTTTGCTAGAGCAAAATAGCATCAGAAGGAAACAATAGCACACATTGAGGGGATTCTTTCCTCGGGGAACTTCTAGCCAAGAATTTTGATTTCTAACTGCAGAGTAGCAGTAGTTGTGAGCAGATTTGCCCGCTCCAGCAAGGAGTGCATAGAGCCTAACAACAATTGTGCAGAGGAGAAGAGGAAGAGTTCGGCATTTTAGCAGAGATGGCATCAACAGGGTTGAGAGATTAGGATCGGTTGGACGGTTCATCCAACTATGTGATTTGATCGCTCCAGCAGGGAGTGCGTAGAGCTAACAACAATTGTGTAGAGGAGAAGAGGAAGAGTTCGACATTTTGGCAGAGATGGCATCAACAGGGTTGAGAGATCAGGATCGGTTGGACGGTTCATCCAACTATGTGATTTGGAAGGCCAAGATTTCTTGCCTTCTAGATGAATATGATCTCAATACCTATATCAATAACGTGGTGGTTGTACCCATGGACTCCGATTAGCTAAATGCCTACAAAAAGGAGATGGTGAAGACAAAGAGATTGATTCTCGATGGAGTTCAAGATCACATGGTGTCACACATAGCTGGAAAGGACACTGCCAAGCAGATGTGGGATGCTCTTGCCACGTTGTACCAGGGATATTCCGAGCAACAAAAGATATATTTGGAGGAGAAGTTGAGGTGTGCCATGATGCATAAGGGGAGCATATAGACCCCTTCCTTACTAGACTTTAGGATGTCAGGGATCAACTGTCTACAGTCGGTTCAGCGCCCCAACCTACAGAATTGGTGCGGTTTTCCTTGAACAGCATGTACAAGGAGGGGCAAGTGTTTTCCAGAGTATCATGGGCAAAGAAAACTAGATTGGGACAGAATGTGGGCAGATCTGCAACAAGAGGAGATGAGGCGAGACTTGGTGAAGAGCACCATCAGTGGCAGCAAAAGTAGTGGGATGAAGGAAGTGAAGGAAGATGAGAACACATTCCTCGCATCAAAGGGGCAACAGGAGCAGCGCAGTTGAAAGAAGGACATTTCCAAGGTAAAGTGCTTTAGATGTGGTGAACCTGGTCACTAAAGCACCCAATGTCCTCTCAGAAAGAAGGAAAAAGAGGAGAAGCAAGACCAGCAAGTTGCATCCGTAGAGATAGATAGGTTTTCCTCCAGACTGGAGGAAGGGTTTGCCATGATCACCGGTATACGTCTAGGGGTGAGGTGGGGTGATTTGGTTTTGTAGCCCCAGAGAGCTACAGATGGGCAGGATCCTTGAGGAGTTCGCCTCTTGGATCAATATCTTGCTATGGGAGCCCATAGCATGCAGTAATAAGATGGACCAGTGGCAGTTGGTGCAGTCAAGCGCCAGAGTGACGGATGTTGTAGCTAGTAGCGGTCAGAGACTAAGCAGCGCAGTGCAAAGTTGGCAACAGTGCAATTGGCACAGTGCAGATCAGCAACAACGAATAGGCTTTAGTGACAACATAGAGACTAGAAACAGTCAAGACTCCAATGACAGATGCATCATGCTGACAACAGTTGGTTCAATTTGATGGATATCTCTCAGTTGCAGTAGCAACAGATGAGAAACAGTTGCAGATGTTGTAGTAGCAGCAACAACAGAGTTGCAGTGCAGATGCAGTAGTTGGCAGCAGTTCAGCAGGGTCAGTAGCAACACAGATGCAATGCATATCAGACTTGTGCAGTAGTTGGTGGGCATCAATAGCCAGACATCAATAACGCAGCAGGAGATGGTGCAAAATCAGTGTATTGGAATTGCAGTACTAGAACACTTTTCTCGCTAAGAAGGAATGTTAGTTTTTGTGGCATCGTATGTGCTCTGGCCTCGAGATTTGCTAGAGAGGTTAGAACACATGCATTCTCCAAAATCCAGAAATCATTTTTGAAAATTCCATCTAGAGACGACTAAATTAAAATAATTAATCAGTCTTTTAATATTTCCTAAGTCTAAACTTAGGAAATATGATTAATTAAAAAGTATTAATTAAGTCAGATGTGAATATTCTAGAAAAAGACATGGATTGAGTTCTTGTTAATTTTAGCTATTGATTAAGTTTTAATCTTGGTCGTTGATGTCTCGACGAAATATTATAAGAAGAAACTCCATGGGGCTTGGAAAACATACTTGCTGAGATCGAATTGACTGGCAGATCGATTTCTTAAGTAGCAGCGCTGAGTTTCCGGAGAGAGAGCTAGTGAGCTCGTTGCAGTGAGAGAGGGGAAATGATAGTAAGGTTGGAGGAAGATTTTCCAGATCCGGTGAGTGCACAACAGAGAGGCAGTGCAGTGTAGTGCTTCAGAGGAGATCTAGATTATTGCTGGGAGGTAGAGTTGATTCAGTGCCAGAAGCTGGGGATAGAGTCTGGAGGCTAGGAGAGTCTGGTTTCTAGACAATAATTAATCAGTTAGCGAGAGGGAAAGTTGTTCCTAGCTGTGGGGACGCAGTATTGCGTAGGCTAATGCAGTGACATCGCAGAGGCAGCGCAGAGCAGCTCATCTTGAGCCAAGGTCAGTGTTGGATCACTAGTGGAAGTGAGATTTTTCTCACTAGACTCTATTGTCAAATTTTTCTCTATATGGTTTGCTAAATTTAAGCAACCATAGATTTGTACTCAGATTTACTATTGCATAATATACAAACCCTCAATTGCTACACCGGTTTTCCCGCATTGGGTTTTTCTAGTTACTTAGTCCAAAAATAATAGTGTTATTTGTGCGTGTGCATCTATCTTTCCAACGCTATTTTCTTCCGTAGTATTTTTTGTGAAGGCTGCAGTGTATTAGTTTCGATATTTACCGTAGAACACAATAAAAATGTGTTCAGTTATTTAACAAATAGAAGAAACGTAATCAATTGTTGCAGTAGGATTCCAATTTGTGGAATTTTCACATGGCTTAGTTGGGGGATTCGGGGGAAACAAAGGGGTTTGACTGTACTCTTGTTCCTTTACCTCAACTGGGGGGGTTAATCCTATATCCTAGTCTTGTGGGATCCCCTTTACTGGCTACTAGCTTTAGGAGTGGCACTATTGGGAATACTTGATTTTGGTTGCATGGTATCACTTCCCAATACCATATATCTCATTCCCTTCCACTCATTACAAGCCCTATTCACATTCTCCCCATCTGCGTCCACATTTGTCCATTAGGTCCACAAGCTGTCAACCAAGGTTAATGTCGGATCTCGAGTGGAAGTGAGATTTTTCTCACTAGACTCTATTGTCAAATTTTTCTCTATATGGTTTGCTAGATTTAAGAAACCATATATTTGTACTCAGATTTACTTCTGCATAATATATAAACCCCCAATTTTTGTCTTTGTTTTCTCGCATTGGGTTTTTCCAGGGACTTAGTCCAAAAATAATAGTGTTATTTGTGTGTGTGTGCATCTATCTTTCCAATGCTATTTTCTTTCGCAATATTTTTTGTGAAGGCTGCAGTGTATTATTTTTTGTGAAAATTTCTTAATCTAAGAAATCCTACTGCTAACCCTCGATTTACTTCCCCTACTTGATTAAATACACAAGTTATTAATCTTATTATTCAGAAAAATAACGAAGTAAATAAAAATAGCAGCCTACACATACAGATCATTTAGTGAATAGCACACTCATATGACAAAGTGACAGATTTTTCGGACAATGTCCCCGGAAAACCCACTGCAGGGAAATCGGTGCAGCTAACTCTGGAGGGTTTTATTATTAAGCAAATTTTGAATACAACAATTTCTAGGCACCAGACATGGTTGGCAGTACAAAGAAAATCACAACAACAATACCTATTTCACTCGGAGACAGAAAAAATGGTTGACTCACACCCTCAAACGGGATTTACAAAACTCAAGCCCTTTCTTGTTCACTGGAAACCCCAGCACTGCTCCTTAGCCCTCTACGTCAGCCTTCCTGGCCTGCATCAGCCTCTGCGCTGCTCTGGAAGGGCCTGCGTCACCCTTGAAGGGCTTACACTGCCCCTGTGCTGCCCTGACTGGGCCTGCGTCAGCCCGCGTCGCTCCTGTTACCGCTGTGTTGTCTCTGTGTGGCCTCTGCTAGACTCCGTGGCTCTCGGTTGCCTCTACGCTGCTCGATATGCTGCCTCTCTGTCGTTGTTGTATTCTTGGTCTGGGATCACATCATCCCCTTGCCAATATCGCCCCTCGCTGCACTGCAAATCCCTAAAATTCTTAGCAAACCACGCCCTATAATTTCAGCTTAGCTTCAGTGTTTCGCCAATGTGTGTTTTCTCCAACTGACCCCAAGCCCTTCTCTTATACTTTTCTCGTTGGAAAACCAACGACCGTGATCTAATCTCTAATCGATGACTAAGATTAGAAGTTGCTTGATCCGCGTCACTTAAGTCATTCTCATCTCCTGTTCAATTTAATTCACTTTAATCTTTTAATTTTCCTAAGTTAGACTTAGGGTCCTTAATTAAAAATATTAATTATTTGAATATCTCTTAAACATGATGGAATTTCTTCAAATGCTTTATAGGTCTTGGAGATCTCATGTACTCCAGCTCCTCCACAAAATTTGGGAGCTAGAGCACATCCGATGCTACCCCAAAATCTCAACAGTTTTGATATTTACCACGTAAATAATTTGTTTAGTTATTTAACAAATAGAAGAAACTTAATCATTTGTTGCAGTAGGATCCCAATTTGTGGAATTTTCACATGGATTAGAGGGGGGATTCGACGGAAAGAAAGGGGTTTGACTATACGCTTGTTCCTTTACCTCAATTGGGGGGGTTAATGTTGATTTCTGGTAGCATCAGATGTGCTCTAAATCTCAAAGTTTGCAAGGAGCCTTAGACATATGTATTCCAAAGAACCCAAAAATCATTTTGGGATATTCCACCCGGGTGGGGTTTTATTAAAATAATTAATTATTTTTAATGGGAGCCTAAGTTTAAACTTAGGGAATTAAAAAAATTAAAGCATATTAATAAAAAAATGTGTGAATCTTCTAGAAAAACACAGAGATCAAGTCAAGTTAATCTTAGCCATTGATTAGCGATTCAATCTCAGTTGTTGAATTCTCAATAAAAAAATTATAAGGACTTGATGGGCATTTGGAAAGATACACTGAGTGAGTCTAGAGATTGAATTTCTCAAGAGAGCAACGCAGAGTAGCTGGAGGGTTTGATCGAGTTGATTCGATTGTAGTGAGGGGTAGTGATAGTTCCAGTTGGAAAGTCTTTTCCTGAGCTGGGAATACATAGCAGAGAAGGCAGAGAAGAGGACATAGAAGAGGCAGTGTAGCTACTACGCAGAGGCAGCACAGGGCCACGCAGAGGCAGCACTGCAACCTTGAGGAGATCAGTGATTTTGCTGAGGATCAATCAGATCTAGTGCCAGAGTGCTGAGGTGTGAGACCGGAGGGGCCAAAAGATCAGATCCATCTAGCAGAAGATCCAACATAAGGAGTTGACGCAGTTCCTAGCCAGGGTGACGCAGATCTGCGCAGAGGCAGTGTGGGGTTGTCTAGTTCAGTGTTGGGTCAGTGTCGGATCTCCAGTGTTAGTGTGAGGACATTTTGTCACTAATTCTCTGTTAGTAATTTTCTCTGTATGGATGACCAGTAAGGCATCCTAGTTGTATTCAAAACTTCTACTTAATAATATCAAACCCTCATCTACTACACCGATTTTCCTGCATTGGGTTTTTCTTGGGACTTAGTCCAAAAATAATGGCGTCATGTGTGTTTATTTTTCTTCTTGCTCAAATCTTGTTTTCGTGTTTATTTTCCACATATTATTTAGTGAAGGTTGCAATGTGATGTATTCAATGTTTGCCGTAGATAACTGAAATAAATTGTTTAAGTAAAAGTTAACAATTAGGTGAATATTTTCTAGTTGCTGCAATAGGATTCCAGTGTAGGAATTTTCACATGGTATCAGAGCTTGTATAGCAGCGCAGGTGAAACAAGAGAGGAGTCCGGAAGAGTTCAATGTTGAAGAGAAAGAGGGAGATCGAAGAGTTGCGTAGGCAGCGAATCGAATCCTCAAGGGATTGCTCAGTCCAAGGCAGGAGGGAAATATTTCCAAGGGAATCTCTTTGAGTGAGTCGACAAATGTACGATTTCCAGTTTGCAATTTTTCAGCGGCAAAGGGAGCAGCACAGCAGAAGATTCAGTACAGACCAGTTTCTGGTGGGACTCAGTTTTCTTGTAGCAGTTGCTGGTGAAGAAGGCGTCAGAAGAAGCATACTAAGGGAATTCTGACCTCGGGTAATTTCTCACGGAAGAAATTATGATTTCCCGTGCAGAAGCAGCGTGATCGAGATTTATGTTGCTTGCTCCAGCAGGGAGTGCATAGAGGGTTAGAGGAAGCAATTCGACATTTGGTTGGATAAGATGGCAACCTCTGGGTTGTGTGATCAGGATCGGTTGGAGAGTGCCTCCAACTATGTAATATGGAAGGCAAGGATCTCCTTCCTTCAAAATAGCGGAAAAAAATCTCCTAGTGGAAAATGGGCCCCACCAATAAAATAATGGGGAAAAAGGAGAAGCTAAAATCTAGACGAAAGTTTCACGGAGAATTGTAAATAGAAGAGAGACTCAATTGGAAAGGATCCCATTCTATCAATTCTATTTGACAATTGAGAAGAAGCTTAAGTGAGTTGCATAGAGTTTCAAGCGAAACTCAGCTATATTCGGGGGACTTTGAGTGCCACCCTAGTTAGTGTAGGAATTTACAGGGTAAGTTCCTTAGATCAAACACCAAAGGACATCGCTCAAAAATAGATCACAAATTAGTACACCAGTATTTGACGTCGCTAAAACCCTCGAATAGCGAAATAGTCCATGGCTGAGCCAACGTGGCCACTTAAGGCGATTTGTCAATATAAAGAAAGAAAATTTACATAAGCTTCTCTCATAAATGGTTACCAGACAAATCACCCTCCATGCTCTTTAAATAGAGATCATGGACCAATCGGGTGTTAAACCACGAATCAAGTGTCAGTAATACCGAGGAGAGAATGAATCGTTGGATCACTACATATCGTGACCATCGGATTATAAGTTACAAACATACATAGTAAAGAAACACACTTTACCTAACTCTATGCTAGACCAAGTTATACTTAACTATTTCCTATGTGTCGGAATATCCTAACATCCCCGCTTAAGAACAACTTGGGATAGGATTGAAGGATTTACAAAGGTGACACAATAGGAGACTATTTCCTATGTGTCATAATATCCTAACATCCCCCCTTAAGAACAACTTGGGATAGGATTGAAGGATTTACAAAGGTGACACAATAGGAGAAGGAAGGAGGCATTAAAGCCTATCCCCCCTTAATGATAACTTTCCTGAACTCCAAGCATAGATCGAAGTTTGGTAAACTTCGCTTCTGTGAGAGCCTTTGTAAATATATCACCAACTTGATCACTGGTTAAATAATACTGCACTTCAAGAACACGATCATGAATGAGCTTTTTGATGAAGTGTCTTTGTAGCTCAATGTGTTTCATACGCTGATGCTGAACGGGATCTTTTCATAGCTGAATGGCACTCTGATCAGTGATTATCACACCAAAGTGTAGTTGGATGCTGCTGATGAAGACCAAATTCGGTCAGGATCTGAAGAAGCCACAGGGCTTCCTTGCTGGCTTCAACTACACCACGATACTCTGCTTCTGCCAAAGAAAGAAAGATGGAACTTTGTTTCTTACAAGACCATGTAATAGGTCCTAAACCAAGAGTGAATACATAACTTACAATAGACTTTCGATCATCAGGGTCACCAGCCCAATCAGAATCAGTGAAACCAATCAACAATGGAGATGTTCTTGCACTATAATGAATCCCGAACTGAACTATACCTCGAATATATCGAAGTATTCTTTTAGTTTCTTTCCAATGACTTTCATGAGGTTTGTGCATAAACCGAGCAACAAGACCAACAACAAAGGAAAGGTCAGGATGGGTATGGGTTAGATACAGAAGTTTACCAACAAGTTGACGGTATAAGGTAGCATCAACTTCAGGGGAACTACAAGTGATTGAAAGCTTGACCCCAAACTGAAAGGGAGAAGGGGCTGGTTTACAGTCTTCCATATGAAAATGGCGAAGAAAATCACAAGCATACTAGGACTAGCAATGGGTAATACCTTCTTTGGATTGCAAGACTTGAAGACCAAGGAAATAATGCAAGTGTCCTAAGTCTGTCATTTCAAACTTCTTTTTGAGGCTAGACTTCACATGGTTTATATGGTTGGGATCACTACTAGTAAGGATAAGATCATCAACATAAAGAACAAGAATGATTAAGGACTTACCCACTTTCTTGGTGTCGACAGTGTTGTCAAAATGACATCTAGAAAAGCCATTATCTAAGAGAGAGCTATCCATTTTGGCATACCAAGCCCAAGGGGCTTGTTTGAGACCATAAAGAGACTTCCTAAGGCAACAAACAAGGCTAGAGTCATTTTGGATAAAGCCAGGGGGTTGTTCCATGTAGATTTCTTCACGCAAATCCCCATGTAAGAAGGCGGATTTGACATCCATCTAATGGACTTCCCATTTAAAGGAGGAAGCAAGGGAAAGAACAAGGCGGATAGAATTCATTTGGGCAACATGGGAGAAGGTTTCAGTATCGTCAATGCCTTCAACTTGTGAAAATCCTTTAGCAACAAGACAAGCTTTATGTTTATCCACTTTTCCATCTAGGCCAAACTTTGTTCTATAAACCCACTTGCATATGACAAGTTTTCTTCCCTTTGGAAGAGGAACAAGATCCCAAGTATTGTTTGCCAATAAGGAACGATATTCTTCAATCATAGCTGTATCCCAATCTGGATGACCTGAAGCTTCTTCAAAGGTGTCTGGATTAGGATTTTTTGGAACTTGATCCAATAAGGAAGAGGCTCTTGGCACGCTTCAACTCCTTTGCAACTTGTGCACAGTGATTTATGTGGTCCACTTCCAGTTGTTTCTTTCTCTGGCTACAAGTACTTCTTAGCTTTCATTGATGATTTTTCCAGACGCACTTGGGTATACTTCTTAAAACTCAAGAGTGAATTTTTTATCATGTTCTTGGCTTTTAAGGCCTTTGTTGAGAAACAATCCGAACATCACATTATTAAGTTAAGATCTGACAATGGAGGAGAATATGTTAACAACAAATTTATCCACTTTTGCACTGAGCATGGCATTCAATTGCAACAAATTGTTCCATATACTCCACAACAAAATGGTGTAGCTGAAAGGAAGAATCACACTCTAAAAGAAATGTCTAATTGTATGCTTCAATCTAAAGGACTTAGTCTTAAATTTTGGGCATAAGCAATTAACTGTGCAAATTACATAGTAAATCGCACTCCTACTAAGGTTTTAAGGAATATAACTCCAGAAGAAACCTAGAGCTCAATCAAACCTGATGTAAGTCACTTTCATGTTTTTGGAAGTGAAGCTTGGGCACACATTCCAGATGCGAAACATAAAGCCTTGGAACCTAAGAGTGAAAAATGCATTTTTGTTGGATATTCTGAAGATGTCAAAGGATATAGACTTCTTCAACCAAAAGCCAAAAAATGTAATCACTAGAAGAGATGTAAAATTTGATGAAAATATGTCGGCTTGTGAACCTAGCTCGGCAGGTGTGCCACCTTTGGCCTGCGAGCCTGATTCGGCATATGTGCCAACTCCCTCTATCTCTTCTATTTTTGATAACATTCCTTCTAGTTTGGATGATGACAACGTGGATGACAATCCTCCTCCACCTCCTCTATATCTTCCTTCAGCTCCACAGCTTCAAAGATGGGTCCGCTCTACTCGGGATGCAACAGGTTCTTTTGCAGGTGACCCTGCAGATCAACGTCATACACGTTCTCAGTTCAAAAGAGCCTCTTCCTTATTGGCTCAAGTTCCATATAATCCTAATCCAGACACCTTTGAAGAAGCTTCAAGTCATCCAAATTGGGATGCAGCTATGATTGAAGAATATCGTTCCTTATTGGCAAACGATACTTGGGATCTTGTTCCTCTTCCAAAGGGAAGAAAACTTGTCATATGCAAATGGGTTTACAGAACAAAGTTTTTCCCAGATGGAAAAGTGGATAAACATAAAGCTTGTCTTGTTGCTAAAGGATTTTCACAAGTTGAAGGCATTGACGATACTAAAACCTTCTCCCATGTTGCCCAAATGAATTCTATCCGCCTTGTTCTTTCCCTTGCTGCCTTCTTTAAATGGGAATTCCATCAAATGTATGTTAAATCCGCCTTCTTACATGGGGATTTGCGTGAAGAAATCTACATGGAACAACCCCTTGGCTTTATCCAAAACGACTCTAGCCTTGTTTGTCGCCTTAGGAAGTCTCTTTATGGTCTCAAACAAGCCCCTCGGGCTTGTTATGCTAAAATGGATAGCTTTCTCTTAGATAATGGCTTTTCTAGATGTCATTTTGACAACATTGTCTACACCAAGAAAGTGGGTAAGTCCTTAATCATCCTTGTTCTTTATGTTGATGATCTTATCCTTACTAGTAGTGATCCCAACCATATAAACCATGTGAAGTCTAGCCTCAAAAAGAAGTTTGAAATGACAGACTTAGAACACTTGTATTATTTCCTTGGTCTTCAAGTCTTTCAATCCAAAGAAGGTATTACCCTTTCTCAGTCCAAGTAGGCTTGTGATTTTCTCTACCACTTTCATATGGAAGACTGTAAACCAACCCCTTCTCCCTTTCAATCTGGGGTCAAGCTTTCAGTCACTTGTAGTTCCCCTGAAGTTGATGCTACCTTATACTGTCAACTTGTTGGTAAACTTTTGTATCTAACCCATACCCGCCCTGACCTTTCCGTTGTTGTTGGTCTTGTTGCTCGGTTTATGCACAAACCTCATGAAAGTCATTGAAAAGCAACTAAAAGAATACTTCGATATATTCGAGGTACAATTCAGTTCGGGATTCATTACAGTGCAAGAACATCTCCATTGTTGATTGGTTTCATTGATTCTGATTGGGCTGGTGACCCTGATGATCGAAAGTCTACTGCAGGATATGTATTCACTCTTGGTTCAATACCTATTACTTGGTCTTGTAAGAAACAAAGTGCCATCTCTCTTTCTTCAGTTGAAGCAGAGTATCATGGTGCAGTTGAAGCCAACAAGGAAGCCATGTGGCTTTGTCAAATCCTGTCTAAATTTGGTCTTCATCAGCAGCATCCAACTACACTTTGGTGTGATAATCAGATTTCCATTCAGCTATGTACAGATCCAGTTCAGCATCAGCGTATGAAACACATTAAGCTCCACATACACTTCATTAAAAAGCTCATTCATGATCGTGTTCTTGAAGTGCAGTACTTTCCAACCAATGATCAAGTAGTCGATATCTTTACAAAGGCTCTCACAGAAGCGAAGTTTACCAAACTTCGATCCATGCTCGGAGTTCAGGAAAGTTATCATTAAGGGGTATAGGCTCTAATGCCTCCTTCATTCTCCTATTGTGTCACCTTTGTAAATCCTTCATCCTATCCCAATTTTTTCTCAAGGGGGGATGTTAGGATATTTCGACACATAGGAAATAGGCTCCTTTTGTGTCACCTTTGTAAATCCTTCAATCCTATCCCAAGTTGTTCTTAAGGGGGGATGTTAGGATATTCAGACACATAGGAAATAGTTAAGAATAACTTAGTCTAGTGTAGAGTTAGGTAAAGTGTGTTTCTTTACTATGTACATTTGTAACTTATAATCTGACGGCCATTCAGCTATGTAAGGATCCAGTTTAGCATCAACGTATGAAACACATTGAGATCCACATACACTTCATCAAAAAGCAATATTGTCCAACCAATGATCAAGTAGCCGATATCTTTACAAAGACTCTCACAGAAACGAAGTTTACCAAACTTCAATCCATGCTCGGAGTTCAGGAAAGTTATCATTAAGGGGGTATAGGCTCTAATGCCTCCTTCCTTCTCCTATTGTGTCACCTTTGTAAATCCTTCAATCCTATCCCAATTTGTTCTTAAGGGGGGATGTTAGGATATTTCGACACATGAAATGAGGCCTATGTGTACCTTTGTAAATCCTTGATCCTATCCCAAGTCAGTTGTTCTTAAAGGGGATGTTAGGATATTCGACCTCATAGGAAATTGTTAATAATAACTTAGTCTAGTGTAGAGTTAGGTAAAGTGTGTTTCTTTACTATGTACATTTGTAACTTATAATCCGACGGCCACGATTTGTAGTGATCTGACGATTCACAACACTTGATCTGTGGCTTAACACCCGATTGGTCCATGATCTCTATGAAAAAGCATGTAGGGTCATTTATCCGATAACCGTTTATGAGAGAAACATATGTAACTTTTCTTTTTATATTAATAAATTGCCTAAAGTGGCCGCATTGGCTCAGGTTGTGGACTGTTTCCCTTTTCCAGGATTTTAACCACGTGATAATACTAGTGTATTGATTTGTGATCTGTTTGTGAGTGGTGACCTTTGGTTTTTGATTCACGGAACTTACCTTGTAAATTCCTACAAACTCTCCCCCCATCTCCAGCATAACCCTAATGATTAGCCCTGCAAAACCCTACTCCATGGCTTCTAGATTTTTAAGTTGAAGATGAGCTAGAATAACATGATAAAGAAGTTAATGTTGTTATTATCTCTTGGATTCAGATTACAGATAAAAGATAATTAGACTTAAAAGACAAATAAATAACAAGAATTAAAAGATTGGCTGGATCCATATGTAGTTTTGTGTTTTAGGGTTCTTAATCAACCTATTTCAAGAAATTAGATCATGCTTCGACTAAGCAGTAAGTGTTTTGTGCTCTTGTTTAAATTCATTTCATTTCTATATATGCAATCATAAAGATTGGAGCATCCTTCCATATAGATTTAGAGTCTCAACCTGTGACTTTTATAAGGTTAATCAGTTAAAATAGTATAGAAAATAGTAGCTACACCCTTATTTATATATCCGTGTTCAATTATTTTATGTGACATTTATAATTGTGGGTTATATTTATAAGCATTTAAAAACTTATTTTGTATAACCTTACCTTATTTTGGATGGATATTTAAGTCTGCCATTTTGTACTATGACATGTAAGAATATATTATTTGCTTAAACATTGTTGGTACATGGATACTGATATAAATTATGAATTATGTTATGGATATGGTATCTATAATTTTACATATCAACATAAATGATGAGTTAGAAATAAAAGGGTGATTACACTTGTCTATTTAATGTGAAAATGAATTTACAGACCTATTGGATAAACATAACCAAGTATGTTATATGAACTCAAGGATCAATATCGTAGGTAACAACATATTTGGAATGTGTAGAAATTGTTATATGAGTAACAATTTGCTTTGAATATATTGATACATATGTTATAATTTGTGGACAAGTGTTTACATCGCAGATGGTATCACATTACCAAACCGACCACGTGATAACAAAACTCCAAGAACAATTGAGATTCACTGAGGTTCCGTGATAGGGTGTTAACCCTGGTCCTACTAGGAGGGGTGGAGGGGTTTCCGACCGTTTATCCTCCAAAAACTGGAGTCATGGGAGGACTGTGCGAGTCATGCTCCCCTAGACGTGTGATGATGACTGTGGGATGCCTACTAAGGAATTAGGTCGATATAATCGACGTTATAACCCTTGAGGTCTATGAATGGTTAGGTCAGTATAGCTGACGCCATGTCATATTCCAGTAGAAGACGGATAGGATGGGAGCGAAAGAGATTAGGAAGGATAGGATGATCCTAGAATAGCTTCGAAACTCTATTGGGGCAAGACGTGACTACTAAATTTGTAAACCAATAAATTATCAAAACATAAATGTTAAGTGTTCTCACACATTAAATGAAAATTAAATTATGGTACACCACCCTTATATGATTATACTAATCACTTAAATAATTAATGATATACGACATATAACTTAACTTCGGAACGAAGTTTTCTGAAGGAGGGGTGTATGTAATAACACAACTCGAGTTATAGGGAACATAGAAATATTAGCATGCATATGATATCTACATATGCATGTATCACATGTACTGCACTAGTATATGCTCTAATCAATTATGAAAAATATCAGTGTAGGGTAATGAGTGAATTATTGAAGTATTGAGTAAATACCTAACTCACCATTATATAATGAATGTATTGTGAGGTAAAAGTTATACCTACCACTATCATAATATAAATAATAAATTGTTCATAAGGAAAGTAAAAGCACTAACTTATGCAAATAAAAGATGATATCTGATAAAATCCAAGATATTTACTAAATGATGATATTTAATAATAAATCCAAGATATTTATTGAATAATAATATTTTAATATAAATCTAAGATATTTATTAAAAGAGGATATTTTAATAAATATCTTGAAAGGGGATTTGACTAAGATCTTTATTAAAAGAGGATATTTTAATAAATATATTGAAAGGGTATTTGTGTATAAAAGGAGAAGGGGGGGAAACTTGATGGGCATCGGTGGGTGGTGGGAAAACTGACCCAGATGCTATCAGAGGATTTCCAACTGTGGGAGACAAGAGTAGTGAGTTCTAACAGAGTCATAGAGTGATCTTGATTGTTATTAGAGTTTTGGGCATGGGGACCATAAGTCTTGTCTTCTAGATCTAGGGAACGAAGAGGTTGATCTCAGATAGGCTGGGAGGAAAAGGGCGGTTTGGTAGTGGGAGCAGGAGCCATGACGGGTCAGGAATATCTTCAAACACAATTCCAGGTAAGTATTAAATAGTGAATATATATATATTCTGCTTCAAAATTTCCACTCTGGATTGTGTAGTATCAATTTTGTTAATGCTTGTTAAATGTGAAATTTAAGGGCCTTATACGGAACAAACACCATCTTGGCAAGATACCATAGGAAGACTTATCATCATATTTTCTTTACATAGAGTTTGAAGAGAGCGATAGTTTAAGTGACCAAATCGCTCATGCCAAAGTTTTCTCACTTCATCATTATGAGCAACAAAAAAGGAGGGAAGACATGATGATCCAAATTTGTCAAACTTATACAACCTTGTGGAATCATCAGCAATGCCAGTAGCTAAAATATGACTAGGATCTTTGAGATCTTTTATTACAAAATCATGAGGTGAGAATTCTACTGTTTTCCCTTCACCTGAATGAGTTATCTAATAAACAGATAGAAGGTTGCAGGACAAGGTAGGAACACATAATACATCATTAAACTGGCAATTATCTAGATGAATGGTTCTAGACCCTACAACACTAAGAGATCTATCATCACCAACATAAATATTTTTGGTGTTACAATCATTCAAAGAAGAAAACATGGCTTTATTTTTCGCCATGTGGTAAGAGGCTCAAGAATCAATGAGCCATTCCTGAGAATGAGAAGAAGAAGATACATTCAATGCATAACCAGATCTTGATGTTTGACAACCACAAGCAGAAAGTGCCATTCCTGAAGATGAAATTGAAGAGTTCTCCAAATTAATGTTGTGCTTCTTCATTGCTGCTTCCAAGGCTTCCATCTTTTTAAAACATTGTGACTCTACGTGGCCATCACGATTACAAAAGTTGCAATGTCTATCTGTTTTCTTCCCTTTGTTTTTATTTGCCTTATCAGTTTGTTGAGTTTCTTTATCAGTTTGCGACTGAAATTGCTTAAGACCCTTGTTTGGTTTAGGACCATTCTTTTTAGGATGCTGCTTCTTAGGATTCTTTTGGTATGGTTGATGCTGGGCTGCTAAGGATTTATTAGAAGATTTTCCAGTATTAATAAGACCAAGGTGTTAGAGTTTTTCTTGTTCTCTATCAAAGAATCACAAAAGGCATCAAAAGAGGGGGACTTGTAGGTGGTTCCTTGAGAAATGAGGGCTTCTCTAGTGGAATGGAAGGTGGAAACAAATACAAAGTATGCAGGGCCAAGCTTAGCAAGAATGGAATAGATAAGGCTACCATCTTCCTTTTTGACCTTACAACTTTCTAAAAGAAGTCTAAGGGTCTTGAATTTGGACAAAAAATCTTCAATAGAGGAGAAATTATTGGGGTCCAAAGTAAGCAACTCATTTTCAAGCTAGTGGGCTCTGATTTCATTTTTAATGCCAAAAACAATATTTAGCTTTTTCATAGCTTCATCATGGGAGTCAATTTCTTGAATATGAAATCTAAGATCTTGAGCAATGGACATTTCTATCAACCCTCGTGCTTGATCTTGTTTATTTTCTCTTTTAGCGGCTTTATCTCCATCGGTAGGTTTAGTTTCTTGTCCTATGGCTATTCTATAAATCCCTTTACTTCTAAGTAAGTCTACCATGTAGGATAGCCATTGGAAATAATTGGTGTTGTTAAGAACAACCAGGCATGCACTTACCATTTTTTTTTTAAACTGAAGCTGAAAAGACTAAAACGAACTGCTCCAATGGAAAGATCTCGAAAAATTAGGCCAGTTAAAAAAAAACGGCTTCCAGATGAAGAAGTTATGCCATTTTGAAAAAAAGTTGTAGTAGATGCCGAATAGTTATGTGAGAGGTTGAAAGTTGATGTTGAAGTTGTACTTTTACAGGGTAAGTTAGCCTTAGGGAAGATTACTTCAGATCTTCCGTTGAGGTTAATATTAAGGATCTTCAGGACGAGTTGGCATTGTTTGCAGGTGGCTTCCCCAATTGTGAACTCCACTTTGGTTGCAAGAGCATGAGTTAGTCCAAAGGAGAGGTTGAAATTGCAGAGTTTCCATTCTTTTCTCAAGAGGAAGAGACCAACCATTAGTAGATCAAATCATCCTGGATTGAGGCTGAGTTACAACAGAGATATTATTCCTATAGCAGGTCGTATACTTATTTGTTTGCAGGATCATCAAGGGCTGAATTGCTTCAGGCATCACTGTTTCAGGAAGACAAAATTCATATTATATTGCAGAAGAGTTTTCACTGTTAAGGGTAGAATTCTATTTCATCCTAGTACCAAATTGGCAGAGGTTATCTCTTCGTCCGAGGGCCAAATTTATCTCTCAAATCTGATTCGGAAGTTTGAAGTTGCATGGAGGTCGGATAGATCAGTACCAAGGAGCTAAATTGCAAGTCCAATATCGAATCAAAGTAGCCATTCTTTTCTTAGCACATACAATTATTAAAGAAGAGATTGATTTCTGAAGAATTTGTTATAAATAACCATGGGAATTATATTGGTAGTTGGGTCGAATACCTCTGCCGAGGGGGAATGAATTTCTGAAAATTATCACTGCTTTCCTAAGGTTGAATTAATGGTCCAAGCCACCAAATCTACATGGAGCGAGGGCCATCTTTAGGCTTTCATTTGGCAGGAGATTTATTAGCATCTTTGACAGTCAAATTTATTTCTATTAGTAGGACAAATTTCTGAACATTAAATCTTACTTTGGGCCGGAGAATGTTCATCCTTTCTTCATAATATTAGTTCATGTTGGCAGCACGAATTCATCAAGTTCCAACATACCCATTTTACAGACATTTGAGTGTATTGCTAAAGCAAGATTTCAGGTATTGTAATTCTCCTCCAGTGAAATTCAATGTGCATTTTCCCTCTCTCAGTTGCAATGAGTTCCATGTTCCGCTTTGTTATTTCCAAGTTTCATCTCTGTCATATATCTAATGAAAAGATGAATATTATTGGATTTGCATTGTATAAATTAGGGTTGATCTTATATGTTGTTGCAAACATTAAATAATGTTGTTGATTTTTCTTGAGTTATTTGCTATCATTTATTATTGCTTTGAACCATCATTTGGCATGTATTTACTATTTACCATTGTATATCTTTGTTGGGAATGGAAAATGTTAAAGAAACACCTACAACAGTATGTCCAGGATGTGTCTGACAAAATATCTCACTGAAAGGGTTCATTAAAACTAAGTAATTTAGTGGTCAAATTGCGGTATTTCCTAGTGGGAATATTACAATCTTCTAGATAAAAGCATGTTCTTCATGCTTCTAAGTTTTGTTAGGTCATAGGATTGATTGTCATGAGTCAAAGAAGTCAACATCGTTTTTATAAGAACATTCCGGGCAAAATGTAATTGGAAAAAGAATTATTTTTTAGTCTAGAAAGTCCTGGAAACTTCAAAAGTACAAGTCATCCCATGCATCTTCAAGTCAGCCTAAAGAAGAGAATTCGACCCTTTGGAAAGGCTATATAAAGGAGGCCGAAATTGCAGATTCAAGTTGTAGTAGGACGAAGTGTAGTCTCTTGTTGCTGGAAGGAAGAATACTCTGTCTTGACCTCATTGACCTTGGGAGAAGCTATCGGTGCTCAAGGAAGGTCTCAAGAGGAAGTTGGGTAAGGGTTTCTATAGCTACTACAAAGACCAAAGTTGCAGGTCAAAGAAACATCCTTGAAGTTGGGAGGTCAAAGTTGCAGTTTGAAGTTGGTTAGTGCTAGACGAAGGAAGGACTTGTTGGAAGGGCTGACTTGGTAGTTGGAGAAGGACTTGGTCTAGGGTTTAGGTCTTTGTTGTCTCATCTTAAGCAAATTCTATAAGAAGAGAGCCTAATTTTTGTGTCCACTGTTGCTACTGTTTTTGTTCTTGATATTTGTTTGATGAAAAGATCTAAATAAAGAAAACAAGAAGACTAAATGATTTCACAAGAAAGTATTAAGATTAAGTAAAATTGAAATATAAGCTACCGCATTGAATTTTCCAACATGTTTTTCATTGTGCAATTGGGTGCTTATGCTTGTTCTTCCGTGGGCACATTGGGTATGGATTATTGAGTGACTTAGAAGGAGGAAGGGTTCCCTCACCTTAAATGATGGGTTAATCCTCAATCCTAGTCCCGTGGGGTCTCTCGATTGGCCTATTCTTTAGGAAGTGCACTACTTGGGAAACCCCGATTTTGGTAGCGCAATCCCGTTTTCCTATGTTGCAGGAAACACTGGCGTGGAGTGCGTTTCAGCTCAAAAATGGAAACAAAACATGGAAATGTGTTCAGTATGGGAAATGTGTTTCAAGCCATACAGGAAAGTTTCGCAAGGCTAAAACATGGCTAGTACGGTTTGAAATGCGTTTCAAGCCCTTACGGCCACGTTTCCGACAAAAAAAGGCAATTTGTTTTTGTTTCTTTTTTCTTTTTTCGTTTTCACTTTTTTATTTGGCAATTTAAATAATGTGTGGATGATTCTAGATGTCTCTCACAAGTTATAATAAAAAGGCTCTCGCCTCATTCCCTAATCACATGAATCGTTTCACTTGGAAAGGGGTGATCTTAGAAAGAAGAAAAGAGTAGGAGAGCAGTCGTTTATCAAGCCTATTTTTAGATATTACTTCTTTCATTATATGATCATTTATGAGCAAATGTTATGTTAGTATGTTTCATCATTATGTATCATTGATAGACTTATAGTTTATGCAATGACATTGGACTATGTAATCATAATGTAATAATGTATGTACGACTATGATTTATGATTGCACATTACATTTGTTAAATGTCTTAATATATATATATCGTGTTTCCTCGTTTCCAAAATTTGAGGGGGTCATGTTTCGTACCTGTACCCGTTTCGAAAACTCGTACCCATTTCACATTCTTCACTCCCCTTCACACATTACAAGACCTATTTCATCATATCCCCTCTTTGGGTCCACATGATGACTGGGACCACAAGGCTCTAGTACACCCCCTACCCTTGTCCACATGTTTGGGTCGGGCCTAGAAATGTTGCCCTGGAGGTTGATGCAGCGAAAAAACGATTAAAATCATATCATGGCCACAAGCAAGAAGCAAAATGAAACGAATATTATAAATTGCGAAAGATGGTCAAGACATTATATTAGTGTGTGGGCAAAAGTCAAACATGAGCTCTACCCCTTCATTATGGTCTTCACCCTAGTTCCTAGGGCC
The DNA here is from genome assembly GCA_034641835.2 of Pinus albicaulis. Taxonomy (NCBI): domain Eukaryota; kingdom Viridiplantae; phylum Streptophyta; class Pinopsida; order Pinales; family Pinaceae; genus Pinus; species Pinus albicaulis. The sequence continues at coordinate 440,583 of JAXQQM020059568.1, forward strand.
CCATGAGTGCCCCCACATCATTAAGGAACCCATGCACGTCCCAGCCCCTAGTGGGCGATGAACTGCCCCACCTTAAGGGGGTAATAACTGCTTATATCATACACAACCTACACTCATCTTCTAGAGCCTTGAGCAGTAATAGCAAAGAAAAATCAAGAAAAGGAAAAAGGAAAATGAAGAAAGGAGGAAAAACAAAGGTCGAGATAACTCATGTATCGCGATTTCTCCCTCCTACATCTATACACCCAAATATGTGGGCATCCTTCATCATTACCATTCTTGAACCCATAAAATTTGGCCCTGAGGCCCTTGTGTCCCTATCCACCTCATCATTATTCACATGACCCCTATCACTTGAAGGTTGTACCTTAGGCCTATGTTTCCCCTTAGGGGCTAGGAACAGCTAATAGCGTTGTTTGTTAGCCACTCCTACCTAGGGAGGTAACACTATTACATGCTTAAGGTCCCAAATTTGGAAGGGAATCCCATTATGAAGTCTCCTTTGGGCCCTTGATTAACAAAACTAGTTCACTTAGATGCACTAATGAATTATTGTACCTGATGGTGAGGAAGCGCATTGGATCTTATATGTAATTGGAAAGTGGTTTCATCACTTTCAACAACTTGGAAAGTGGTTTCATCATATTGACATTTGTAGGGAATGCATTGAGAAAAATGGGACTCCATCATGTGTTTGAGCATCATTTCATACCATGGGCACTTTCAGCACCTTCAGTAGCTTGTTCGTTGCACCACATTATTCGCGAGATAATGCACATGGACCAACATGACCCAGGATTAGCATGATCAGTGTAGCTAATCCATCGTCCACAGGAGGTTTGTCTCATCCTTGAAACATGGGAGAGCAGGCACCATCTGTTGAAAAGTGTAACTAGTATCAGTCTTCATAACTGCTATTCGACACACGACATGATGTAATTCTTATGTACTTGTCGAAAGAAGAAAAAGAAAAATTATTTTATTAAAGCATGTGTTTCATGCTCAAATTTTTTGGTTCCTAGGTCATGTTGATTTTTGGTAGCTTGGGAGGTACTCCAAGCCCTGGAGGGAAAAGCGCCATAAGAGTAACTTGTGGGCTTGGAACCCAAGCTTGGGGTTTTGCACCCATCAGGATTTGGGCCAAAACCATGGGCACATTTCTACATGTGATGGATGAGGACGATAACTCTCGGCGAGACAATTCTAACGCAATGAGAATCATCCAATTCCGAGTTGTAGAAATGGAGTTATGAATTTTTTAAGTCCAATGTTAGGTTTTGAACAAATGAGTTAGCATCGGCTTGGTGCAAATAACCTCTCAACAGTTGTCAAGCCCATGGAGGAAGTTAGAATAAGCCCTTCCTATATGTATAAAAGGAAGGTGATGGAGGACACTTGTGATCATCCTTTTTGGTGCAACGCATGACTTGAAGAACAGAAAAGGAAGCTCAATTGAGGAGGAGGATCCTTTGTTCTAGACCGTAGCCCTAGATGGTCAAGCGAAGGAGAGAATAGGGCACTCTCATGACTGTCTTGATCAGGGATTGGGCAGGTTTAGCTAGCGTAGCAAGGAGGAGATATGTCAAGGTCTATAAGGGTAATTTTGGCCACCAGATCTAAAGGCTACCTCTACGTATGGACCGTGAACTCTTGTGTTGATGGAAGGTGGAAGATAGGGTTTTTTGGGGTAAGCCGAGTAGTCTAGAAGGCAAACTAGAGGAGGCTTCATATTTTTGTGTCAAGGACGTAAGCAGATAGGGTCTATGGAGGTGCTTTGGTGCAGAAATAGAAAGCCCTAGATAGCGTCGCATATCTCACTGATTGCAAGTCCAAAAAAGTGTTGTTTTGGAGGGTTGGACAATGTGGAGGAGGAGGCAAACTAGAGGATTGTTTTGGGCAAGAAAACACAACAAATCCTCCTAATACAGGATAAGAAAGGGACCTTCCTGTGATGACTAGGCCGCAGGCCTGTAGGTGGTGTTTTGAGGATCAAAACAACCCTAACGTGGAGTTGTAGGTGCCTCCTCACACAGCAAGGTCACCTAGCTTGTAAAGAACAGGGGGCCGCATCATTTGAGGTGTGTTTTGGGCAAGAAGGTTGAGCTGTTGTAGGTTACAATGGGATCCCTAACTAGTGACTAAAACTCTGCCCATAAACAACAATGCAGAAGTTTGTATCTCCTCCATCGGTGACTTGTGTTGAGTCAAGTATTGACCAGTTTGGATGATGAATGTTGAAGGATTGTAGCAGCCAAGTGATAGGGTTGACATGGACTATCAGATGCCCTAATCAGTGGGCAGATGTTACAACAGTGAAGTACTAAAGGCTAGATTTGCGCAATAGCTCCTTTATTGCAAAGCAAAGGGAAAACGTTGAGAATTTTGTTGGTAGCCAATAGAAGGGTCTCCTAGGTGTTTAAATGCCCTAACTAGGAGAAGATGCTACAACAGACTTGGCCTGTCATGGACTGTTGGAGGGTAGCGTGAGAGTGGACCAATTGTGAACGTAGATTGGGAACTTATGGTCTGTTGAAGGACATCGTGATAGTATCCAAGTTGGAGCTCGGTGTGCAACACCTTGATGGACAAAGGTAGTTGTTAGAGTGGCAGTTGTTGAGCTCACAGGTTGACGAACCAAAAGAGCAGTTTGTGGAGCCCGAGACTTGTGTGTGGATAAGGACTTCTACAACAGATGATGGGCAATCCTCCTAACCCGTGTTCATTGTGGGAAATGGGCATCTTGAAATGATAAGTGGCAACCCTCTGTGCCCTATGTTGGTCTTCATTGGAGCAACACAGGAAGACCATAGTGAGCTGAAGTCCCTGAGTAACTGAGGTGCAGCAGTGGGCAGATTGAGAGTTCTTCACAAGTGGAGAAACTCACATGGATCAAATCCAAGATGATCCTAGCCATTTATTAAGTTTTAACCTTGGTCATTGGTGCTCCAACAATGGATTATAAGAGGACGTCGATGGGCACTTGGAGAAGATACACCAGAAGACCAAAAGTTTATTTCCTTGACATATTGATTTCCAGAGTAGCAACAGTCAGTTTCCAGAGAGCCAGAGATCAAAGCAGTGAGTGAGGGGCAGGGACAGTGAGTCTGGAGGAGATTTTCCATATCTAGAGAGTTAGCTCCAGGAGGGTCAAGTTTCCTTAGTGAGGTTGCGCAGAAGCTTCAGAGGTCGAGTTCGATTTGTCCAGACAAAGGGTCGATTCAGTTGTTGGAGTTTGGGAAGATTTCTGAAAGGGGCCAACAAGTCATTCTTTGAGGTTGGATTGGGCAGATGGCTTAATCAGTTGCAGTTCCAAGCAGTGCGTACCAGTAGCTGCGCAAGCTTGACACAGAGGCTGATGCAGGGGTTTCGTGGAGCCCATTTAGAGCTAGTTGTGGAGTTGGATCAATGCCCATGTGAGACAAAATTTGTCTCACTAATTTTTGTAGCAAATTTCTCCTGTAGTGGATTTCCAGTTTGTGCATCTAGATTCTACTCAGATTTTCCCAAGTTGGGTTTTTTCAAGGACATTTGTCCAAAAATAACGGTGTCAATTTGTGTGTGTGTGTGTGTTATAGTATTTTCTCAGTTTCCAATGCTATTTTATTTCCGCATCTTTATTTGTGAAGGTTGCAGTGTGTTTATTTTGATGTTTCCATAGCAATAAACTGAATAATTAATATATCAGTTAGAAGAAATAATACTAGTTGTTGCAATAGGATTTCAGTCTTGAAATTTTCACAGCAACCTTCAATCTCCCAAGCTCTCAAAAATGGCAGCCTTCAATCTCCCTTGCAAGCTCCCATAATCTTATATTCTCAATCCTCTCAAATCTTCTCCTCAAGGCTCAAACCATCAATCTCTCACAAACTCATAAAATGATGTTAAGTGGGATATGGGAGGAGGCTTTTTATTCCCCTTGGCCCTCCCATTTCAGAGAGAGGCAGAAGTGATGCAGAGAGAGGCAGCGTAGTTTTCTGAAGGGGTGGCGCAGTCCCTGCAAGGAATCACATATAAGTGACGCAGTGCCTTTCAGAGTCACCCCGGAGATAGCTATAGGTTGAGGTTTCTGAGCCAGGAGGGCCAAAAATCCAGTCTTAGATCAGCTTGATCAGTTGCAGAGAGAGGTGATGCAGTTCCTCAAGCTTGCCCACGCAGGCTTACTCTGTTCCAACATAGGCAATCACGCAGAGGCAGAGAGGGGCTTCACCAGTGCTTTTAGATCAGCCAGGGACTTGCAGAGTGAGGTATATCTCACAATTTCATCAGTTGTCTAGATTTCTCTGAAGGGTGAGCCAGATATTGACACCCTATTTGTACTCAAGATTCTGCTGCTTAATAATATAAAACCCTCAGATCTGCTACACCGGTTTTCCTGAGTTGGGTTTTTCCGGGGACTTAGTCCAAAAATACTTGTGTCAAATGTGGATGTTTTTCATTGTATTTTGTTCAGTTTGTTTCAGCACTTAGATTCATTCCGCAATATTATTTGTGTAGACTACTTCAGTGATTACTTCGGTATTTCAATGTAATGAAATAATTATGAAAAATAATAGGAGAAGTAATTTAGATTTGTTGCAGTAGGAATCCAGATTTAGGATTTTTTCACATGGTATCAGAGCTTATTCAAGCTGAAGTGCAGGAGAAAAAAGGGTGAACCAACAGATCAGCGCAGGAGAGACTGGGATCTGCATAAGCAGCAACAGACCCTCCCAGAGATTACGTTGTCCAAGCCAGGAGGGCAATCCAACGCAGAAAAGGCTCCCTCTGAGAGAGTTGATAGAGGGGTAAGCTTTTTCAGTTGCAGAAGAGGCACTGTAGCAGACCAGCATAGCTGAAGGACGCAGTTATTGCACAACAGTAAGAGCTGGTGCATAAAGCGTCAGAAAATTTCTGAAAAACACAGATTGGGGATTTCTTGACCTCAGAGAGTTTCTTAATCAAAGAAGTTCAGTTTCTCCCGTGCAACAGCAGAAGCAGTGACTTACTCCACAAGGAGTGCGTATGTCTAGCTGAGCAGAGGGTTAGAAAAAGAAATCGACAGTTGAGGAGATGGACAACAATGGACTATGTGACCAAGATAGATTGGAGGGTACCTCCAACTATGTTATTTGGAAATCAAGGATTGAGTTTCTCCTTGATGAGCATGATCTAAAGGCCCTCATTGAAAGCGCAGTTGCAGAACCTTTGAATGCAGCACATCTGAGAGCATTAAAAAAGAATATGGCAAGAACCAAGCAATTGATCCTAGATGGTGTGAAGGATCACATCGTAACTCACATAGCAGCAAAGGGCACTGCTAGAGAAATGTGGGTAGGGTTGGAAAAGCTATACCCAGGATCTTTTGAGCAGCGAAAGATGTACCTAGAAGAGAAGATGCGTAATACCAGAATGAAGAAGGGAGAGCATTTTGACTCTTTCCTGTCTCGAATTCAGGAAAACCGAGACCAGTGGTCAGCAGTTGGGTCAGCTCCTAGAGACTCAGAGCTAGTAAGGCTCACTCTGAACTCTGTTTCAGAAGATTATCAGGTCTTTGTCCAAAGCATTTTGGGCAGAGAAAGACTCCCAGGATGGGAGGAGATGTGGGCAACCTTGCAGCAAGAAGAGCTCAGGAGAGATCTCCTCAAAATCCATATTGAGGATGGTAGCAACGGTTCAAAAGTCAAGAAGGAAGAGGAAGAAAACACAACCGTTGCATCAAAGGGGAAACACAGGTAGAAGAAGAAAGATCTGTCTAAGATCAAGTGCTTTAGGTGTGGAGAAATGGGACATTATGCCACACAATGTCCTCTTAAGAAAAAGGATAAAGAGGAGAAGCAAGATCCTTAAGCCGAAGCTGCCAAGATTGAGGTAGAAGGAGATTGTGCTATGTTAGCTCATATTCCAAAAGGAAAGAAATGCACTGACTTGGAGTTGTAGGTCCAGAATCTACAATTGGCAGGATCCTTGAGTATTTCCAAAATCTTGGATCACATGTGAGCTACGGCAGCCCTAAGACAATAGCAAGATGGACAGTTGCAGTGGAAGATGAGAAGATAGTGCAGTGGCCAGCAGTACTAGAACCTGATCAGCGCAGAGAGGGAGCAGCAGCATTAGCAGTTGAGCAGCAACAACGCAGTGCAGTGCAGTGCAGAGCAGTAGCAGGCTAGCAGCGCAGTGCAGTGTAGTGCAGAGTAGTATTTTCAGAGAGTTAGTGCAGAAGCTAGCAGCATTCAGTCTTATTTTTCAGTTGCAGATTTACTTGTCCAATTTCAGATGTTTTTTCTGTTGCAATTAGCAAAAATGCAGCAGTAGATGAGTAGCAACAATAGATGAGCAGTAGCAGTGTAGTGCAGAGTAGTGTTCACGCAATGCAGAGCAGTGCTCACGAAGTGCAGCAGCATGGTCGTAGAATTCAGAGGGAGTTGCAGTACAGTGGCAGTTGGCAGTAGTATGCAGAGTCAGCAGCAGTACAGATGCAACATTTTTGTGCAGTATTGGTGAGCAACATCAATAGCGCAACAGTAGATGTTCCAGAAGTCAGAACAACAACACATTGAGTTGTTTTGCTAGAGCACTTTCCTCGCTAAGAGGGAGTATTGATTTATGGTAGCATCGGATGTGATCTAACCTTGTAACTTTTTATATAGGCTAAGACCACATGTATTCCATAAAACCCAGAAATGGTTTTGGAAAATTCCACTTAGAGATGGTTTAATTAAATTAATTAATCGTTTTTTTAGGTTTTCCTAAGTCTAAACTTAGGGAAACTGATTAATTAAAGAGTATTAATTAAACTAAGTGTGAATATTCTAGATAAAGTCATGGATCACCTCCAAGTTAATCTTAGCCCTTGATTATGTTTTAATCTTGGTCGTTGAAGGGTCAACGGAAGAATATAAGGAGGGTGAGGGGCCTATGGAAATCACATTGAGCACATTGAGCATTTGGCATTTTTGAGTTTGTGTGAGGAGACAGTTTTTGGTCAGAATCAAATCACTAGGGCAGGGTTTGCTAAGTGATTTTGATTCAGTGATCAGATCCAGAGGGGCAGATGCAGTAACTGATTAGGAGGACCAGGAGTACATTTCAGAGAGAGACAGAAGTGACGCAGAGAGAGGCAGCGTAATTTTCTGAAGGGGTGACGTAGTCCCTGCAGGGAATCACGTAGAAGTGACACAGTTCCTTTCAAAGTCAGTCTGAAGATAGCTAGAGGCTGAGGTTTCTGAGCCAGCAGGGCCAAAAATCCAGTCTCAGATTAGTTTGATCAGTTGCGGAGAGAGGTGACGCAGTTCCTCTAGCTTGTCCATGCACGCTTACGCAATTCCAACGTAGGCAATCACGCAGAGGCAAAGAGGGGACTTGCAGAGTGAGGTATATCTCACAATTTCATCAGTTGTCTAGATTTCTCTGAAGGGTGAGCCGGATATTGGCACCCTAGTTGTACTCAAGATTCTGCTGCTTAATAATATAATACCCTCAGATATGCTACACTGGTTTCCCGAGTTGGGTTTTTCTGCAGACTTAGTCCAAAAATAACTGTGTCAAATGTGGATGTTTTTCATTGTATTTTGTTCAGTTTGTTTCAGCACTTAGATACATTCCGCAATATTATTTGTGTAGACTGCTTCAGTAATTACTTCAGTATTTCAATGTAATGAAATAATTATGAAAAATAATAGGATAAGTAATTCAGATTTGTTGCATTGTCGATATGCGAAGTTGTGTTGAGAGAAAGTGCCTGCAAGCTTGGAAAGACTAGTGCATTTGCATCAACACTGAGCTGAACAACGGTGGTACGATCGTGGCAAGCGGATGGAGTAGCAAATGAAGAGTTAATGGTAACCATCGATCATTCAAAGAGGGTGTTATGTTCATGTTCCAGAAGTTTAGTTCCTGTTCCCATTCTAGTAGTTGGGTTCTGGTTCCCAACTCCATGATTCTCATACATCAAGTTGTCCTGAAGGAAAACAAGCACATGGGTTTTGAGGAACAGAGGGTCGATATGCTGATGTGTTCACTCAATCACACTCAGGTATCCCATATAGCACAAAACTCAGAAAACTAATCCTTCCATGTTTATATAACTGATATGAGCGCAGTTTAATGAAAACAACAAAGTTTTGAAGGGTTAAAGTCTCTTTCTTGAGACTTATAGTGTAGCTTTTATTTTTAAAGCTACCTATTGTGGAGTTATAGACCTGACAGGTCATCAATAGTTTGAGCACTTAAAACTTCTAAGATGCTCTTTTTTGAATTAACTTTCCAACGGCTATAATTATGCTTAATTTAGGGTTTTGAGTTGAAAATAATGTCTCTTTGAGGTTGTCACTTCTGCTCAGATTTTGCACTTTCTCTGAGCTCATTTGTGCACTTGCACTTGCACACATACACACACACAACAAGAGTTTTACCTCTGGTTGATGTGTCATGGTTGATGTACATTTGTGTAGCATTAAAGTCCACTTGTCAGCCTTTGACGTTGCCATGCCACTTTATTGGATTCCATGGTTCCTCTTACTCGGCTCCACCATGCTAGCTTGCTAGTCACATGTGCCTCAAACTCCATGTGGCTCTTCCACATTGGATTTCAGCACATAGGAAACTTTTTGCACCTCATTAAATTGGGGTATTGTGCCAAAGTCGTAATTTTGCTCTAATTTTTATACAAATCCAGACTCTACGATTTCAACTTTTCCTCAATGATGCTGCCATACTAGCATATATCTTTGTTGAAAACACTATCTTGGAAATTCGAAGCCATGAATTTCTCAACTATATGCTTTATACCCTTCTTCCCAAATGAAATTTTATCAATCAAATAATCTGTAAACTATATTTTCCAAAAAAATTTAGAGAGCAAACTTTAAAATTTAGGCACTTCATCATTTATGCCTCCTTAAGCTACCCAAATACTAACAACCTTCCATTCTGATAATTGTATCCCGTAATTTAACATTTGCAAGCTTCAAGCACTATTTCCCCCCATTATTGTCATGGATTTTTTTTTCAAGCACGTTGTCATTCAAACTGCAATATTTTCATATACAGTTTTTTGGTCCATATAGCCCCAATGCTATAACTAGTAGCTCTGATACCATTTTATAACTTACACAATAGCTTTTCCGCACCTGGAGGATATGGGGTACTCTTTTAACCACACAAATTCACACTAATTTTTTCTCTCTGATACCAAAATCAATTATATGGACTCGTTGTAGTGTTCAACAGTGAAATAAAACTACATTAGCATTTAACCATCAATTTCAAGTTTAACACCTGCATATTTATAATAATTTCAGCCATGAATATATAAATAAAATCACAAGCATAGAACTCCCCAAAATGTAAGTAATACTATGTTGAACAGAAAGTGCAATAACCTTGCATTTAATAAGAGACCTGAGAATTTTTATCTTTTTGGGGAAATAATCCACCAACTACCATAGGCCTTTCTACTACACTCTACAACAAAGGCTATGAATTCACAAGGGAATAATATTCCTATGGCTAATTATAAATCTTCTCATATCCCAATTCCCAAGACCACAATGAATATTTATTTGTACATCAATCGTAGTACCCAACCTACTTTTCCCAATAGCCTACACTATTGATTTTTGGTAGCATCGAATGTGCTCTAAGCCCCAAATTATGTGGAGAGGCTTAGACACATGCATTACAAATAACCCAGAAATCGTTTTGGGAAATTCCACCCAGAAATAGTTTTATAAGAAAAATTAATTATTTTTAATGAAGACCCTAAGTCTAAAATAATTAATCAGTGTTAATGTAAACTATGGAAGAAACTTCCAGAAAAAACAGATAAAGTCTAATGTAATCTTAGCCATTGATTGGAGATCTAATCTCAGTCGTTGATTTGTCAACGAAAAGACTATAAAGGAAGGCTTGAGGGTCATTTGTAAGACACACCGAGAGGATCTAAAGATCGAATTTTTCTGATGGAGCAAGTGCTCGGACGAAAATCAGATCTAAGTGATTCTTGATTGAATTGAGGGGAAGTAATTTCGGTTGGAGATTTTCCTAAGCTGGAGAATACAGAGCAAAGAAGGCAGAGAGCAGATCAGCAGAGGCAGCGTAACAGGTACGCATAGGTAGCGTAGTTCCAGGCAGAGGCAGTGTTGCAGCCTTAAGGGAATCCGTATTCAACTGAGGGTCAGCCAGATCTAGCGCCAGAGAGCTGGGGCGTGATACCGGAAGAGGCCAGAAGGGCAGATCCAGCCAACAGAAGACCATCGACGCAGAAGCCACACAGTCCCCACGCAGAGTGACGCAGAGACTGTGTAGCACAGTGGAGGGCTTGCAGATCCAGTGTTGTTGGTTAGTCGGGCTTCCAGATCAGTGTGAGATTTCTCTCACTAACTTTTTGTCAGTCATATTCTCTGCAAAGATTGCCATAAAGGCATCCCAGATTTGTATTCATAACATTACTGCATAATATATAAACCCTCAGATCTGCTGCACCGATTTTCCTGCATTGGGTTTTTCCGGGGACAATTGTCCAAAATTAACGGTGTCCTGTGTTTGCATTATTCTTTCTTGATCAGTTTCTAATTTCACAAATGTATTTTAATGGGTGAAGGCTGCTTCAGTAAGTACTTTGATATTTTAAGAAGTAATCTTAAATAACTTGTTTAATTCAGATTTACAAGTAGGAGAAGTAGTTCAGCTTGTTGCAGTAGGGATTCTTAGATTTGGGATCTGGGAATTTCCACATACACAACTCAAGATGAGATCCCTTTCTCTACTTGGTAGTATCCAAGCTATCCCACTTCTTTACAGGGCCCTAACAGTCTTCCCAAGAAATCTCAATGATAGGATTTTGGGATTATCACTTGTAGTGAAATCTTAGTGATAATGATTATCATTCATATAGCCACAATTGTCTCATATTTGTCATTGTAGCTTCCCATAATTTGATTTAGAGTAAGATCATGGTAGTTTGGTTAGGGGTAAGTCTCCCTATTTCCCCAATTATATGATAGTTTGCATGGTAGTTCAAGCTCTCTGTTAATTCCAACAACACCCAAAACATTTTAATTCTCTCTTCAAAACCTTCAATCGAATGATAGTTTGCTTGCATGGAAAATATGTATAGCTTATGTTTACATGGCATGAAGGGACCATATATCCTTATGGAGACCCACATGCTTGCTTCATATGCTAATCCCCAAGACCTGATAAAAAACATAGATAATCTATAATCAAGTGACATGATAAAAAGGTTGCAAAGACCTTGGATTGGGTTAAGTCACATACTCAGGTTCTTTTCCTTGGCCTACTCAAGCGCTCTCGCCTTTCACCTAGAGTCATAGCCCCATTCTTTTGTCTTTCTCTTCCATAGTCTGCCCTCTTGTCTTTCCCCTATGTGGAGTCACACCCTCCATTCCTTTGCCCTCTTTTAAAATTTGTAGTTTTTTTTTAATAATCATTCAATGTCCAATCTTACATGCTATATTGTTCAGCTTTTACCCATTCATCATATACACATGGTACAAATCTGGGGATCAAAACTGGATATCATGTTATAAATAAATTAAAACCATATGAAATGAAAACCCCTGAACCTCCATTGGTGTTTGCCTCAAAACTTTCATAATACCAAATGTATGGGCATAAGGTTGGGCTTCAATGAAATTAGTCTCAAATTTAAGTGGATCAATTGCCAACATGTTGCCTACATGTTCGGGTTTAACGCAGCACTCTTTTGCAAATCCACCTCCAAAATAAGGTACGGTTCTCCGCAAGCCATTTCTAACAGTAGCAAACCATTATATATTCTCAAATGACACCAAATTACACTAACTCAAAATACCAAAATACCGTCGCTACTAGCAATCAGCAAGTGATCATTAACGTGGTGTTCCTATCGCTTCCAGCGTCCTAAAATTTAAAAATATCCCCTAGAATGTAGGAAATGACTATTTATTCAAGAAATTGAATCCATTAAACATCAACTGAATACCTACTTATTCTCCCGTCTCTTACATTCCCACCGATGTTACAAAAGTGGTAAGTGGGCACACAATGCTCTACTGCTAAAGAGGCCACATGGCATGATCATTCCGTCTGTTGATACAACGACTAACTGGGAATCATAAAACAATATTTTTTGTTCTTAAAAAAACACCTTACATTTCATTAATGCACAAAGAAAGATAGATCGTGCAATCTTACATTACACATTGTCACAATGGAGTCATGAGCATTTTTCTTACCAACATAGGCTAGAAAGAGCAACATATTTCTAACATTTTTCGAGATGGATTTCCAGATTGATATTTAATTATTTGTTTTCATTGAAATGCAGAACTGATTGTTGAATGTATATGGGTTCTTTCTGTACTACGGTTTATTTATTAGTTCAGTACGTCTAACATGCATGTTTTTCCAGGTTTTTCTGAATGAAATTGGTAAAAGATTTATCCCTTTGCCTGAAGAGAAACTTTTTTCTGAAGTACATGCACTCGTGCACCAATGTTACGATTATCCTACCGCGACAACAGCAGAGGTTCCCCAGTCTCTCAAGAATGAGCTTTCGAATTTGTGTAGGGATTTCTTTCCATCAGGCGGTGTGAACGAAAATGTTAAGTTTGTGAACGAGTACAAACGGGACTTTGAGCGAGATTTTGATCCGGCCAGTACATGGACATTTCCAGCTACGCTCTCGGATTTGACTGAGCGTTTGAGACATTGGAAGAATGTTCTGCAAATCAACGTGGAAGATAGATTTCCTGCTTTCTTGAAACTGGAGGAAGAAAGCAGTGTCCTGAGTAAGTTCCATGTGGTTGATATGGAAGTTCCAGGACAGTACTTTGCAGAACAGGTATGGAATTTCTTATGCACATTTGACAATTTGCACTGTATACCAGCGTTTTTTATGAAATACGAAAAGAAAACATTTCTATTTGCCGTTTCCATACAGGAATGCATATTCTGAATTTTCTTGCACAGGTTTAGGGAATGTTCTAGTAGTTTAACTTCATATTCAATTTATTGAATCAAATAGTGAAAAGTATGGACAGATGAATGCCAATGCATGTTTAATTTGCCTTTTAGTCCTGCAGTTTCATTAGGCTTATTAGTTTAGTTTGATGAAAATTCAAATTCCGGAACAGTTTCTGAGAAAGTTCACTTATAAAGAAAGTATTCTTGTGTGAGTCATTTCTTATGTGGGTGTACCATTCACAGCGATGGGATTATGGCTACTAATTAACTTTCATTGGTATCTTGCAGGATATTGCACCTGATCATTCAGTGAAGTTGGATAGAATTGGGGCTGAGTTGCAGATAGTGCGAAGACACGGAAGCAACTTCCGTCGATTGACACTAGTTGGTTCAGATGGTTCTCGACGTCATTTTCTTATACGGCCACTAACTCCTGGTGAAGAACCTTCACGAATGGTACAATTGTTTCGTGATTTAAACAGGTTGTTTGACAAACACAAGGAATCGAGACGCAGGCATCTTGCGTTTCACACTCCAATCATTATACCGGTTTGGCCACAGGTGTGTTTTGATTCATCGCACTTAAAACAATTGTTCAACCCAATAGTTTTATCTTTGTCGTACCTTACTTTCATAACCCAAAGGGATAATTTCCGGCATGCAGGTTCTGGTATAGTTTTTTTGTTTTCTTTTACTAGTATAGTTATGAAGTCTTAAGATTAACTTAAGAAGTTTGAGTTTCCAGATATAATGATTGTGCGTAAACTTGTTGAACATTTAGCTTTGTTTAGTAATGCATGTTGATCATATGTTTCTATTACATCAAAAATTTAATATGATTATTAATGCATTAACATGGATTAATGCTTAAAGTTATTGAAAATGTAGTTTTGTTGGTAATGAATGTTGATTATATTTTCCATGGTATTAAAATATTAATGGGGAATGAATAACTTATTCAAATGTGTAAATTAATCAATTAATCAATTAGGTTTTTTTGAAAAGCATGTCCAAATGGGTTTCTCTTTTGAATGTCTAAATAGATTTGGGTCTATTATGGATTACAAGGTCAAGGGTAATGAATAATTTATTCAAATGTTTAAATTGATCAATTAGATTTTTTTAAAAGCATGTCTAAATGAAATTGGGTTCATTATGGATTTGAAATGTGGCTTGCATAAAGTATAGGGCTTGACTTAGGGTAAAGATAAAGGGGACAAAGAGACTTGAGTAAGCCACTTAAGGTGTTTTAAATTGAGAACCCAAATGATCTAGTAATCTTAAATGTGTGACCTAGAGTCAAGATAAAGGGGACAAAGGGGCTTGAGTAAGAGGCTTGAAGTTGCCTTCAATTGAGAATCCAAATCATTAGGGGAATTTTGAGGTTTAAAATGGGCCTTCTAAGGAAATAATAAAATAATAGCTAAACCAATAAAATAATATTTATGAATTTTCAATTCACTTTTTGCACCAAGAAAAAGCCTTATCATTGAACAACTAATGCATTTGTCCTTTTTACTTAAATAGCTTAAAATAAAATATAAATATAAATTTATATTATTTAAATTGTATAAATGTAATAAATGTATAGGGATATGCATTGTTTCTTTCAAGAAATATGAAATGACAATAATATATTTTATTCAAAAAGTGTGAAATGACATTTATTATGAGTACTTTACTTTGACTTTAAAAGTACTTAGAGCACTACCATGGTTAACCATGAGTTTTTATCCACCATTGAGAATGTGACAAGTAAGTGCCTTTAACTCAAGCAATGCCACCTCAACCATTAGGGATGATGTCATCCCCTAAAATGTGATTGGTTCTCATAAAGTGAATTTTGATTGTACATTTTCTTTAGGAGGCCCATTTTAAACCTCAAAATTCCCCTAATGGATCTAGCAATACTAAATGTGTGACTTGGGGTCAAAATAAAGGGGACAAAGGAAAACAAATTCTTGTTGAGGTATTAGAATCAAGTGGATATCTCATGGTCATTTTCCTAGTCTTGACAATATGATGAAAAGTATAATAAACTAGCACAAATAGATTGTCAAAAGGAAGGATTTATCATCTTGGAGTGTGTCATGTATGTCATCTTGGAGTGGGTCGTGTATGGTGAATGCTAAATGGCACTCTTTATACCCATTTCCAAAGGGTATGTTGTGTTAGCATTCATATTGCATATGAGGGGTCACACTATCACACATTTCAAAACTTTGCAAAATGATATTTTCATGAAGTCTTAGTTTTACTTGAAAATGGTGTTGCTTAGTATGGTAAAGTATTTGATGATATTCTTGGGCTACTCTAATTCAATATGGTAGAGATGATTGTAATGTAATATATTCAATATGGTAGAGATAATCTTATAATGTAATGTATTATTTCCATTGATCAGCCTAAGTTCATCTTTATCTCCCAGTACACCATTACTTATTTTGTTAACTATATTCACTGTCTACCCACTACTTTAACCCTTTTTCACCATGTTGCCCCTTTACATTCTTCAATTAATTGAGCTTTGTAATTATTGGCCTACCCCACATAGATTATCTATGAGATTCCAACTATTTGGTGAGCACTATTTGTAAATTGGAATTGTTTCTCCTTTATAAACAGCTAGAGCATACACAATAAGCAAAACATTTAATTTTCAATGCATACTATTAAAATATAATTTCAAAAGATAAATGATACATGCATGCCTCAGCTTTTATAACAATAGTATTTATTGTATGAAAATGATAACATTTTGTTTTTTCAACTATTTTGATAAATAAAAAAATGGTTTACATTCTTTTTTTTTTTCTTAATTGTCATGGTAAATAGAAAGATATCTGATAAAAGAAAAACATAACAAGTAAAGTGTAACATAAAAACAATAACAAGTAGAGTGTAGAGTATATTATGAAGTGTTTCCTTATCTTTCAATTGAAATAATCTGAAACTGAAATTGTTTCAAAAAAACATAATTATTTTAACTTTCTTGGATATAAGAAGTAATTTTATGCTTCAAATTTGAGGAAAACATAATTATTTTAAGTTTCAATGGTATAAGAAGTAATTTTTTGCTTTGAATTAATCTGAAACTGAAATTTGAGGAAAACATAATTATTTTAACTTTCATTGGTATAAGAAGTAATTTTATGCTTTGTAACACCATGATTCAATGACAACTTCAATTTTGAACGCTGATTGAAATCTTATTTATTTGACATACTATAGCGTGTGACTGTCCTTGAACTGAGTGATGGGGGTGGAGAAGGAAATAAGGGCTGAGTTTAAGTAACACCGACACGTTTCAAAAAATGGTGTAAAATATTAATACGAAATTATGCTCTGATTATGACATTATCACATGCAAGTATTTATCTACATGATTTCTTGTTTAACTTTTGGATTTATTATTTTAGTCTGAATCGTTTAAACTGTTTCATTTTCAGGTTTGCATGGTGGAAGATGATTTGATGTATACTACTTTTGGGGAAGTGTACGAAAATAGTTGTGCTAGAATTGGTCGTGAATCTGACCTTCCGATCATCCATTTCAAAAAGCGTTTGAATCCAGCTATTATTGGTCAGTTCCCACCTGAATGTGTCGCAAACATGAGGCTGCAAATTTACAATGAGATATTTTCATCTGTCGATTGCAGACTATTTACTAAGTACATGCAGAAAATTATTCCTAGCTTTAGTCATCTGGCGGCATTCAGAAAACAATTTGCAGTTCAGTTAGCCTTGTCAGGCTTCATATCGTATATGTTACAAATTGGGGGGCGAACTCTGGACAAAACCTTATTTGCTAAGAACACGGGAAAAATATTCCAAAATAACTTCAACTCTGGTAAGTTTATTCACGGGATAGGAAATTTAAATGATACGGATTCAGCAGTACTTCTGATTTTCGCTTTTGGACAGTGACTTGAACTCTGCTTGTTTTGTAGTTTACGATGCGAATGGAATGATAGAGTTTAATGAGGCTGTGCCATTTAGGCTTACGCCTAATTTGCAATGTTTCTTGACAAATTCTGGTGTTGAAGGTTATTTTGTTTCTGCCATGTGCGCAGCTGCACAATCCGTTGTTGCACCGAAGGTGAATGGACAAATATTTATGAGATATAACTTTCTTATCTGAAACTGTCAATATATTAAATAGAGTTATGCTTAAGTGTGAATTATGGTTTGAAAATTGGCCATCATTTTGCGATATGTTGAGATAATTTATTTGAAATTGTTTATCCTTCGCAAACAGAGTCTGCATGTTCAATACCATCTAGAAATGTTCTTTAGGGATGAGCTTTTATCATGGTCCTCGAGAAGATCACTTGCGATGTCATCAGCACAAGCTGCAGCAGGGGATATAAGTCCGGTAGAATTGAAGCAAAAAGTGACGACAAACGTTGAGCAGGTCATAGGCCGTATCAAAGGCATTGCTCCACAATGCTTCCAAGAAGAGGTGCTAAAAAAAACATGCTAACCTAATAGACATGCCTATATATATATATTTTTTTGTTAAGGGTATTTTAAATTCCTGTAAATTTTCTTATTTTAGTGCAAACCTAACAGACATGCCTTTATATATATTTTTTTGTTAGACTAGTGTTTTAAATTCCTGTAGATTTTCTTATTTTTATTCCTCCATAATTTCAGGACAAAGATGCTACTGAACTACCACAATCTGTACAGCGGGGTGTCACGCAGCTGGTGGAGGCGGCCGTGCAACGTGAAAACCTTTGTATGATGGATCCTACATGGCATCCATGGTTCTAATTGGTTGTGGTGACCTTTTTATAATATTTGTATGATCTTTGTATATATTTTAGTTATCAGGAAAATTTGACCTGATGGAAATTTATGTTGCATTTTATAAATAATTTAAATTTAGCTGCTTATGATTTAAGCATTTCATCATTGCCCTTTGGAATGATCTCATGAGTCACATCAAACACCTCAAAAGTTAGCCTGGTTAGGAACTTTGAGGCGTCCAAAAATACACATCCAATATATTTGTCAAGTTATAAAGTGGAGTAAATGCTTTAACATTTATTTTGTCAAAAAGTGAAACACAATATCTGTAAATGGGCTACTTAACTACTTTTCTATGTAGAAGTTAAGCATAAACCATATACAAGTAGATCTCATAGTTGATTCTAATTTATAATGGTTTTCATACTTTTAAATTCAATTTCTGACCTTGTTGAAACAAGATTGCAGATTTAGACAGATGCATTCTCACCAGATTGTCTTTCTGAAAGAGTAATTGTCTAGTTAAAACTGATTTAAGAATGTTATGGAATTGAATTCTAAGTAGAATCATTGTTCTAAATTTATAACCAAATTCACTCAAATAAAATAACAATTTATGTTACTCTAACATGCAACTTTCTTCAATTTATCTTTCCAATTACTTTTTTCAGACCTAATAAACATGATTAATTCTAATGATTTAAAATTAAAACACATTAATTACTAACTAGGAAAACAGATTTAGCTAAACTCCATTCACTAGCTATGTTTTGTTCATCAAAACAAATCATTACAGAAAAACACAACACGCATTACAGGAATTTTGTGTGTTTTACAGATCACTACACTAAAACACAACATGCATTGCAAGAATTCTATGTGATTTCAGAATCACTACAAGAAAATTATAGGAAAATATTACAGAAAATTCATTTGTTTACATGAAAAAAAAAAGTATACATCTTTTTGAAATATATAACAAAACTAATAAACAAAAATTATTCAAAACACAATAGAAATGGTAAAATAAATGACAAATGATATGCAACACATACGGGCGAGCCTCCTGGTGTATGTTGCCAATGAAACACTCAAAAAATACAAAGAAATTTGCACCATATCACATAAATCCTTCTTATATTAACGAGAATCATAAGCCTAATACAAATTCGTCACTTTTTCATAGATAATAATTATAACATATGTCTCTCTGTAACCCCATCTTCTTTATGCATTGTCTTTTATACAAAAATGTCAATGTTAAACTAACTTACTCAAAAATAAGGTCACTTCAACGTTTTAAACCAAAATAAAACAATTACAAAGAGATAATAGTGATATTGCATAGTTTTCTTGATCCTTCATGACTCAAATACTAACTTGATTTCCAACTGAAGGAGAGGATTCATGCAACTTCTCAAATGGTCTGCATGAATTACTGAATAGATATGATGCATTTACCAGTGTTTTACTCATGGGTTGCAAGCGACTATGAGGTCATATAGATATTCTTCATTAAATGAACATTCTAATCGTACTCCATGTGTCATAATTGTATTAGCTGACGTGGACTTCCACAAAACTTGGACAGATCATAGGAATTATGCATTTGTTAAGTTCTTATGATTACATGAATCCTTGTAATTTATTGTTTTATCCATTATTACATGAAATAAATGCATTTAATAAATATTTAAGAAGAAAAAAGAAAAGATAATTTCCGTAAAATATTATTACCTTCAATTTTATCATTTTACATCATTCCCTTCATCAAATTAGTAAAAAGACAAGGATTTCAGGGTCAAATGGTGGATAAAAAGGTCAAAAACAAAGTGGCCAAGGATATTGAAACTTGGACCCAACATCTCCCCCAAACATATATTTTTGCATGACCCTTGTGCAACAAAATTGAAGTTTTCGTTTCACCATCTCACAAAATTTGGTCAAAATTGCACTTTACTGCCTCGCAAAACTTGGTCAAAATTGCAACCCTGTTGTCTTATATAACTCTCATTTCTTGAATGAGGAGGTTCAAATTTGTGTTTGAAGTTTCATATTTGTCTTTCAACTTTTACTTTAAGCCTTTGATCTTTGACATTAAGTGTTTGTTTATTTTGCTGATATTGATATTTTCTTCATGTACCTTTTTCTAAGTGATTTGTGCTTCTCTTTATTCTTGTGGTATCGATTCTTCAATTTCTCATTTTCTAATTTTACTACCTCATTCATCATTTCTACTTTATTCAATTCTTGCTTCAGCTTTTTAATATTTTTGTGTTTTTTCTTCAATTTGGCCAACAGGGTATAGATTTGTTGATCTTGGGATCCATCTCTTTTTTTGTATGTTGTCTTTCTTTCTTCGATGATTGTTGTTCATAGGCTTCTTACTCCTGTTGAAATGGTTAACTTTGTTCAGTGTAGACATCCTATTGAAATGGCTGACTTTATTCAGTATACACCTCCTCAGTGTAACACTCTTCAATATAAATCCCTTGTTCATTTTTAATTTCCTGAGCTTGTTTAGCATGCACCTCTTCTAGTGCTTCCTCATAGAATATATAAGCTTTGGCCTTAGGTTTCTTAGGAGGTTATTTTGGCTCAATAGGGTCATCACTGTACCCATAAGCTTCTTTCAATCATTGTTCCATTCTTTCAGTTAACCTATTATAGGTTGTTGATTCAACTTTAGAACTAGTTTTCCTTTTCTTGCTCAAAGAAGTTGAGTTGGAAATTTCTATAGAAGGTGGTGATTCTTTTTCCTGTTCTAATACATACTCTTCTTTCTTATATCCCTTATTTTGTTCAAGTTGGTGGATTTGAGGACCCTACTCAAGTTCCACATTCTCTTGCACTTCAGGAGCTGAGTTCACTGGAGTTTCAGGGTTGTTTTCCTCAACCTGTTTTTGCTAATTTCCTAGGTTTACTTCATTAGGGTTTTCAAGTATTGTTTCTTCAACCCTGAACTCATTTCTTTGTAAGAAATCACTCCAAGTTTGGCTTAATTTTCTTAATTCATCCAGAACATGTAGTTTTTATTAACCTGTGGTGATAAAGGAGTCTTTCCTTGTTTCCACGACACTTTGGAACCATAATTGACATCTTCAATAGACTTTTATAAAGGAAAAATGGAAAATTAACCTTTCTAGCATTGGCTTTAACATGCTCAAGTAGGC